>VXBP01002543.1:29111-476618 GCA_013400115.1 Rhinopomastus cyanomelas
ATTACGTTTTTCTCAGCCCAGCTCTCCAGCCTGTCCAGATCTCGCTGAATGACAGCACAGTCTGCAGGGGTGTCGGCATCACTACCCAGCTTTGTGTCATCAGCAAACTTGCTGACAGTGCATGACAATCCCTTATCCAAGTCATCAATGAATAGATTGAACAGGACTGGTCCCAGCACCGATTCCATAAAATACTTCATACAAAAAATGAATTATTTTGAGCAGGTAGTGTACAGCAGATACTCAGGAGATGCAGTTTCAGAGAATCAGAGAATCATTAGGGATTGGAAGGGACCCTGAAAGATCATCTAGTCCAATCGCCCTGCCAGAGCAGAATCACCTAAACGAAGTCATACAG
Organism: Rhinopomastus cyanomelas; assembly: GCA_013400115.1. Taxonomy (NCBI): domain Eukaryota; kingdom Metazoa; phylum Chordata; class Aves; order Bucerotiformes; family Rhinopomastidae; genus Rhinopomastus; species Rhinopomastus cyanomelas. Next base: position 29,470 of record VXBP01002543.1, read on the forward strand.
GAACATATCCAGGTGGGTTTTAAACATCTCCAAAGAAGGAGACTCCACAACCCCACTGGGCAGCCTGTTCCAGTGCTCCGTCACCCTCACTGCATGTTTACCATGTAAAGATATGAAGAAATATTATCTGTAAAATACAGGATTTTAAGCCCTGGCTGATGGTGACTACATTTGTAAGTCATGGTTTTTTTCCAGCTTTAGGATAAAAGATCAGTAACAGGAATAATGCAGATGTGTGGCCACAGATGATGAGATGCAGGCAGATGGGTAGTTCTACTACTTGATTCATTGCTAGTGGAATTTTGTTCAGTGGGTTTACAGCAGATTTTAGTTCACAGTGGATTTTCTTGATTGGGTAAGATAGTTAAGAAAATGTGTGAAAACTTGGACAATAATTCTACTTAACATTTTATCAAGGTAAATGCACTTAAGTTTTGTCATACATTCACCAGCTCTAATGAACACAAATTAATGATGTTGTAAGATTTCCTTCTCATTCCCCAAACAATCTTTCTGGCTTCCCGCAAGATACTCTGAGCGAAGTCATCCTGCCCCTAGTGTTTTTCTAAATGGTTACTAAGGTTTCTGTGGGTTTTTTGGTAGTTATTGTAGTTAGTTACAGATGTTAACTCAGGGTTTTTTTGTTTGCTTGCTTCTTTATTTTTCTTTTCCAGTGCTTTTATCTTTAAAGGAGCGTAAGTTCTAAAATTGTTAAGTTACTGCCTCAGTTGATTTGGTTTCTTTGTTAACCTCTGTAATGGAAACATGAGAAGGAAGAGAGTAGCTTATTTTTTGACACTCACTGGAAGGGATGGTTCTTCACACAGTACATTTTCAGTAAAATACTGTACGTTCACAGCATGCCTTTTCTACAGTCCTTTTAGTGCCTTTGTTGGTGCCAGTGTTCTTTACTGACCCACTAACCTTACTCCCATTTTACAGAAAAGGCTTGGAGAGGTTGCCAGAGTTCTTTCTCAGTGTCTCATCTTCCTTTTGGTTTTGGTTTACTTTGCTCTTTAACAGGCTATTTTGAAAAGTATTAGTGTTGGGAGAGCTGTACAAAATGAGTGGCCCAGCAGGGAGCTGTAGTGTTTTGTTGCATGGTGTGCGGTTTGGAGTTTTAGCCTTTGCAGGGGAAAGTGGGGTGGGGGTGGGCTATTATATGTTGGTTATCTTTCCTGAAGTGGGTATTGAAATGCATAAAATATGCTAGGTTTTGAAACCTGTGGAGCATATGGAACCATCCCTGTTTCCTGAAGGCCAGGCACGCTGTAGTGCTTGCTGGTAGCTGATGTCATGATCTCCTTTCTGTTCCCTCCTATGGTGTTATATTTTCCTTTAGTACACAAAAAGAAAATGAAAAACACATTTACCTGCATGAGAACAAGGTACTTCAGTGCTTGCTGAAAAGAAGTTTGTTTTTATTAAATATGCAAATTAGATGTGAATTGAATTAGAAATAGTGTATAATGAATTAATGATGTCAATTGAATTGATCACGATACATTTTTAATGCAAGATGCATTGTCTGACTCTGCTCAGTGCTCATATGTCTGCATTCTCTCCTCTTACGAGACTTGCTGCATTCTAGAACAATTAGCTTTCTCCCACTGAGAGATGAACTTGAAGGATAGGCTTTCAGAAGGAAATAAATGGCTAATAAGATAGCAGTCATGAATACATGTGACTTTTCGAGGATTTACAGCAGTTTAGCTGTAAGCATGTACAGGCTTGTGTTTCTGAAATTTTTTTCAATTTTTTGTCTTTGATTATAAAAAGTAATATTCTACTTTATTTTCATTTGTGCTGCAACTATTCGGATAGTTCTTCATTACTAAATAATATTTGCTGGGAACCATTGTGACAGGGCTTCATTATTTTTTATTATGTTCTTGAAAATCAGAATTGTCTCAATTTGCACAGCTGCATCTTCTGTTTCTGTAGATATTTTGGGAGCAAACAATTTCAGGCAAGATTTGAAACAAACTGGAATGGACTCTGAATTAATGCAGTATTGTATAATGCATGTAAATAACTTTCAAACCGCTGATTTGTTTGGTTCTGCAGGTACTGGAAATATATGGTTACCAAGCACTCTAAACCAATTTGGATCTTAAATACTTATCATATGGATGTTGTTATTAAACAGTTGTACCTTATTTTTTTTCTTCAAGAATGTAGTGTCTTTGGAATGACACTGGTAATTAGGTTTTTTACATTGTCTTGATTTGCAGGTTGAGTAAGATCTTCAGTATTTTTTAGTAAATGACAAAATTCTTCATGCAAATTTTAATGGGGTAAAATGTGTCCTTTTTTTGTGAAATTCGGGACTCGTCAAACTGAGCATTTTCCTTTCTTTATGAAAGGGAGTATAACATTAGGTTGGCGCTGCCTGGAAGCGACCCATTTGAGACACTTTCTCAGTCCTTTTTGACAGTAGAAAAGCAGAATTAATGTCGGCTCTCCCCCTCCACTTCCCCCTTCCTTTTCCTTCCTCCTTCCTTTTGTCGGTGGAGGCTTCTGCTGCAAAAAGCCTTCAAGGAAATCATTCTGGCTAAGATAACTGGCTGATAGACAGTTGTGTACTTCAGAAATGAACACAATTTTATCTGCCTTTCTGAGACCAATGTGAGAAAAACTTGGGAGTTACAGAACTTCTAGCCGACTCCTCCATGACTAATTTGGATTGTTTCATGCTTTGAAGAGGTGAAGTCGGAGAGCAGAGGGGTGCTTTGGGCTCCGTGTGTGCTGCCCACAGGAGGCCCTTCATCTTCTTTTGTTCCGTGGTGGGAGGTTTCCTTTTCCCCCTCAACGTTCTAGTGACTAGTAGGCACGGCTCGCTTGTGGGTTTTTTAAACACTTACTTTAGACAGACTTTGTCAATGAAGGCTTTAGTATCCAAAATTGTGTCTGAATTACACAGGTGATTCCATGGCACTCTTATGGACCTCCTAAACCCGTAAACACCTGCTCACCCCAATACCCCATTTTGGCAGCAGCTGAAGCGGTGCCTGTGCCGATACCCAGGGCTGGCTGCTCAGCTTAAGCAGAAGATGCTGCCGCTGCTTTGGGGCTCAGCGACCTCCCCCCCGCCCCGCTTCCCTCTGGCTCTGAGGTAGCCCTTCCCGTCTCTGTGCCCTGTGTAACCGAGCGGCTGCGTCTCTTATCTGCTGAAACCTCTCTGTGAAAACACGCCGCGCTTGAAAACAAGCGTTATAGCCAGTGGTGGCAGAAGCAAAAAGCAGCAGGGACAGAGCGGGGTGACTGTGCTGGAACGTTCTGGAAGTGGGGTGGTGCCTCCCTCAGAAGGGAGACGCAGAGCTCGCCCTGGGGCTGGCGGCAAGCTTTGGCCGGGATTGCCCTGAGCGGACTGGAGCTGAGAGCACAAACGGTAAAAGCTGTCATAGTGCAGCATGTTTTGCTGTGGTTGGACGCATCCAGTTACTCTGGTATCTGTGCACAAGGCTGCCGAGCTGCGGGGAAGGAGGGAGGCACTGGCTCGCTGTAGGAAACACAAGGGGGATTTTTGGTTGGCTTTTTTCAAGCAGCATTGGTGCCCTTCACCTTTAAGCTCAGAGGGGTTTCGTCTGATTAATTCGGCAAATGACAGCAGTTGCATTGAAATGCACGGCATTTAAACGTGCCAACATACACAAATCTCTCTGAAAGTAAGATAAATCAAAAGGCGCTTGTGATGTAAAGAGCACCAGTCTCAGATCGCTTGTGTAGGTAATGGCAGTGGCTTTAATGTGACAGTCATTCTGGAAACACTTTTTAGCTTACACATAATTTCAGACTTTTCAGTACCACAGCTGAGGATGAATTCTGGCAACTAATGAAGAGCCATTTGCATTACTAAATACTTTCAGACACAAACTCGGTATCTTTTTGACGTTACAGATGAGCAAATTGTGCTACCAAGAAACCTAGAACCAGCGATGCAGCAAATCATACTCACAGAAAAGGGGAAATGCAAAGTAATTTGACAGTCTGTAGCACTGACACTTCATTTGAAAGAGGAACAATGCAGGGAGCTAGAAGAGGCCGGCAGCAAAAAGCAGCCTCTGCTGTCCTGGGGTGCTGTGTCTGTGCCCTGCTGGGATCCACACACCTCATTGTCTCCATTGGTTGTCATTTCCATTAAATGGTGCCAGACTGCAGCTAAAGCAGTGTTGGTAGCCAAACATTGCTGTGGGCTTGATTTTTTTTTTTTTTTAAGGGTTTTGCAAATTCATGTTTACAAATTAGTAGAATAAACAGTATGTTTATTTGCACTGAGGTGTTTCATGCTAAGAATGTCTTCTGAAACGGCACATGAGGCACAAAAAGGTATTAGCAGATGATTTGTTCTGTGTATACACCCTAAACATTACACTTCAATAGGACATATACACCTTTTTTCCTTCCAGAAAAGTACAGTGATTGCTGTAACTAATTTATTCATTTGGCTGGAAGGAAAAAGATGAGAATTAAGAAATTGTCTATTTTAAGTCAGAGTGAGTTTTTAAATCCAAGCTTTATGCCTCTACCCGTCATCGTACCTTTTATGTATTAAAAAACAGAGTCCACAGATCCAGATGGGAATTTTTTTTCCTTCATCAACCTAACAAAGAAAAATAAAATGTGAAGTGGAAACAGCAATTAAGTGGCCAGATCACTGCCCAGTGCTAAGTTAATAAAGGATCTTCTTGGAGCCGACACTTAAATATTTGTAATTGGTAGACTATTAAAAATTGTAAGTGAGAGTTTAAGAAAAGCTGAGTGTTGAGCACAGCACTGAAAGAATTGGGTTTTTCAGCTACTACAGCTGGCTCACCAGAATTGCTGTGAACAGTAGCATCCTAGTAGGACCAGGCTTCAGAGTGCAGGGTTTTTTTGTAGAGTATATTGTCAGTTCTGGTTTATTAAACGGTAAGACCAGCATTTCTGACACAGATCTGGATCATTAGTAAGCAAATAACTAGGCAATATATTCTAGAACCTGTAGCAGTCTCTTGGGGGCTGTGCTCAGCAACTGCCTGCTGCAGTTTAGCCTTGAGATGGGGCCCCTTTATGTAAATTTTTACTGGCCAGCTCCTTTGTTACTGCAGTCTGACTTGTGTTAGGCAGCAGCTAACATGTGTCATGGACTTTCTTGCACAGGGACTGCAGGAGCGCTCTGGTTTCTGGAGTAAGCTGAACTAAGGAACATGAAAATAAGTGCAGAGGAACCCAGGTGTAACTAGATCGCTAGTAAGTGAAAAACACTAAGGAGGATTCGGCGTTCTTCATTTGTGCGCGTACTGTCTTGTACTGCAATGAATTCATGTGTGTTGGTACTACTGTATGGTATGTGGGAGGTACTTCCCTGCACATAGATGCTGCAGTGCAAATATCTGGCAGACAGAACCGGCAGTACGAAGAGTCTGGCTGGAGGTGCTCGCAGTTGCAGTGCTTGCTTGGAGGCTGTGGCTTGCTCACTGAGCTGCAGGGGAACTCCTGACGTGTTCTGCCACTTGTGTGGAGAAGTGGGAGGTTCCAGCAGGCTTTAACAAGCAGATGTAGGCTACTAGCTGTGAGGTACAACAGCTTAGCTCAGGCTGGCTGAAAAATAGGGCTGAAAAATAGTGTTCAAGCTGCTGTGTAAACAAAGCAGGGTTTGATATCAAGATGGCTGACCTGGAAGTCTACTGTAGCTTGTGATACTTATGCAAATGAGCTACTCGTCAGTGGCTTACTCAGAGGAGGAAGCCCATTTTGCACGTGCCAGGTAAGAGAAGCAACCTTTTTTGTGTTTCAGAGGCCTCTGAAGTTACTTTTCAATTTAGATGCTCATCCCCCACTTCAGCATAATGCCAGGGATTAAATACAATTTCATAGAATCATAGAATTTCAGAGAAGCTCTGGAGTAATTTGTTCCTGCTGTAATTACTTACGGTTTGGTGGTGTTATGACGGATGTTAATTAGCAATTATTGTAAAATATTTACTTAAGTAAAACTGAAGACTTTAAAATATATTAGAAATTTGAATATGTAGGTTTTGCTGCTAGAGTTAGTGGGTTTTTTTGGTTCAAGCCTCTACTGTTTTACTACCTTGTTACTGTTCTATTGTGTTGCACATGGAGGCTCAGCTATACTGCAAACTTACCCCTGGAAAGGGTGCAGAATTAAGGAGGTTAGATCCACCAGTGGTGATTTTTTTGGCTTCATGGTGCTCTGAAGAAACTTCATTATCATGGTTGTAGTTTGAATCACCTTTGAGATGGAGAAACTGTTAAAAGTATTGCACAGTGAACTGCACTCTACGTATCTTTAGTGTAAGTGCACACTGTCAAGTGCATTCTTGTAAATTTTAAAAAGGTATAATTGTTAACAGGAAAACAGTTTATCTCATCTTCCTCCTCAGAAGACAAACTGGACTTGGAGCAGTAAATTTTAACAATTACTGTATTACTCATTACATAATATATTGTGGTTATGCATGTAGGACATTAAATGCCTGCATGAGGCAGACATGCTAATTCTGCACAAACGTGTTTACATCTTTTTACTATTTCTCAAGTCAAAAATGGTGAGAGTGTGGCAGACTGGGTAGGGAGATGGTAAGAGGAAGTGACTGGATCTGGGAAGTCTGAACTAGAGAAAAGAGGTGATTGGAGATGCCTGAGCAGGCCAATAAAAACGCAGTCACTTAAAGGAATACAGTAAGTCAAGATAGGGATGTGGAACTGGCAGTAGATGGACCTCGTCCAGTTGAAGGAAACAAGTTTCAGCTTGACAGGATGCTGGGCTATTTCTTTAATTTAGCTAGTTGGCCTCAGTGTTCCTTGGGATCCCTTCCAACCTAGTCTGCTGTGACACTGTTGATTCTGTGATGGGTAAAGCAAGCAGGTAGATCATTTGAGCTTAAATTGGTACTGATGGGAACTAAAAGTATCGGAGCTGTTTTGAAATGGACTATGTATTAAGGCCAATAGAGAAGACATAGATAAGATAGGAAAGACAGCAACAGTTGATTGATGTTGAGGAAGGGGTGGGTTTAATGATAAGAGGCAGGTAAACGTCTGTATCGAAATGGGAATGTAAAATGCCTCATGGCAGCCACCTGTGCTAAAAGTTACTTTTGTGGGCATAACTCATTTACTTTTAAATCTTTGGTATCTTTTCAGTGGTAACTTATGATTTTATATGGGACACAAGTCTCAAGCGTCAGAAGTCTGGCTATATGCATGTACAAGCTAAAAATGTACAAAAAGGGGGGCTTGGCAATGTGTGCATGTCAGAAAGTGTATAAACAGATTTAGGGTGGATTTCCCCAAATAAATTACATTAAAAATTGCAGGTAACAACTACAGAATTCTCCATAAAGGGCAAATTGTTAGAATCAGTTTTGTTTTTACCGCAATATGAAGGAAGTGACCTAGGTCCTCTCCTTCCTTTGTCTGTGAAGTGTTAAATGCAAGGCTGCAAGGTGAGAAATGGCATTGAGTTGGGGCTTTTGAGGTGTGTGTTTGAAGTTCTGCTCTTGTCATGTGGAGAGTTTGGAACCTCCAGGCCTTTGGCTTTCACTGTATCTGAATCTAGTGTAAATCTTCACACATCCCTTCAGACTGACAGATGTTGAGGGGTGTATTTGACTCTACTCTGAGCTGAATCCAGTATGTATGCTGTCCGCTTCATCTCACCTGCTCTGTCTGCATGACTTGAAATACTATATGCTTCAGTGTCTCACAAAGATCCATAATACTGTCAGTGTTTTCCTATGGAGTCTAATATTTGAAGGAACTTCTAGCAGTCTGAAAAAGACACATTTGCAAAGCAGAGGCCAGTCTCCAGAGCAAGGGGATCATGCAAGAATCTGAGCATTTTCACGATTGTAGGTGAGACTGCCTAGCCTCATGATTATTTTTCCGGGAGTTTAAACTTACAGAAGAAAAGAAGCCCAACGGAAGGGAGTTTCTTCTCCAGAATACCCAGTGGGGCAAATATTCTATTATTCTTTAGGATTTGCTTCTTGGGATGAGAGACTATTCCTTCTTTATGTGCTTCTATGCAGTATATGTCTTTGAGGCAGAGAAGTGGGTCATAACCTCTTGATAACTGTCCCAAGACATATTTCAGATGTTTGGAGTTGCATTCAAGGATACCTTCTGGGGTGGTCACGCTAAGGAAGTGCGTCACTCTGAAGCGTAAGGCACGGAGAGGATTACCAGATGCTACTTTAGGCGCAAAGAAACTGTTTGCCTTTCTCTCCCACGTGAGAGAGAATCCACTGGAATCAGAGACACAGCCATGTGTCACTAAGTCAATACACCTGTCCAAAGACTTCAAACATTTCCTTATCTCAAAGTAATCCTGTTATGCTTATGGGCTTCTCCTTTGTTACTGAGTGGAGGGTGTGCATTTTCTGGGCAATGCCAGAAGCAAGGCTGGTTCCTGCACCCAAATGCAGGTGCAGGAGAGCAGATTTTTTTTTAATGCCAGACAGATGTTTGGGGTTCGTTGGTTTATGGCAGGAATGACACAAACACTCTGCTGCTTTTCCAAAGATAGGTCAGCTGGATGGTACTTCTGTCTTATTTCTGAGGTTAGATATGGGGAGCTTTTGGCAATAGACTGGGCAGAAAAATAACAGGGTGTTCCTAGATCCCATTTTTGCGACGCTGCTGCGATAGATTTCGTCCCTCATAATTTATCTGTTTTTCTCAAATTACTTGGTAAGCCAAAGCAAGTTGAGTTGTCTGTATTATTTAAAAAAATAGCTACCTACTGTGTTATTTGCCTCCTGTGGAAGATCAGGTCTTCGCCACATTAACTGCCTTTGTGTACTTGACCAGTTTATTTCCTCTGCTCTAGTTGTGATGGGTTAATGAGATGTAAACATAGTCTCTGCAATAACAATTTAGCAGTTTGACTCCAAATCTTTAAATTCAGGGGGTTTCTTTATGTGTGGCTGTTTAGTTTGAGGTGAGGGAGGAGAGCTATGGTGGGCATTTATGTAGTTCATACTCTGCACTGAGATCTAAGGAATTATTCTAAGTTTCCTTAGTCACTGTACTTAAACATTATTTGGTAGGTTTCTCTCTTACTTGAGCATTAGTTTCAAGTGCTGAAGCATCTGTACATACATTTGGTATGAGAAAAGTCTTTAGAGTTTGTTTTTGGCACAGATAACAATTGTGGAAGTTTTCTCAACTTTTTTTTTCCACCAACATTGCATCTGTCCAATAACTGATTAGTTGGCTGTCTGATTGTGCCAAAGCTTGCAGAGGTGAGTCACTTAAGGATAGTCAGAGCTTCTCTGTACACGGAAAGCCAAATCTGTTCTCTAGAGTATGTCTGTGATTAAATGTTTTTTTTCAGGTCAGCCCTTTGGAATTAGGTGAAATATCAAATGTCTAAACAAAATACTCTTGTGGGTAGAAGAGAAGATTCTTTTCAGAACTTGCCTGTGTTATGTTCTAAAAGTGATTCAATGGTGGGGTGATTGTGGACTTCTTAAAACGTAGAACTTCTAAATGGATGGAAATTTATCAGCAGTTGAAAGTAACAGGGATGGAGATTTTCACCATCTCTGGCTTCATTTTTTTCACTTCCTAGCAGTCTTAAAGGAAGACAGAGGTCAGTGCTAAAAAGATGATGGCTGTCTGGGACAGCTGGTATTTTCACATTTGTTCGGCTGCAGATTTTTACTTGACGGATTTCTGATTTTTTTTTTCTGGTTTATAGTGACACTTCAAGACAGATCTTTTGCTACTTTCATCACTGAATACCCCATAATGTTGAACATCTTCATAGCAGTAAAACTGTCATGATGAGCCAAAAGCATGAGTTGTTTTGCTGGTTTTTTTTTTTTTTAACTTATTTGCTATTAAATGCAGGGAAGGGGATGTCTACAGGGAGGATGAAACTGAGCTCTGCTCTGACTAACGAGGCATACATGGCAGAGAACACATCTAGACAGTGTAGCTTCAGGAACTTCACAAATAGGTAGACACACACCCCCCACATGTAACAACACCATCATTAACTGATAGTAAAGTACATAAGCAGCTGAAAGCTCAGGACTGAGCAGATTGCAAATGAGCTGTAAAAAGATGTGATTTTGATGTTTTCATCAACTTAGTTTAAGCAGCCCTTTTGACTTCCTGGTTCTAGCTGTTTGTTCCTAGCCTTTGCTACCTTGTTCACTGCTGTTACAGTAAGGAGCTGGATTAGAAAACTAATCTGCTGCTGCTGGGGGAAGCTGTTTCATTGGCTCACCATGCTTGCTGTGTTTTTAGTGTTCTGCCAATGTACTAGAAGTAGAGTGGAAATGAGGGGCTGAAGAATAGGGGTGTAGGAATCATTGCTGTAAAAAATGCATATTGATCCTTCCATTGTGTGTTCACACCCCTGAAAATACTTGTGGTTGCAGAACAGAATTTTTGATGGTTTCAGTGTAGGACTATATTTCACAAGGATAGAGAAAAATTAATAATTCCACAAATGCCCATGGGAGAAAAATGATTGCTGGAGATTACTTGGAAATTAAATGTATATTAAAGCTATGGTACTGTTCAAATGTTAAAGAACAGTATAATATTGAAGGAGCTTCCAGGCTGAAGCGCAGCTGGTATGCAAGGAATCCATGCCACCATTGTTTCCTGAGCAACATAACCTGCAATTACTGCAGCAACACAAAGGATGGAGTGGAGTGGAGACAGGGCGGCCAGGCTCTGTCTGTGTGAAGTCACTGCAGAGATGGGAACTGTATGGTACTGTGGAATTGATAAGCTACGTATTTCCAAGGCTAGGCCAACAATCTGTCATCTTTTGACAAACTTCTGTCCTTTGTGCTAACTTTGAGCATTATATTAATTGTAATACACAAGCACGCCTCCAGTACAAAGGCTACTTGCCTCCAGGGTGTGACCACTCCTTCCTGAATTTGCACTCTGCATTTTTATTAATCTGTACCTTTAACTGTGAAGTTAGAAAATTTTACACCAATCGTAGTAAAGGTATATATGACTAGAGTCACTCAAGCTCTACCAGAAAGGTGAAAAACAGCATAAATATGGCTGAAGAATGGAGAGGGTGAAAGAAGAATGTGAGGTGAATGCAGCTGGACTTGCAGCACCAAATTAGTTGTCATTGCAAAACCTAGTCACTCCCAGCCCCCGATACCTGAAGACATCTGGAATGCATGGGGGGTTATTTTATACCAAATTATAATTTGTATGTAAGAGCATTTCACACTTTGTTGAAGTTTCACCTCCTTGAAACCAAAAGTAAAATCTCTACTCTCTTAGGGAGTGTGCAAAGTACTCATCCTGTGTTGACTGTACAGAAAGCTATGCCAATGTAGAATAATAATGAGAAAGACCTATCAGTGTGTGGAGGCTGTGGTTTAACATGAGGTGGTTTTTTTTTTTACATTGTCATCTAGTCTGACTGAATAATCGAAATTACATTTTCAAGTCTAACTTAAGAAATTGTATCAGCCTTAGGTCTGGCTTTGTTTTCAGAACTTACTGAAACACACTGGAGGATGTGAAGAAAACAACTGGTGGAGAAACTAACTAGACTTTGTCTTTTCCTAATTTTGAGCATGTAGATGTCCCTTTTTTTTGTCCCCTTTTTACTTGAAGTCTCGGGTCCTTTGATGTGTTGAGTCTGGAGCAGGGTTTTTTTCCCACTGTATTACCAATTGTTATAATACAACAGTTTCAACTCTTTTTTTTTTTTTCTGCCCAAAGGGCAAGAGAAAAGGAATAAGAGTCATAACAGTTTGGAAAAGAAAATGAAAACTTCTCCTATGAAAATAAAATAAAATCAAATACATACAAAACTAATATCAAAACTCGGTGCCCTCATGGTAATTATCACCAATGCCACTAATGCTGTGGGCAGATGCTGGGAAGGTCCCAGACAGATGGAAACTAGATTCAGGAGCTGGATTCTGGAACTGGATTCAAGAATGCATGGATTGCGATCAAAGGCAAAATGTACAGAGTCTTCCTCTGACACCAGCCATTGAACAAGAGAGCTGCTCAGAAGTGTTGGCAAAACCCTCTCTTGTAAAACCTCTTCTGCTTAAAAGGAAGTGGCTCTTCCTAGCCTGGATAAGTGTGGAAGAACTTGAACTGCCTGAAACAGTTACTCAGCTCTTCGGGACATAATGTGGCATTAAGGCATTGGCAAACAGGATTCTGAGACACAGAAACTAAAACACGCCACTCACTCTTCCTATCAAACTTAGTCATCTTTGTGCAGTTTTAAGTGAACCAGTGCAATGCTGTGTCATGCCAGCAGTGTCAACACAGTTGTGTCTGTCTCCTTTGAGGAAGAACTCCAGCAGCTAGTTTTGGTCTAGCGTCTGGTACTCTGGTCCCAAGCTCAACACTCCCAGCTGTAACAAGGAATCTTGACTGAACAAAGCAGAAGTCTCTAGGAGGTACCTTGTGAAGTCAGTGTTTCAAACATGCATTAGGCCTTCAAGTTAGAAAGAGTCTTGAAAGAATGATCTCAAGAGTACTGCTGTTAAAGGACCCCATCCCAAATTCTGCTCTACATCATAAAAAGAATAGAGAAGGACTGGATTTGGATCTTGCTGTGAAGCGAAGAATATGCAACCCCAGCAACAAGGATACAAAAATAGGATTGTCACTTCCTTTAACTAGGGAGTGAGAAGAAAATCCATCAAAGTCTGATGGACAAATTTAGTGAGAAAAACAAACAGCAAATAAGTGTTCTATCCCTGTCATGTGAACGTTTAGTAAAACATATGAAGTGGGATTGTTTCTCTGTATTTAGCATTTTGGAGAGAATATATTAATACTCCTCATATCAGAAAGCATAACTACTTCCTGTTCTTATGTAGATCTGGAGAGAAGGATACTTGGCAGGAAACAGTGTCTTGTCATCATCAAAATACTCAGTTCACTAATAAAACAACAAAGCAACTTTGATAAGGAAATCTCCCCAAAAGAAGAAAAATATTCTACTTGTCCAGTCTGAGGTAAAATTATTATGCAAGATCGTTACTTTAAGGGGAAAAACATCAACTTTGTTTGGAAGTTTATTCCAGGCAAAAATGATAGACTGCTAGTTATTACACAGTTCAGCATAAAATTCTTTATCTCTCCATAACATGGATGTGCTGGTACAAAAATAAGGCCTGTTGCCAAATTACCTACATAGGATTTCTTTGTTTTTTTCAAGGGCTACCTGTGACACTCAATGTGGTTGTGGCCACACTTCCTGTTATAACCACTTCATTTGTTGGACCAACACTAGGATATGTAATAATCTAGCATCTGATAAAAGGTGGGGAAAAATTTAAACACTTATGTAGGCTCAGTGCCAGAAAAGATTCCTCAGATCCTGTGTTGCGTCAACTCGATTTTAAACCATTTCTTTGCTATTATATCTACAAGGCATTGCTTTGAGGAAAAGCAGTGTGAGCATTTTAAGAGGTAAGAGTATTGCCACTTAACACCTTACTGTTATCCTTTCAGATGGTTTCTTTTTGAAGGCTTCTTTGAAATTAAAATGCCACAGATAATAGTGTTCTGTTAGTTTTCTTTAAGGTGTGAGCATGTCTTTTAATGCAGTCCTGGCACATGGAGTCCTCTGTACTCACAGAAGATTCAACAGAAATTTGCCTTACTTCACGGGAAAGATAAGACTTACAGGGGACATCTGTCCTCTCAAAACACATTTTTTTAGATGTCCGCTCAAGGCTCAGTAGTTTCTTGTGCAGGCAGTTTTTACTGGAGCTGTACAAGATTTTAAAGAAGCTAGTAACAGATTAGAAGGATTTGCAGGAGGTTCTCCAGTTCAGTAGCTTCTGTTATCCTTTCCTCAGTGTTGTGTTATTTAAATTCTTCACTGAGAAGGTCCCATGGTGACAAATGAACATGGCTTGATTAATATTCACTTTTGAGTGCATAAACAAGGTAGTTTTATAAGAGAGTTAGTTGGGACAATCTGGAGTTGGTCTGCAGAAATTATTTGGAAACAGCTGTGTTACATGTTAGCACGTGAAGAAAATAAATCTACTGATAACTGAGTCGTTCAAAGAGAAATGTAGCTTTCTGCAAAGGTGTAGTTGTTTCTTCATAGGAAGCAAACAAATGGGCATGGCTTTTTGCTTCACCGGGCAAAAGTCTGCCTGTGGAGCAGCTACATTCAGACTATTCCTTTTGATATTGGAGATTTCAGAGCAGAATCTTATTTGGAGGTTGAGCTGTTCTAGTGAAACATAGATCGTCAACATTTTTGAGGTTTTTATACCATTTGTCAGTGGGGGCATTCATGAGTGTAATTCATATTGTTTGCTGCTGGCATCTGATTCTGTGTGGCTTTAGGGAAGCTTCCCAGACAAGAAAAATTAAGTTTCTTGTAGGTAATCGCTCTTGAGTGACTGTGCAGATGTATTTTTCTCCATGTAATTTTATGTGGAGCTTGGGAGGACAAGCAGTCTAAAATAGCTGTATAAATTCTTCACATACTTCTGTGTTTGTGATGATGGTGCTCCTGAACTGTTGCTTCATCAACTGCTGTTCTCCCTCCCACAATGGTGAAATTAAGGATGTTTTTTGTAGAGCTATTTTGAGCTCTTTAGATTGTAGCTTGGAGAAGTTTTTACATACCAAGTATTAACCACTACAGAGATTGCTGGCAGTCTCACAGTAGCGTTGCCGTTGTTTATAGATTTATGCTCAAAAACTTTTTATGCACTGTTCTGGCAAAATCACTGCCAGAAAACAAATTGGTATAGCTGCACTCAAAGCTCTCCATGTTTAATGAGTTAGTGATGTTGTCTTCTTTTTATTTTTAAAGATTTGCAGTAGCAAGCAAAACAACCATAGAATCATAGAATCATTAGGGATTAGAAGGGACCTTGAAAGTTCATCTAGTCCAATCCCCCTGCCACAGCAGGATCACCTAGACCAAGTCGCACAGGAACACATCCAGGTGTGTATTAAACATCTCCAGTGAAGGAGACTCCACAACTCCCATGGGCAGCTTGTTCCAGTGCTCTGTAACCCTCATTGTGAAGAAGTTCCTTCTCATATTTATGTGGAACCTCCTGTGTTGCAGCTTACACCCACTGCCCCTTGTCCTATCACTGGATGACGCTGAGAAGAGCCTGGCTCCATCCTTCTGACATCCACCCTTCAAATATTTATAGACATTAACGAGGTCACGCCTCAGTCTCCTCCAAGCTAAAGAGACCCAGCTCCTTCAGCCTCTCCTCATAAGGGATGTGCTCCACTTCCTTCACCATACTTGTTGCTCTACACTGGACTCCCTCCAGCAGCTCCACATCCCTCTTGAACTGAGGGGTCCACAACTGGTCATGATAGTCCAGCTGTGGTCTCACCATTCCGGAGTAGAGGGGGAGAAGAACCTCTGTTGATCTTCTAACTACCCAACTTCTGAAAATTTCTGACGGGGAAGCTTTTCAATAAAGAGATATTGCTAGAAGTTAAACTTAGGATTTGTGGCTCCTCCATGCACCTGGATGAAGCAGCGTCCCAGACTTCAGAAGTCCTGTGCAAAAGTGCCTCCATGGATAAATTTTCTTAGAGTGGACTGTACAGCTAGACTGAGGACAGTGTTAAGAGTGTCAGCTGCAAGCATCCTATCAAACCTCTTGTCATGTGGGTGAAAAAAATGTGTGTGACATACCTTTCCATTACCCATATCAAGGTATTTGGGAAGGATAATTGCAGGTAGAAATGTGCATCTAATCTTCGTAAATAATGAGAGGTGTTTTTTTCTTCAGTATGCTTAACAATGTTTTAGGGAAGTAAGGCAATCTAATTTCTCTGCCAGGCGATTCTACCTTCCCCTGAGAAGGTACTGACAGTGTTCTCAGCAGTGGATTTCATACATTTATACAAAAGGAAGAACCAAACCTTTGTTCTTTAGGAGAGCTTTTTATGTCTGGATTTTGAGGAAAGGTTATGTTTGCAGACTGGTATCTTCAGGGAGTCTAAAACATCTCTTTCCTTGAAGACTCCAGTTCATGCATGCTGCTTGGTACAGAAGATCCTGAAACAAAAGATCAGAATAGGTTTCAGAATAGGTTTAGCAGTTTCTGTACACAGAAATTTAACAGCTCATTCTCAGAGTCTGTCTTGTGATGTGGTCTGGCGGCATATCCCCCAGAAGGTTCTGAAAATCCCAAACTAGCCTTGCTTACTTAGTAACACCCTCTTTCCCTGTCGTGTTTCCAGATACATTGCTTTGAAATCTTCTATGGCTTCCATTGTTACAGAATGATAACAGAACTCTCTAGCTGACTCCTTTCTTTAAGATTCATATTACAAGATGACAAAGCGCAAGAGCTGGGTTTTTTTTTTCCTCTGCATCCTTGAGACATCTCAGCAGCATTACTTGGGTCTGTCATCTATTACAAATGGTTAACTAAGCACCTTTTTTGCCCTGGTCAGTTTGCAGAGCTGCTACATGCAGCATATACAAGATTCCACTTACAAAGTGTTTCATAAAAATATATACACTTCTCAACCCAAGGTATGAAACCTAATTATTAAAACTTCATCCCTCTCTTTCTTCCTCAGTCCTTAGCCCAAAAGGAAGTGTCATGGCACACAGGTCACATAACAGAACCCTGACAGAAAACAGTTAGGAAGACTTTTTAATGCTTAAGTGCTACTTAATAAGGTCGTGAGTGTGTTTATGAGAACAGGGCTCTATGTATGAATGTTGACTAAGCTGTTTAATGTGGTGCTGCTAGAGTTCTGGAAAACTCGCTGCCTCTTTTGAGCGTTACTGTATTTAAAGCACATGGAGTAACCATCCTGTAGGAAGCCCCTCTGGGTTAGATGACAGTGTGTGAGGGCAGTCTCTCAAGGAGCAGTTATCTCATAAAAACACTACCTGAGAAACATGCTGGCCACGTAAGTTTTTGCAGTCTGTTTCCTTTTTTCTGCCACTGTGGATTCTGCTGCTTGATGTCTGCATATTGCTAAAGTCAATGAAAGTTGTTTAGATCAGTCTTCTTTTGGTGAGATAGGAGAATACGTATAGGCTCACATTTATGATGTATGAGTATTCCAAGAGTAGCATAAAGCTAGATAATATGCTAACCACTTTCTGGGTTGAATTTTTGTTACTGTTACTACAAAAGCCTCTATTTTCTGTTCTTGCTTCCTTTATGTGGAGAAACTAGAATTCAGAATAGGTAAAACAGTTGCTGAAACTACTGAGTGAAGTTTCTGTAGTGCTGTGATAACTGTTTCTTCTCACATGCAGATATTTGGAGATATTTTATCTCCAGGAGTCAGATATTTAGAAATACATAACAGAAAATGGGCTTTTACTGTATTTTTTAATTTTATTTTGCTGTCTCTCATTTTTTGATGGATTGATATGCAGACATGGGCAAAGAAAGTATGTAAGAGAGATGCTCACCAGAGAGAATTGTACCAGCACATTCCTATATATAAAGAAAAAACACTTGCTGGTCCCTGAAAACTTAGTTAATTTCATAAAATGGATAATTTTTCCATTTGGTATCTGATGCTATACAATCAGTGCATTATAAATCTCTGAAAAAGGAGAGGAATGAGATGGGATTATTAAAGGAGTGCTCAGTTCCAGAGAGCGTTCCCAAATGGCAGATGTCAAAAATTGAGATGAAACTAAGAAATGTTGCTTGGCAACTGTGGTAGTCTCTAGTGGCCACACATGAATACTGTGAGAGTTCACAGCAGCATTACTCCTGGGAAGTGAGTGGTTTTGAAGAAGGATGTTTAAAGAAAGTAGCTTTCCTCTCAAAAGTCACTGCTGATTTCTTCCTTATTCTGATGAAAATTCATTTTCAGAATTTGGAGGGAATGTGCAACAATAACCTGGCAATAAAAATTATTTTTCAAATTGTTGTTTTCTTAGTCATAAACACCACTTTCTAACAAACAGTTGAGTATTATATTTGGTGTTACAGTAGAAATTGGCTCTGGTATTTCTGATGCTTGGCTTGTCTTCAGATTTTGAGACAGGCACATAGTGGATTAGTTGTGCTTAGACTACCGTTGGAGAACTGGGAGGAAAAAGTATATCATTGTAGCTGAAGATGAAATTGCTTACAATATATTTCAATAATTGCTTTCAAAAATATTGCTTTCAATATTTCTGGTTTTGTCAGCCCTCACGTACTGTGTGACCCTTGCAGTGCTCCCTGTGGTAGGTGTGTTTATTCAGTGGTATTGTGCATTCATTCTCAGAAGTTCTACAAACCTTACTGGCAGTGGCTTCATTTACTCCTCTCATTAAAGGTTTCCTAACACAAACACGTGTTGAAATCTAACTTCTTACTTACGTGACTTCTTTTGAACGTTTTTCTGAAATGAAATTTTGCGTGTGGAAGGCGGGTAAGTACATGGGATGTGAAAGTTTAAACCTACTTATGAAAGCACTGTTTAAACTTGTGGAAATTTTAACAGTATTCATTTTGATCAGTAAGTTTTGTAGGTGTGAGGCATTTAAATTAAAAAATGCATTGAGTTGTACTTCAGGTGTATCCTGATGGGTTTTTTTCACTTGAAGTCTTTGCACATTTTTTCGTGGCTGGTTTTAATTCAGTGTTTCTGACAGGCACTTTAAAGTCTTGTCAGTTGCTTAGCATCACCTAGTCTGGACTGTCTGAAATAGCCTTCCTCCTTCTCGAAGGAAATCTTCAAGCCTGGTAGTGTACCTTACTTACAAAACAAACATGCACAGTAGCACTCATTAGACATCCTGTTTGTGTATGTTGCTATGTATGATATTCTGAAATAAAAACAAATCCTGGTGCATGCCTTTTCTTTACTTCTGCCTCTCTTTTTAATATTAAAGCCACTCTGTCTACTCTTGAGGAATTCTGAAAAATCCTGTCATACTTGGAATTTCTTGCAGTGTCTTCAAGTAGATTTTGCTGTATTTTTATCAGCAACACTTGCTGAATAAATAGTTTATCTCACCACATCAGAACAGTAAACAGTCAAAAAATGAACTTAAGAAGCAGCTCTTATCTCATTGGTTGACCAAAGAAATGGAAGTTAGATACTTGGAATTCGTGTCTCAGGTCTGATGGAAGTCTCTGCGTCTTAACACAGAAATTATGTTTGAGAAACAGTCTTACTTCAATTGTGCTTGTGTCTGATCAGAGATGCCAGAGAGGCTGAACTGTTTTCCTGGAAGGAAGGTAGCTAAGGTTCACTTCTGCCTGTTTCAGTCTGACATTCTACTGCTTGCATATGTTTTTCAGCTTCCATAGAAGGATTGTATCCAAAACCCTGTGCAAAGAAAGGTGGAGCTTTAAGTTCACAATTACCATATTATAGATTTTTCTCTTATGTAAGCCACACATTTTGTCCAACAGTATATGTAATGAATGCAAAATATATAAGGTATATTAAATATTTTTTATGTGTGCATGTATAGAATGTACTGAAAGAGGAGTCATTTTGTTTTTAACACTTTATCTTATTGGTAGAAGATTGAGTAGCTTGTGATTCTGTGAAAGGCACCTCCTCTACTCTGCAGCTGATGTTCTTGTCCTGAAGGTGAAATCAGCCTTACATACAAATAAGTTTATAAAATAGCCCAGGTTAAAAGAGACTTGAAAAGATTATCTGGTCCAATCTTCCTTGGGAAAGGGAGCCATGAGATTATCTAGCACCCAGCCCAGTCCCATCTTGAACACCTCCAGCGATGGCATTTTGTAATCACCGCCCTGGGAAGGTCTTTCCAGTGAATCGTTGTTCTCACTGTAAGAAACATTCCTTGTATCAAGACAAAAAGTTACTCCGTTTCACAGTGCTTTACCCACCAATGGATATGAGTCAAGGTATAGAAACCTTTGTGTCATCAGCAAACTTGCTGACAGTGCACCCTCATCCCTCATCCAAGTCATCAATGAATAGATTGAATAGGACTTGTCCCAGCAGCAAACCCTGAGGCACTCCACTAGATACAGGCTTCAAAACAGATCACTACTCTGGCTTCTATCCTGCAGCTAGTTCACCATCCACCTCACTACCCGATCATCTAGTCCACACTGCCTCAGTTTGGCTGTGAGGATGCTGTGGGAGACTGTGTCAAATGCTTTACTGAAGTCAAGATAGACCACATCCACTGCTCTGCCATCATCCGTCCACCTGGTTATGCCCTCATAAAAGGCTATCAGGTTGGTCAAGCATGACTTTCTCTTGGTGAAGCCATGCTGACTGTTCCTAATGACCCTCCTGTCCTTGATGTGCCTGGAAACAGCCTCTAGAACAAACTGTTCCATCACCTTTCTTGGGCTGGATGTGAGGCTGACAGGTCTATAGTTACCTGGGTCCTCCTTCTTAACCTTTTTGAAGATCGAAGTGACATTTGCTGTCCTGCATTCCCCAGGCACCTATCCTGATCCCCAGGACTTAGAAAAGATGATGGAGAGTGGCTTAGCGATGACTTCCCCTGTCTCCCTTAGTACGTGCAGGTGCATCCCATCTGGGCCCATGGATTTATGTACATCCAATTTGTTCAACTTATCCCTAACCCAGTGCTCATCAACCAAGGCAGACTCCTCTCTTTCCTCGACTTCCTCTGGAGTCTCAGCAGTGTGGGGCTTGATACCAAGACAGCCAAGGCAAGAGGCAGGGTCTCATACAGTAGGTTTTCTTTAGTACCAGATCATCAGTTGGGACATGGGTAACCTTGGACAAGCCAGAGGAGATGCCTTCTTTTTTGTCCTGGGAGAGAAAGCCATATTGACAATAACAAGTTATGCATAACTGGTCTCCTGTTTTCATAGTATTGCTTGTTATTTTTTTAATGTGAAACTGTGTAGAAGTGACTTTGGGATTTTTTGTGTGTACGGATGGATCTTTTTCTGCCTGTTTATTTTTTCTTACTCCTCACCATTTTTGAAGCGTAGCCTGCGATGCTGTCAACATAAGTATAACTTTTTCATTTTTTGCCTTTTCCATCAGGATGTTGCCAGGGAAGTGTAGATGCTTAAGTTTCATCTTCTGGATGAAACTTGAACCAACACAAAGATGAGTGTAGTTTTTAGAACTGGTTAGTACTGACTGACCTGTCCAGAGGTGATGCTACCCAGTAGCCAAGACTAAATCCGTGCATTGGTGGAACCTGCACAGGCTGCATCAGTTGTATTTCAGCTGTGCTAAACACACATTTTTGTCTGAAAGACAAAAGACTCAGTTATCTAGTCCTGTTATGTGTATCTTGAGGCTATCTATACTACAGGTTTCACTTCAAAATGTTTTTGGGAAGGTGCTGGTGATGATCACATTGCTGATCTTTCAGTATTTACACATTTAGTGTACCGGGCTTATTTGGTTTTAAACAATGGGTTGTCAGCTTCCTCTTTCTGAAAAAGTTGCTAATAAAAGCAAACCTGAGGAGTTTTTAATATTACCAATTGTTATGTAGAATAATTAGGAGCCTTAATTGTAAAGCAGCCTAGGAATCAGGCTCCAGAAAAGCGTCAGTGCTAGGGGCATAGAAGTTTATCCCTGTTTTCGTCCCCCAAGGTAAAATATTCTGAAAACAATGTCTTCTTTTTAGGCTTCTAATGTATGCAGCTACAAGATGTGTCCAAATCAAGAAACAGCACAGTACTGTTGCCAAATGTAGTCTTCTCTGTGTGTGCTTTTTGTATTAACCATATGAAATAAATAAAATGAAATAAATCTAAAAAACCAAATAGAATAAATAAAAGGAAGGGACTTTTTCTGAGTGCTTGCAGTGATAGGATGACAAGTACTGGCTTCAAACTGGAAATGAGATTTAGATTAGAAATTAGGAAGAAGTTCCTCACTCTGAGGATGGTGAGGCACTGGAACAGGTTTCCCAGGGAAGTTGGGGATGCCCCATCACTGGATCTGTTCAAGACAAGGTTGAGTTGGACTCAGAGCAGTCAGGTTGAGTGTGAGGTGTCTCTGTCCATGGCAGCGGGGCTGGAACTCCATTAACTCTGAGGTGTGAGTTCTTTTGTTAAAGCACATTAGAGTACTGGACAGATTCAAATTACAGGCAGTGGCAAGAGGCTGCAAATACAAATGTATGTCATCTCATTCACACTAGGTTACCAGTGGATGTATTTGGAATTCTCTGGTCTGAACTTCTCTCTGTGTTAGTGTTTGATGCTTGTGTCCCCAAATGGCTGGATTGGACAGTGGATAGTAGGTCTTCTGAGACAGGAAAGCTGCATCAAATTTAAATTACTGTAAAGGTGACTTCTGACAACTTAATACAGCTACACGGTAGTTTTCTTAGGTTAGTGTCTTTGTTGTGCATTTTCAAATCATCCTGAAAATTATACACTCTACAAGTTATTTTAAACTCTACATACTAAATGCTGTTAAGTTGCACAGGAAGTTACATTATTTGTTTTTACTGGGAACTCATGCTGTACTATGTAATTAAAACCCACAGATGAGTAAGTGTAAGCTGTCTTTAATACCTAGTGATGAGGTGTAGATGAGAAAGAGCTCCAGTTGTCTGGTACATGCCAAGCGGAGCTAGTGTTCGGGGGTGTTCATGCTGTTTAGTCTTTTCCTAATATGGTTTCTCAATAATTTTCTTGTTCAGGAAAGAGTAAGGACAAGGAAATAAGCTTTCTGTCTTTGTAGCAGAAATGATTGGGGAGGGGGGAAGCTCTTCAGTGCTGTCAATCTCTGCTAAAGATAAGAAATTTTGAGTTTTGGGATAATCTGCTGCCCCTTAAAGGCGGTTAGTTCTACCTGTTGATCCTTCTCATAAATGACTATTCTTTTTGATTATCAAATGCAGCCACATGAATCTTGCAAGTCATGTTTATGTAAGATGTAATTAGTTTTAGGTGAAGCCATTTCAAGCTTCAATAGCAATAATCCCTTAACGATACTCTGGCACGCGAGACATGGATTTTTCTCAGCAGTCTGCCCTTTTTAGTTGATGCAGTCCTCAACTTTGTGATTATGACACTGTGTTTCTTTGGGATAACTGAATATTAAATAGAGCCGTCCAAACCAGCTGTAGGTTATAAATATACTCTTAAAGTTTGTTTTCCTGGTATGTTTAAAATAGATACAAAGTCACTACACTAATGGGGAACCCAAAAGAGTTTCCACAGAAGACTTCTGCAGCTCAAATGCCTGAGGTAAGTAGTTCTGGGTTCACATGACCAGGAAAACTTGAGAATGTTTTTAATGAAGTTTGTCTCCCAGTTTAAAGCACCAAAGTAATGTTTGGTAAAATACTAAATATCATCACCATGCAAAAAAGCTAGTAAAAAGCTTTGTGTGCCTATATATGCCTCCACAATCTTTTTTCTTTTATTAAATAGAGAATAAAATGTTCTCATATACTGCAGAATGTTCACTGAAATGCTTTTAAAGGGATGGGATACTGTGGATTTCAATATTTTCTATACTAATACTTACTGTATTAAGTTCATAATACAGAGTATATTCAACATTTGTTACCTGTAATTGAGTTCATACGTCTGGAAATAGTGAAATCAAATTTCACCTTAGGAGCTTGGAGGCAAATTTTGTCTCCAATTCTTCTTAATAATTCACAAGCAGTGTGTATTTCAGGGTCCTTCCCCCGCTGTATAATCTAGTACAGTCCTAAACCAGGAGTTAAATTAGATCTTTAACTTGCCCCTTTACACTACTTTAGTTTTGAAGCTTTCAATAAATAACTAGATGTTATTACATACATAATGAGTATTGTTGCGCCTACTGTTTTAATGTCAGAGGAATACTTATGAGCACTTAAAAATAATTAGGATGACACACACTTGATTCCAAATATACTTCATTGTGGGAACAGCCTCCTTGTTCTGTTTCTAAAAAATCTGAATAACCAGATGAAGCTGACTTTATGGGACACCTGATATTGTCAAACTCTGTAAGACCATTACAGCAAGTTCTTGACTCATACAATCACATGTGGACAACTCGGGGCTCTTCTGTTGCGTGTTCTGATGCAGCAGCCATGGCTTGATGTTCCCGTTACCGTTTTGTCAGACAGTTCAAGGAGCTGAGTTTAACAAAGCACCAATCCTACGAAATATATATCTGGAGGTCAGGCTCCCTGACTGCGCTCAGTTCTGTAGTTGTACAGGCAACATAATTTGGTGTAGAAGAGCTGGTATGCAACACACTAGTCTTGAAGCTGTTCTCTGTTCCCCCTTCTGCCCCTGTCCTGTGCTGGTTTAAGTGTTATAAACAGATCCATGATTAATAGCATCTCTGATGTGGGCTGAGGCTTTTTTCGCTTTGTTGGGTTTTGTATTTACTGGTTAAACTAAAAGGATAGATTTAATGTGGCTGAGGTCCCTTATCTGAACTCGCATACAGCCTCACCAGCACTTGCATCGTATTCTAGTTTTTTTCATCCTACATCCGCAAACATGACTGCGTAATGTGTAATGTCATCACACCTCGTGTGCAGTGGATGCAGTTTTGTTACTGATGTTTGTTCAAAAATTCTGATAGGGAGAAAACACTTTCATTGTTACTTTTTAAAGAGCCAAGTACAAAAGGAACTTTCAGTCAAGTGATTGTTTATAGGACGTTCTTCTGGTCCTCCTTTGCTGCTGTTCAGCGTATAGGTAGAGAGATGAGATGAGCACATTAGCATTACGTGTAAGCCAGTACCTCTCAGTGCATATCGTGCTTTGATGTTTGAAGGTGCTGTTGTAGCACTTCTAACCAGCAAGACATTATTTCATAATGTGTGCATACTCACTTTGATTTTTATAAGTCTGGCAAGAAGATACTAATGAGAAGAGTCTCTTACACAGTAAAAATTAAATCTAAGATGTTGCATTTATTCTCAAGATAGCTAAACAAAGTGTAATGAGATCATGAGTCTACTGACTATGCTGGAAGTACAATGACAAAAAGGGGGCAATACTTTTCAGGTTACTTTTTGTTATCAAAACCACTTTTCAAAACTAATTCAAGTGTTGTTAACATTTATGTCTAGGATGAGACCTACATAAAGAAACCATCTTGTGTTGGTCAGCTTTCTGCTTCCTGTTCCTTACTAAGTTTGCAAAGAATTAAGCCGGTCAATTGGTGCATGCAGAGTTTGTTCTAAGCATGCTTAAGTTGAAGAATCATCTGTGCCATGGTTGATTACATGGTTAATTATGAAACGTTTACAGTGCAGTCTCGATAATCTTTCCTAGAAATCTTCACAAACTTGAGTTACATGACAAATCTTCTAGCAGCAAATAACAGAAAAATAATTGTCTGCCCATTGACCCAAGATAATTTAGTCTGCCATTTTAACTTTTACTGGAATAAATATTACTCTATTGTATGATTAGTGTAATGAGAAATTGACTGCCATAGAAATTTATTATAGATTGACTACTTATTGTTGTATTATCTAAGGTTCTTAGGGTATTAATACTGTGATTTACCATCACTGAAAGCTTTTTTTTTTTCTCTTGGGTCTAGTAATGAATAGAATATTAGATTGAAACTTGTCACCTGTCCCCAACATTAGTTTCTTTTCGGAGAACATTTAGCCCCTGCTTAGTAGGTAACTGTCTTGTGGGCAAGGGGCACAGTTGACAGTAAAATCTAATAGCAGTACCTAACGTCTGTGGAGTAGGCTACGTTTCCTTAAAGAAGGATGCTTCTGTTCTACCAGTAGGTATTGATAATAAAACTCTGGTAACTTGTCGATTTTACAGGAAACTTAAGTGGGTTTTGGTTTGTTGTTGGTTTTTTTCTACTAACAGTGTTCTGAAGATTTCTTGCTTTCAAATTTTTATTTTCACTTACTTTAACCTTCCTGTTGGGATTTTCTTAGTGAAGTGCTGTGACTCTGTTTTGTCCAAATAATGTAAAACCTATCAACTGTGATCAGTGGTCATGCTGACCATCTGTGTGGGCCACTTTTCTTCCTTTTCTCCTTACTTAATATTGGCAACCTTGTTGAAAACACTTTTCTACGTACCAGAGGTGCTTATTTGTACCTTGTTTATGCTGCCAAAGACCTGGGATAGGCAACCATGTGTGCCCCATGTGCATTGGATGCTGTTCTCATCCATCTTGCTGTGTTTGCCTTCACTGGCCTTTAATCAGTTCTATGAAACAGAAACTGGGGGGGCGGGGGGTAGATGTGGTGGATAGAAAAGTGCAGAAACAGATTTATTTGTGTCTGCTGCAGTTTGAGAAGTCTATGCAGTCAGTTCAGTGATAGTGAAAATTAAACGTGTCTAGATGTTACCTGCTTTAGGTGATACCTGCTTTTGTAGATTGAAAACGGTAAAACGTGATACATTACGGTCATAGGTTAAGATACTCGTAATAGAGCATGTATTTCTGTAATAAAGTTGTGTGCCTTACTACCCCACTTCGTATCTGCTTTTTGTTCTAAACATGCCTTATCTACGGAGCGTATCCCTTGGTTCAGTCTGCTCCCCTTTCCAAATCCTCACTGTCACAGTATGAGTTCATGGTTTGAACGGGTGTGTCTCTGGCAAGGTGTGATTCACCAGGGGTTGGGAACTCCGGCGCTAAAGAGCGCTGGTCTGCCAGCTCAGGTGTAAGAGTCCATATTTAATGAGGATTTGATGGCATCAGTGGCAGAGGTCGTTGGTGACTCAGTTTTCATGTCACCAGACTCACATGTGCTATCTGAGTAAGTCAGATGGTTTCTGCTCCTGCTTCCTTATTCAGCGAAGGCAAGGAAGAAGAGGTGCATTTTATAGTAGCTTATGCATTGATTTGTAAAGAGAATGACTTAAATTTTTTACTGTCAGAAAAACTCTGTTCCAAAGCCACACAAAAACCTGCGAGTGGACTGTGCTGCACCCCAACGTAACACCTGGGGATTGGGTGTCTCTTTTTCCTTCGTGTGTGCAAAGTGTCCCTGCCCCTCCCGGGTGCCCGCTTCGGGAGGAGGAGCCGCATGCCTGCTCGGAGACTCACCAGGGCGGTCGTTCTATTTTTAGCCTGTTGCCGGGCGGATTTGCACAGGCCTCCTGGGGCAGCTCCGCCTTGCGCTTGCGGATTGGTTTATTGCAAGTCTCCTGCAGCCAATCCCGAGCGGGTATGTAAATTACCTGCAGTCCACAGCCATCAGGCAGGGCGAGCTGGGTTCTGCCGGCCTGGCAGTTACTGAGGGAGGTAAAATGGCGGCGGGAGCTGCCTCCTGATCTCCCCTCCCCTCTCCTCCAGCATGCACAGAAGGAAATCCATCATCCTATGTGGCAAACAGGAAATAGTCTTCCAGCCACCAAAATATTATAAAGATTGCAAACAGTCCCTACCAGGCTTGAAATGAATAAAATTATGAAATGTGTTGCTTGTTCTTTTATATAGGGAAAATGTTCCTCCCTCCAGGCCAAGGGGCTGTGCTTGCGGCAAGTTCTATGCAGTGACTTAGTTCTGCGTGTGGAAAGACTGCTCTGAGTAAGGAACAAACAAACAAGGCAGCAGGTGTATTGCTTTCCTGAGAAACAGTACACTTCCTAGAGCAAATACTGATAACAACTTAGAAAGCAGCAGGTTCCCACAGCAAGTTTAGATCCATTTTAAATTGTTGCATTTTCATTACTAGAAGGCTTAATCTTCACCAAAACCACCTAGAAGGCGCAGGTACGTGACCATATTATGATGTTTAAACTGCATATAAGGAAAATATTGCACAAGTGTATCTTCAAACTGCACAAATGCAGATTTGTATAAAACTTCAGTAAAACCCTTTTTTTTTTAATAGAAACGTGATTTAGTTTGTGCTGAAGAAATCTGTAAGAAAGATGGACTTTGCTTTTGTAGGTATTTCAAACAGTGGTACTTGCTTAGTGTTTGGAGATCTCACAACTGAAATGAAATCTTACGTTGTTGGTAAAAGGTGAAACCCCTTGTGGAAAGTAAGACAACAGTATCTACCACTGTTGCTTATGAGCTGAGTTCTGCTTAGGCAGCCTTACTGCTGCAATGATCTAAATAGCTGTTAAAATTTTTTAAAAAAGAGAAATCTCTTCTTGGAGAATTTCTGAGGCCCTTGCATTGCTTGTGTAAGGTTAACCGGAATATGTATTTTAACTAAAAATCATCTAGGGGAGATCTGAACTATGCTTTCAATTCTTCCATTTTCAGAACTGTTCATGCATAGTAGTTACCAAGACATAAACCGATGAACCATTTAAGGGTAATTCTGCAAAAGCATCAGATGAAATATTTTAGTTGTGTAAATAGACCTGAAAATCTTCTTTTCTCATGAGGAATCCACTTTTTTCATTTAGTATGGTAGCCTGATGGGAAAAGAACTCTCAAATTACTAGTTTATTGTGAGAAACAGGTTTATGAACCAAAGTCAAAGTTGGTATTACCCACTGGAGATAGAGAGGACACAGGACAATTGCTTAATTCACTGTGACACCAATGTGACAAGAGCATTGTTCAAGTATGTGCATTAAACTGTCAATCAAGTACAGTACACAAGACCATACAATGCGTTTGAAACTGTACTACCAAGGTACTCTGGTTTACCACGCCTGTGACCATACATTTGGGTGATTTTTTGGAGCAGGGGTCATTTTAAAAGGACAAAGGTAAAAGTTTATCAAGAAGCTTCTGTTGAAACACGGTTGAGGCATCACAGAATGTACCTAACTTTGAGCCCGAAACAAAACAATGTGGGGTGTGTGTTCTTTTCCTGTTGCTGACTTAGCCATAACAAAATGTAACTTTTGGACCAAAGAGCAGCCAAGAATGTATCTTGGAGTAACCTTGAGTAGTTACAACACTCATCCTTTAAGGTAAAATTGAGCATTCTAATTAGCAAACTTCCCCAAAATGTTTTAATCATTAAATAGTATATGTATATATCATAAAACATTAAGGATTGCAAGGGACTTCAAAAAGTCATCTAGTTCAATCTTAGGATGAATAGGGAAACTAGCCAACCAGTGATTTCTTCTGCTGTTTATTATAAACAGCGTGTGCTTCGCTGCACAGGGTGTGCTGGCTGCCCTTGGATGCCTGGCGCCCTGTTCATCAGGATGGAAACAGATCAAAAAAGCAGAGGGAGCTGGATCTCTTTAGCTTTGAAAAAAGGAGGCTGAGGGGTGACCTCATTAATGTTTATAAATATGTGATGGGTGAGTGTCAGGAGGATGGAGCCAGGCTCCGGTCAGTGTCATCTAATGATAGGACAAGGGGCAATGGGTGTCAGCTGGAACATAGGAGGTTCCACATAGATAGGAGAAGGAACGTCTTCACAGTGAGTGACAGAGCACTGGAATGGGCTGCCCAGGGGGGTTGTGGAGTCTCCTTCTCTGGAGACATTTAAAACCCACCTGGACACGTTCCTGTGTGACTTGATCTACGTAATCCTGCTGTGGTGGGGGGAGTGGACAGATGAACTTTTGCGGTCCCTTCCAATCCCTGATGTTCTGTGATCCTGTGAAAGATCCTGGCTCAATGTGTGGGTTGGTTTTTTGTGCTCCAGGCATAGAACTCGTTTTAGGAATGACATAAGATAAATGCATGGATGTAATGTTTTACTGAACTAGTTCCTCAAAAGGTACTGCAGAAGGTTCAGGGAGAACAGCCTCATGGTTTCATATGGCACTTACAAAAAACCCCTGATTTTTGGTGCTTCTGTTGAGACAGTAAAGCACAGGCTTTGAAGAAAGGCATGGTTGCCAGCTGCCATGTCTGAACCCAGGCTGGATCACACAGGTTTTTTTCATTTAATTCAGTAGCCTTTAAAGAGCCTACAAATGCTCCCAGGCGCTAAGAACCCAACCTTTACTCTGGTTGCACACCCCATGGTTTAATGCTTTTGTGCAGCTTCAGGTCTCATACTCTTGACACAGAGTTGTGCCATTTACCAGCTCCTTGGGGAAATTTCATTAGTTCAACACAAACCCTGCTCGCCTGGGCCTCATGGGCCGCGTTCGTGTTCAAGCCTCAGCCTCGTGGGGGCTTGTTGCTGGGTAGAATTGAGGTAGCTGCCGCCTGATTGGCTCCTCCCAGCCAATCGGGTGCGGGGCTCAGCCCGTCCCACTGCGGTGCCGAGACAGGAGGGGAGGGGCGAGGCGGGGGCTTGGCGGGATCCCCACGGGGGCCTCTTACCCGCGCGCCTCAGCTCTGGAGGTTAAACGTGGGGCTGGGGAGACAAGCTAAAGGCATTTTTTAATTGCAGAGAACCTTCTGTTGCCGTGTGAGCACTAGGTGAAACAGGACAGGATGGTAATGTAATTTTTTCCCTAGAAAATGGCACAATCTTCTCACATTTTGTCTGGCCAACACTCACATAATCGTAGCTTGAAAGATAGGAAAACTCAAATAGTCTGGGTGTGCAAGAAGAAATATTGTTTCCGCTTATCATGTATCTTCTGTTTCGTTTATTATATCTTAAAATGAAGGCATAACTGTATGTGGACCTCAGTAGGCTGGTGGTGCGTGTCTTGCCTTCAGTCAGATAAGTAGACTTACATTAGTGGTGGAACAACAGATTATTGGCACACTGTTTTGGAGCACGTTCTGTAAGATTAGTTCACAAATGGGTTTGGGGGTTTTTTCTTAAAAAATTTGAAGTTCCTGACAGTATCAACATTGCTATAGAGGATTTCAACTGAAAACTGCGTTTTATGAACCGCTACTTAAAAGGTAGGTTCTGTTCATCACTTGTGTTCCCTGTAATTCTCCATCTAGAACCAAATACTCGTGACCATTTGTTGCCTCAATTTCCTTTATTTGGCTGTGCTGCATTCTAAGTGGACTTGTGTATACCAGCACTGATTTTTCGTGCTCAAAGGCATTACTTCCTCCATGCAGTTTCAGTGCTTTGGCAAATGTTTATGGTTGTGGCTCTTGGCTAGCAATATATGCACTCCAGAAACCCTGTGCCAAGGCTATTCTAGACCGGTAATATTACACAAATCCTATTGTGCACTATTGCTTAGATTGCAGCTATCCCTCCCCCACATTTTTCCATGACCTTCTCTTTGTCTGCCGCCTGTTACCAGGCAGGATTCAGGCAGCTGCTTGCTGATTGGCTGCCGTTGTGATCAACTCCTGGGCTGCTCATGTGAGCACACGATTATAGGCTAATCCATAGAAGCTAAGCTAATATCTTCCTTTGTCGCTTTACAGCTGTGATCTCTTTACAGAGTGATAATGATTAAAGAATAGGGAAATAGAGGGAAAACATTTTAATTGGTTGAGAGAGTAGTCCTTCGTGTATTCCTAGTCACACTGGCACGTTTTCGTTTTGGTCATGAGAAAGAATTCGCTGAATATTGTTGGAGGGAGGTGCCTAATGAAGTATATATTTCAAGCTTAAAATGGAAAAAGACATTTTCATAACTGTATGTAAAAATATATATGTGTATGTGCATGTTGGTGTTTTTAAAAATGTGTTTAAAAATCAAAACAACAAAAAACCAACAACCTAAAGCCTACAGCCTTATTTACAGTATTTAACCCTTCAACAGTTAGCTCTACGTGCAGAATTCATTTTGTGTTGTTCTATACAAATGTCTGCTTTTGAAATAAAAGATGCCATTCTGTTGGCTTGGTGCCTGGGCCACTCCTTTCCTTCTTGTGACCTGGTCACATGATGAATAAAAACTGAAACTACCCAAGCATCAGATGAGGGAAGTGCATAGCAGTTATAGTTAAACTTAGTGTTAATTGTTAACTGCAAATGCATACTACTAACATACATTGACTTAGAACACTACTAGTTTTAAATGCTTTGTACAATACTGAATTCACCAGCTTTGAAAGACTGGAAGGCAGTATCAGTCAAATGGCTGCTGATTGGCTTGCACTGGTATGACCAAACCTGCCTGGAAGGGTTACCGATTTATTTGTTTCTCGGCTTTCACATGAGATCTGTTACTTGGCTGCAGTGTGCTCCCTTGTGGGTATGGATGGAAATGCTTTGAGGCTGGTTCGCAGTGATGCATGATGCTTAAACTGTTAACTAGCATTTAGTGTCCATCTTTTAATCTAATCTAAGCTTACAATTTTGTCATAGCTTTTATTGGA
Source organism: Rhinopomastus cyanomelas (assembly GCA_013400115.1). Classification (NCBI taxonomy): domain Eukaryota; kingdom Metazoa; phylum Chordata; class Aves; order Bucerotiformes; family Rhinopomastidae; genus Rhinopomastus; species Rhinopomastus cyanomelas. Next base: position 61,477 of record VXBP01002543.1, read on the forward strand.
TTTTCTTTGGCAGCAAAGGTTGTGGGATTTTGCTGAAGTATGCATGAGTTATTCAAAAACCCATCTTAACAATGGAATTCTGAGAAGCTTTTCTTTGGTGGAGGTTTTTTGGTTTTTTACAGGCTCACTGTAGAACTGCATTAGATCTTTGTTTTTAAGCTATATTTTGGATATTTTGAAATACATTAGGAATTCAAGGTTGTTCTTCGGTAGTTTTTCTTACAGAAAAAAGTAAGGATGCATCACCATAAAGGTATTCTGATGCTTGATTTTGCTGTTCTTTGCAAATTTAAAAAGAAAACATTTTACTGTATTTTGTTAAATATGAATGAAAGAATTCTTATTGTGGAAATGAGCAGAAAATATTAATTTAAGATTATTTTCCTACTGATGTATTTACAAATGTGATTTTAAGTTGTCTGTAAACATTTTATTAATCTATTAATGTGTATTTTGTCCATAAGGAAAGTGAAATTGTGAATTTTCTGATACAAGAACTGTAAAATTCTAGGTAATGCTTTTAAAGGAATAGTCCAATAATTAAGACTAGTCTATTAATTTTGATTTTAAGGCCTCATACACTTGTAATGCATTAACAGAAGTTCGACTAGCTGCTTGTCATTTGTTAGGATTTCTTGGGATTGTTCAAGGTTAGCCAAACCTGGACTTTCCTGTTTTTTTCCAGTTTTGCCCTACCAGATACTGTCTTGGTTTCATCTGGGATAGAGCTGTTTGTTCTTTGTAGTAGCTAGAATACTGCTCTGGTTTTGACTCACTATTGAAACTGGTACGAGAAGCATGTTCGTTATATACTTGTGTTTTTAGTTGTTGCTAGGAAATCAACCTCCCATGTTGCATTAATGTGCAGGTACATGAGAAGCTTTGAGGGAGCGTAGCCAAAGCAGCTGACCTGAACTAGCCAAAGGGATATTCCATACCACAGGACGTCATACTCTGTAGATAAACTGGGAGGAGTTGGCCTGGGGAGGATTGGGTGGGGGGTGCAGATTGCTGCTCAGGCTTCAGTCAGCGGGTGGTGAGCAGTTGCATTGTGCATCACTTTTTTTTTCTTGGGGTTTATTTCTCTCAATTTTCATTATATTCTTATATTAATTATTAATGTATTTTGTTATTATTTTCATTATTAAAGTGTATTTCTCCCCACCTGTGAGTTTTAACTTTTTTCCAATTCTCCTCCCCATCCACTGGGAGGGGGAAAGAGTGAGAGAGCAGCTGTATGGTGCTTAGATGCTGACTGGGGTTAAAACATGACAGATGTGTGTGTGTGTGTGTGTGTATCAGCATGCGTGTTGGTTGTAGGAGTTTATATATATGTGGAACATGAGTGTGATGATCAGTGTACTGTTACACGGCAGTATGCTTTTATAGAGATACACAAAACCATGCTTTTTACATGCTAAGTTCTTGGGAACAAGGAAGGGATGTGCTTTCAAAAACTACATGAACACTTTTGAAATCTGAGGCATATTTTGTATGCTTCTAACTTGAGGACTAGAGTTGCTATGTATTTTTTTCTGGGGGAATATGAAGATAGTGTATTTAGTATGTAGACAGCTCTGGAAGGGCACTAACAGCTCACCTGGAGCTCGTATTTCATCTGACTGGAAATGGTTATGTGATGAGAACATTTTCTAGAAACAAGTAAACGTGTTTCAGATGAGTGCTTCTGTAGTGTTGTGTTTTGCTCCCACTAGTGGCAATGCAGTAACAGGCAGTCCTGTTCAGAAAATCTAGTGCAGTCCTGTGAAAATCTGCTTCTTAATGGTATTAATTGGAATCTGTAGATAGAGCTTTTGTCAAGATTTGTTAATCTGCTCCCGAGGTGTGAATCAAAGTGTTACTTAAGCACCGTCAGTTACTTAAAATACAAGTGTAGAAAAGAACTGAATGAAGTGGAAGGAAATCTCTCTTGCCAGGAAATGGAAAGCAGAGGAAAAAACCCTTTAAAAAAAACAGCAAAACATTTACTGATATTTTTGTCAGGTCACGTTAATTAAATGTAAAGAATCATTACAATTATATAGTAATGTGTGTAATCAGTGTAAGATTTAGTATTTGTCTTGATACTTGAATTCATACTGTACCTTAGGCTATGCATTCGTATACCACTGTAGACAATTCTTGTTAGGCAAATGGATAAATATTACATAATTTCCTTAGTTGTGAGTGAAGTAGGAAGGGTTCAGCAGATTACTTCTAAAATGATCACTGACCTGCTTTTTTAATTAAAAAATAAAGTAAAAAAATGTATACCCTACCTGAAAACACAAGATGCAGTTTATTAATTAATTTCTAAGTACTCTGAATGAAAGTGGGTTGGGAAAAGATGCAAAATAAACATTACTAAATATTTAAAATGCATCTTTTGTGTAATAATTGTGCTGCATCAGTGTTACAAACATTTGCTTATCAGCTGCTTGTGAAAAAAATAAAATTCATATATAGATAATTGCCTTATTTATTTTCTTTCTTTATGTGCTGCAAATATGTTTTAGCTGCTGTTACCCAAGTGAGTGTTCACATGCTCTAAGAAACTTAAGTCATATCCTGGACAGGAGTAATTTGTGACAGTGTAATAGCTTCAGAAGGATTAAATTGTTTAGCATCAGCTGATTCAAGATTGTTGTTGTTGAGTTTTGTTTAATTTAGCATGTAACAAGTTCCCTAATTGCTTTCTGCTTCCAAATGGTGTTATCATATCTAATCCTTTAAAATGGGATCTTCAGAGAAGACCAAATGGGGAAAAAATACAGTTTAAAAACCAAAATGGATTTTGTTTATTGTGGTTAATGGAAACAAATAAACTATTTTGTTGTATTTCAATGAAATTATTTTTCATTTCCTAGATGATAATGGATTTAATACAGAAAAAGTAGTTTTTCAAATATTATTTTTACTATATCTCTCTATGTTCCTATTTTTATGAATATTTGCATGGGTGGATGGAATGAATAAAATTGTGTGGAGGGCAAAACCATCACTTTTCCCTGAAAAAGGAAATTTTTCTAGAAGGAGCTACAAAAACAGTCATTTTTATGTACAGATATGTTCTTAGAATGTTAATTGCAAATAGAAGGAAGGTGCTCTGAAAACCCAGGTTTAGTTAATCATTATATAAATATGGAGGACACATTCAGAAATTCTTTAAATTTATTAAGCTTTTTAAAAAGTCATGAAACTGTATGTTTTTGAAAAGATGTCAACTGATGGACTAAAAATATTTTTTATTCTGTTTGAAAAAGAGAGGCTTCTGGCCCTTATATTAGCACACTGCATGTTTCCAGCTAGAAAACCTCATTATGTGTCTTTGCTGTAGTAACGCGGTCATAACTGGTCTAAAATATGTAGTTGGAATACTGCTACATAATGTTATAATGTGATCTCAGTGATCTGTACATACATGTATTTGTGCAGCACATGCAGAAACTTGCATCCGCTTTTCCCGAGGACAGATTAATTTAAGTGTGTTGAACTGGTTTGCTTTAAATGCTGCTGTCTTTCTTGGGAGCACTCTATTATGATAGTAAATTGTTAACTTTCACAATTCCTTTTGAACTTTTTTTTAAAGGTCAAGATGGAAAGCACAGATGAACCTCAGAAAAAAGTCTTTAAAGCACGAAAAACAATGAGAGCAAGTGATCGCCAGCAACTTGAAGCTGTCTATAAGGTTAAAGAAGAGATGTTGAAGACAACTGAAGTTAAACTATTAAATGGAAAGCATGAGAATGGAGATTCTGATGCAAATTCTCCTATTAGCAGTACAGACTGTATGGAGAACAAGAGGGAAGTTAATGGTGTAGTGGATTTGTGTGTTAATTCTGAAGAAGGAAAACCAGCTTCTGATGAAATTAGTGAAGCAAAAAGGCCTGAAAGCAGGGCAGGGAACGTAGTCAATGACATAGAACTAAAACCTCCGGTGCTCTCTCCCGAGAATGCTAGTCCTGAGCAAGGCAAAGATACTGCTACTGCTTTAGATCATGAAGTTGAAAATGGAGTGCTTGGCAGCAGTAAAGATAACCGTCGTGAAGAAAATGGTACAAAAGATGGTATGGACCAAAGAAAACAAGACCTCCTGTCAGAAGGTGAAAGTAAATCAATTTGTGATACTAGTGACTGTTCTCAAGAGAAAGGAGAAACAAATGACTCAACTGTTATTTCTGATTCATCTATTGAGAAAAAGAGGACTGAAGAAGTAACTGTTGAAGATGCTGGAGAAGAAGTCATCTCAAGCAGTATGGGAGCTGATCAGGAACCAAAGGACAAACAAGACAGCACTGCAGATCATTCAGAAACCACTATTCAGAAGACAATAGATGAGCCAAGTGAAAGTATCTTGGACAATACTGACTGTATGGAAACAGATGAAATTATTCCAATTTTGGAAAAACTAGCTCCTGCTGAAGATGAACTGAGCTGTTTTTCTAAAAGTTCTCTGATTCCAGTGGATGACACAGTGTCAGAATTAGAAGAGAAAATAGACAGCAGTTTAGGTTCACCATCCAAGCAGGAAAGTAATGAAAATCTGCCAAAAGAGGCTTTCTTAGTGCTGTCTGATGAAGAGGATCCCAGTGATGAGAAGGAAGAACATCCCGAAGTGATACTATCAAACAGGTCAAGGCTTCCAGGTGAGAATTTCCAAAATTGTTAGTTTTGATTCAAGAATGTAATTTTGTTCATTTCTAGAGTGCCACACTTATGTTTCTAAATCAGAAAAGGCAGTCTTACCTATCGGTTCTGTATGTTGTTGAGCCCTAGAAAAAATACCCAACCCCACACCAAAAACCTGTCATCCTCAGGATCTGGTTTGGGTTTTTTTCAGGAATTTTTAACGTCATACTCTTTGCAAACTGGGGATGGGTGGTGGTTGGAAGAAGAAGAAAGTTGAAGTAATTGCCAGTCATAGAACAGAAAGATTGTGAGAGGAGAAATATGCTCATTTACCATTATTGAAGGGAAGAAAGGCTTTAGTGTTCTTTAACCTGCAAATACATAGTAGGAATGAAAACATGCTGGTAATCCAAGCATGCTACAAGTCCCATTTGTTTCAAATTTCTTTCCACCAAAAAGAGATTTGGAGAGGTTTAATGAAAAATGCTGATCATACATGGTTTCCATGCCTTATAGCTTTAATTAATTGAACTTTTAGAGGTTTTAATCTTAAATTTTATCAGAGCTGGTATTTAGTCTCTTTCCATAGTTAGCAAAAGATTTTATGTTGAAAGGATCTTCTCTGTAGTCTTATGCAGTTTTGTAAGTATATTTATGCTTTTGATGTAGGGTTTTCATTGTGACAGTAGTGCACTTATGAAAGGAAAACATAAATAATTTACAGATAAGTTGACACTGATCTTTTGGTCTATAACAGATTTTTTTTTTTCAGATTATCTTTGGAGTTTTTCCTTTTTTCATGTTTTTTCCCTCCATTGTGTAGCTTTTCATGAAATGATGACCCAAATATGCTTAAACATATTTGACTGGGTAGAAGTTTCATAGATGAAACAAGATTTGGGTGTCTTTCAGTCTCTGGGACGCTAGTATCCAGTGTCTCACTTTCTTTTTCACTAATAATAAAACTGTCTTTCACTAATTTGTTTTGGCATTCATAGAATCAGAATTCTGAGTCTTTAGTCTCTAAAGAAATAGATGTTGCACTGAGATTACAAAAGTGATACCGTTGTGCAATTAAAATTTTTCCAGAAACTACTAGGAGATGGGGGAGTGGCATGGAAAAAGAACTTAATGTGTACTTTTATTGTAGCGCTGTGAGTCCCTTTTATAAAATATACATTAGAAATAAATTTATGGTCCTTGTTCTTGCTGCACTTACAACGATTCTTTCATTGGCTCTTTCTATTAATCTCATTTGAAGTATCCTACTCTCAAGTAGAATTAGTAAGTATTATGTCTGTGTTGTCACTTTAAATTTTTGAAATGGAAGATCATACGTTAGAAGACCTTGGAGCTTTTCAGGTAGGTAAACAAGCACATGACAAGGAAGACGTGATTGATGTATTTGAATTCTTTTGGTGACACAAGCAATTTCTTACCAAGAACTTTTGGAAACTGAATTGCCTTCAGATAAGATGGAAAGTCCTCTTGAGAAAATAAAAATTTGAAGAACAGAAAGTAAACCTCCAATCATCTGTTGGAGAGGTTTACTGCAACCCTCTGATAGTCTTTATTCCAACCTAACTCTGCTTAATTGAAATCTTCTGCACTCCAGCTTATGCACTTTATGTTCTGTCATGTTGCTTTGCGCCAGGTCTCTGCCTTCCCATCATATAATAGAAGGCAGTGATGCAATCTCTAAGTAGTCTTGACTTGTTAAGGCTCAGTAAAGTCTGTCATTCGTTCCTCATATAGCATGTAGTTTATTTCCTTGACCTGTCTGGTAACTCTGCCGGACTTGCTGTGTTTTTGTCAGTACTTTCTAGTGCTGGGGATACAAAAACCAGACATAGTGCTCTAGATGGTGGGTTCTCAAGTGCTGAACAAAGAAGCAGTACTTCTTTTACCCTATTAAACACATTTCTAGCTATTATGGCAAGATATGAAATGCTGTCAAGCTTATTTCACACTGCTGACTAATATTCAGTGGTTTTCACTAGAAATCAAGGCCCTGTTCTACAAAAACAAAAGTTCTAGCCAGCCAAACTCTAGCTTGTCCTGTTGCATAAGTGTCAAAGGTTTTACCCTGAGACCAAATTAACCAATTTCATTAATGTGCTAATGAGGCAAAACAAAATAAACAACACAAGGAAGGCTTAGATTGTGGGCAAAACCAAAACTAACTCAGTTTATGCTGAGAAACAATACATATTTAATTCACCCCACCGCAAAGAAATAGAGATTAATCACATGTTCTTATATAACTGAGCCAAACTGCATTCTCCAACCCTTAAAAAGAAGAGGTAATAGAATCACTAGGGATTGGAAGGGGGAGGAACCTTGAAAGATCATCTAGTCCAATCCCCCTGACACAGTGGGATCACCTAACGCCAAGTCACACAGGAACACATCCAGGCGGGTCTTAAACATCTCCAGTGAAGGAGACTCCACAACCTCCCTGGGCAGCCTGTTCCAGTGCTCTGTCACCCTCATTGGGAAGAAGTTCCTTCTCATATTTTTGTGGAACCTCCTCTGTTCCAGTTTACACCCATTGCCTCTCGTCCTGTCACTAGATGACACTGAGCAGAGCCTGGCTCCATCCTCCTGACATGCACCCTTCAAATAACCCCAGGTACTGGTATAGATTGGGGAATGACCTGTTGGAGAGCAATGTAGGAGAAAGGGACCTGGGAGTCCTGGTGGACAGCAGGATGACCATGAGCCAAGAGAGCCAACAACATCCTGGGCTGGATCAGAATTGGGGTGGTTAGCAGATCAAGAGAGGTTCTTCTCCGCCTCTACTTTGCCCTGGTGAGACCACATCTGGAGTATTGTGTCCAGTTCTGGGCCCTTCAGTCCAAGAGGGATGTGGAGCTGCTGAAGGGAGGGGAGTCCAGCGTAGATCAGCGAAGATGATGAAGGAAGTGGAGCACATCCCTTATGAGGAGAGGCTGAGGGAGTTGGGTCTCTTTAGCTTGGAGAAGAGGAGACTGAGGGGTGACTCCCTGCAGTTCCTGCTTCTTGAGGAACCATGGGATCTGTATAATCCGTACACACATTCCTTGGTGTCAGTGGGCATGTTAAAGTCCAGTTCTCTGTCCCATATACTTCCATGACACGCCTCCATTTCTGAAATGCTTATTCCGGTGGCCACAAATGAGGGGAGAATTCTCTCCATTTCAGCAAACCATGGAATTCAGCCAAAACCTTCCATTCCGAGAATTCTCTCCATTTCAGCAAACCATGGAATTAATCCAAAACCTTCCATTCCCTGATTCTTGAGGTGCCATGCTCTCTGTTCACTGTGTTTCCAGGGTAAGATGGCCACACTGCCTGGCTTAGTGCCATGTGTCCTCTCCAAACAACAGACTAAAGTGAAGTCAAAAAGACCAAACCAGAAACCCAAAACCAGAAGCTACAAAGCTCTTCTGTTGGTTTGCAAAGCTGCAAATAACTCAGCTTGGAATTCCAAGTCAAAAATCGTAAGTTGCTACCACAACATCCCAGTACCTCAGGCAAGCAAGCCAAAGTTTCAAACTACAACAATAGGGTTATTCTGTTCCAAAAACAGCTCACTGCATTTGCTGCACTTTTTGTTAACCCTTTTCCAGCCTGCCAGTGTGCTTCTAGATAGCAGTTCTGCCCTACCATTCCCCCAGTTTGTATCTCTGAAGTTGCAGAGTGTGATCTGTCCACAGGGCCATGGCATTAGTAAATACAGTAAACTGCCCTTGATGACCTACTCTTGATGTTCACATCCCAAACTAATTCTTGATTGTGGGTAGCAAATTCGAGCATCTCTCCTTATTGACTCGTGAATTGCCTGTATCAAGAAATTGTCTTCAGTACAATCCAGAAACTACCCAATTGTGCCAAATCATGTAGCCTTTCCCAATAAAGTGCACCCCGAGTCAGTTCTAAGGGCTTCACTTGTGCGAGATGACTCTGTAGACTTTCTGTCCCTGATCAAGTAACCTGTAGTGAGTACCTAGCACAAAAATTCCCATTGTTGCTTTCCTCTATTCTCCTTGCCCACAAGCATTCACTTGGGTCCTCGCTTGTCCCATGCGAGAGTTCTAGGCACTCCTCTGCATAAAGTCACCACTGCTCTACACCATTTGCAGCCTGTCATTCTTGAAGAGACTATGTTCATCTGTTATAACACTGCAGTCATTTGAACTGTCCCACCATGTCCCTGAGACAAATCATATTTTTGTAGCTGTATAGGGCTAGTAATTTCTTTTGTTTCTTGTGCAGCATTCATTCGTGTGCTATTTTTTGTCTCAGTTAATTGAGAAGATTATTAATAATGCCAACTTGGGTTCTTCACTGTTTTGTGCAGAGAGTCGTTGTCACCCTTGGAAGGCTTAGAATTGCTTCTGGTTAGTGTCCCTATAGATAAACAGAGATAATAGTCTGTGAGGGCCGGAGGAGCCTTGGTAGTTTCTTTGCAACATTCAGAGTCCAGGCCCTCAACCAGCAGCTATTGCCTTATGCATCAGGGTATGTTGTCATGTGGATAGCTCTTGTGAGAGGTAGCCACTAGTGACTGTCAACCAGTCTTTCTCCTTTATGCAGATGGGTGGTTCAGACTGCTGGCTCCTATGCCTTTGTTAATAGATTTTCCTCTTAATGTTTCCCATCAGTGCTATACCTGTTCAGTAACTGTAGCTTTGCAGGTAAAAAAGGAATCTTCATTCTTTTGCTGGAAATCCCAGTCTTGTTACCTCTTCTATTTTGAAAAACTACATTTCTTAATACGTTCAAAATACAGCCCGTACAAAATGTGTGATGGAAGTTCATGGAATATATAATTAAGAGTTGATTTCACATTTTTCTTTATTAAATAATTTCTTAAGCTGTATGTTTTTAAATGACTGGACTTAAATTGTTCCTTCTCCCAAGTAACAAGTGCTAGGACATGCCATAATGGTTTCAGGTTGCATGAGGGAAAGTTAGGTTAAATATTAGGAAAAACTTCATCATCGAAAGGGTCCTCAAGCATTGGAACAGATTGCCCAGGATGGTGGTTGAATCATCATCCCTGGACACTGAACTTAGATGCTTGTATGATCTATGCCTTTTCTACCATAAACATTGTGAGTGAATTTGCCAGTTGTAAATAAATAAACATTTTAGTATCTGTTACTGACATTTTTGTATTTTTTCTTCTCAGTGAAAAATAAACTGAATTTGTTGAAAACTATAGCTGCATTAAAAATAAATCATTTCAGAGGTAACTTTTGAGGCATTCTGTTGATTTTAAAGCTAAGCAAATTCAGGACTGAATCCAGCTACCAGTTGTGTGGTAATTCAAACTTTTGCTCTGAAGTTATCCTCTGGTTTTCTCATCTCTGCATTCCTTCTGTGTCATGCTTATCTTACCTTCACCAACGTATTATTTCATAACTATGCTAAGTTTGGCTAGTCAAAATAGGACTCTAACATTTTGTGGGTCAGCATAAGTAAAACATGGGGTTTTTTCTTCTGTTTGTAGAAGAGGCAGAAGAGGAAGTTAAAAAGGAGAGTGAGAATGAAGAAGTCCCCAAAGAAGAGAAACAAAATGAACGAAGTACGTAATGTTAAAACTGTTATGTTTAACTGGTGGCACATTTTAGAAACAGGATTGTTGATGTTGGAAGGGACCTTTGAGTATTATGTAGTCTGAACTCCATGCTCAGAACAAGGTCAACTAGAGCAGTTTGCTCAGAATTGTGTCTAGAAAGGTTTTGAGTATCCCCACAAATGGAGACTTTATAAGCTTCTAGTGTCTCACTACCAGTATTAGGCTAACCTCACAGTAAAAAAGTTTTTGTAGGCTTGAATGGAACTTTTTGTATTTCAATTTGCATCCATTTCTCTCACATGCATTATAAAATCTCCCGTAATGCCCTTCTCACCTCAGCCAGCTCTTTCAGCAGACCTGCTGGTTTTTATGGGCTTGTACATGTCCAGTTTCTTTAAATGTTAACTCGGTGCTCTTCCACTGAGAGCAAGTCTGCATTTGCTTCAGACAGGTCTCAAGCAGTTGGCACTTTTGAAGATGTCTGCTCACTAATGTCTGAGGCAAAGTCCATTGTCAGTTGCTCCCCTGCCTAATCACCAGGTGGGGACATATTTTTCCTGCTTTTCTTTTGTTGGTGTGGAATACTTGTAGAAGCTTTTTTGTTTCATTTCACATCCCTCTCCAGATTCAACTGAAGATGAGCTTTGTCTTTCCTAACCCTGTTCTCACTCACGTAGTGCCTTTATATTTCTCATAGGTCACTAGTACTTAGGAGATGGAGGCTTCCATCATCTACAGATGGGGAGTTACTTGCTACTTATAGGTGGAGCTACTGCATGGCTCAGGCTTAGCCCATTCAGATATTTCACTATACACAGCTCTCAGCCCTGTATCTGCTGTGAGGTCACTGAAGCAAATCTGTTAGGCTTACAGCCTTTGTCATCATGGATTTCTCCATTCCCCATCTGGATAAACTCAGACTTTATATCCTTTTGTACAGCTGAGGGTTGCAGTTTTTGAGGCTGCAAAATCATGGAGTGTATCCAGTCAATCTGTTTTTCCGAATTACGTATCCTGTGCCATTCCCTGACCTCCCCTCCTAGGTCCTTGAACTTAGCGACTCAGCCCTCCCACTGGTTTGGACCTTCGGTAGCCAAGAAGCTCATCTGCCTCTGCCATAGCCTCAGCCACAGTGGGAAGCCCTAGATAATCCCTGCAGGCAAGACTTGAAAAACAATATCTCCTCTCAAAGGAGCCCAGTCTGGGTGGAAGCTCTGACATTACCAGGAGAGTTGTTCTGCTGGCTGTTGGTGACCAAATCCATGCATGGAGACCATGACACCCTAGTATTTGCATAAAGAGTGCTTGAGCTTCTGTGAGGAATCAGCTGGAACATAAGCACTAAACACCTTTGATCAGGAATTATAAAATGGCTTTGTCTGGAAGGGGCCTCAGAGATCATCTAGTTCCTACCCACCCTGCCCTAGGCAGGGACACCTCTCACTAGACCACGCTGCCTAGAGCCCTGTCCAGCCTCATCTTGAACACTTGTAGGGAGGAGGCATCCACTACCTCCCTGGGCAACCTGTTCCGGTGCCTCAGCACCCTTACAGTGAAGAGTTTACTTTGTGAAATCTAGTCTACATCTACCCTCTTTTAGCTTGAAACCATTCCTTCTTATCCTGTCACTAGGGTCACTCATAAGTTCTCCAGCTTTCCTGTAGGGCCCCTGAGGATGCTGGAAGGCTGCTATAAGTTTGTCCTGGAGCCTTCTCTTTTTCAGGCTGAACAGCCGCAGTTCCCTCAGCCTGTTTTCCTAAGAGAGGTGCTCCAGCCCTCTGATCATCCTTGTAGCTCTCCTCTGGACTCACTCCAACAGTTACATATCCCTATTGCATTGGGAGTTCCAAAGTTGGATGCAGTGTTCGAGGTGAGATCTCAGAAGACCACAATAAAGGTGGAGAATCAACTTCCTTGACCTGCAGGTGACACTTCTTTTGATACAGCCCAGGATACAGTTGGCCTTCTGGGCTGCACTCACATATTGCTGGCTCATATTGAGCTTCTCATCTCCTAACACCCCCAAGTCCTTCTCCTTTGGGCTGCTCTCAATCCATCCACCACCCACTCTGTATTTGTACTTGGGGTTGCCCTGGCTCAGATGTTGATGGACTTGTTGAACCTCATGTAGTTTTCAAGCCTGTTAAGGTTCCTGCAAGAAAGCAACTATTTGCTGTGCTGTTTCAGACTTCAGTGACTCTTCACTGATGCACTCCTGTCTGTCTCTTACCATGCTTGATTTTGGAGGCTGTGGAGTTTTTATGGTGGTCAGGTACCTACAACGTGCTCTGTAGCCTCCCTTCCTGATAACTAACCTAGGCATGTTATTGTGTGTGTGTGGATCTGTAAAGGATACAGTGTCAGGAAGTGGAAGAGTAAACAAATTCACTTTAGTTCTTTTGTGCTTCAGTGCTGTGATGGAAATAACTTTAATATTGCAGTTCTGTTTTGAGCTCATTCTTTTGCCAGGTTTTTACTTTCATTCAAACCCAAGATGTAGGGAAAAGGGTTTGCATGTTTTTCAGTCAGGGATTAGAAGTACATGTTAAAACTTCATGGCAGGTAGAAAAAAAAGTCCATTCCTGACACGGGCAGAGAGTTTTCAGGAGAGTTTTGTTTTGCTTCTCGGAAGCCATGTTTCTTTATAGGATGGTGCTGATAGGAACATGAAGAACTGGAGGCAAGTTCTAGAGAATGGAATGGTGATACTGGGGTCATGTTACATTTGAGGCACTGCTTTGGTGAGTTGCAAAACAGAACTCATCACCAGAGCAGCAGCGTACATAGACCGAAGGGGCCGTTGATGTACTTTGATGGGAACAAACATCTTACTTTTTTCAAAGGCATTCTTACTGGTTTAGGAAAAAAAAAGCTTGAATGGGACAAATGAAACTTCATGGTAATCACAGGATTTTGATGATACCTGGTTTTTCAAAGGTTCCTCATGAGCAGTTATATATAATTGTTCCAGGTGAAGTGTCAAGGAGAAAGCGTTCTAAATCTGAAGACATAGACAACGTTCATTCTAAGCGTCGTCGGTATACAGAAGACTATGAAGCAGAGCTCCAAGTAAAAATTACAGCCAGAAAGGATGTTGACCAAAAAATGCAACAGGTAGAATGGAGGTGCTGAGTGCAGATGGCAGATGTGCATCTGTCATTTGTCTTACATGTTTGAATTGGCTGTCCTTTCCCATACATGCCTTGCAACTGCACTTTCTCTTTGTATGGACCTGGAATTGGACACAGTTCAAGTAATAAAGGTGGTTTCCTATGAAGTCCCATGTAGCCTTATTTTTACGAAGAGACTAAATATTTGAAAACTGCTGCAAGAGATATATTTAAAATGTGTTAAATATTTAAACTCTTAAGTCTCATCTGACTATAGATGGAGCATCTTAACAAAGGAGGTATTTCAGTGTGGTAAAGGTTTTGTACATGGCATGCTTTATTGTGTGCCTGCCTGTAAAGAAAGTCTATCTCCAAATAAGAGCACAATCAACACAACATTCTGCAGGTTTTACAGAATTGTATGTAAAATGCCCTCTGGTATTAAATTAGAAGAATTGTGCCCTTCTTCCATTAGTTAACTAGTACGTGTTATAACTCTGTTAATGTAGGGTGCAGAAAACTGTACCAAGTTTGTGGCATGTTTTGTTTTTGTTTCCTAAGGACAATTTTTGCAGTGCAATAGACATATGAGGGAGAGAAATTAAAATAATGAAGGTTACTGCCTTGACAGAATCAGTCTCTTTCCATTTTTCCCTTCTGCAAGAAAAGCAACACAGCATTTCTACTAGGGTAAATGGCATCTCAGAAATAAAGTTTGGGTGGATGTCTTTAGTTTCCATTCTTTGAATGCCACTACCCCTCTCAAGAACTGACAAGAGGGAAAATGAATTTCTGTAAACACAGCACTGTATGCGAGTATCTTCTGCTGTTAAGGATTGGTTTATATGTAATAAGGTTTTACACGTGCACCATAATGCAATGAAGTGAACGTGTTGAAATAATGCAAAGAGAACAGACCATCTGTACTTACGAAAATAGATGCAGAAACTTTTCTTAGCTGTACAACTTTGCATGCTTACTGAATTATTTAATTGCCAGGGGACAGCCATTGTCTTTGCTCTGTTTGTAACAGAGTACTTCTTAACAGTTGAGAGTATTTTTATAGTCTCCAAAATTCTGGAACTGCATTGTTATTTTTCCCTTTTTTTTATAACAATCCTGCAGATTATCCAGAGACTGTTACAAGAAAAACTTGGTGCTCTACAGTGTGCTGTATTTGACCAGACTCTTGCAGACTTGAAAACCCGAATGGAAAAAGTAGAATGTAACAAGAGGCATAAAACTGTGCTTGGTGAACTAAAGGTAAGTGTTTGTTGTGCTGCATGCTAGAGGTCCTCACATCTGGTAGGAAGTCTTCTGTAGTTGGCTTCACAAAGTGGGATGGGAAGGGAAGCAGCAAATGCTAATTGCTTTTGAGTTGTAAGGTTCACTACTCAGAAGAAAAAAGCTAGTTAATCATCAGAAGACTCCCAGCACAAATCATCCTTCTGGCAAACAGATTCATTTGCTATTACTAAACTGCTTTTCCACTCTGCTGTTCTATTTATCCTTCAAGTGTTACATGTGAAGATACCGAATGCCTTTGTGCAGCACAAAAATTGCTTAAAACAGAAAAGTGCAGACAGACGAGGACACCAGCACTAAACTTAGTACAATGTTCAGTCAAAGAAATATCACATGATACTTATTCATGTTATTTTGTCAGAAAGTATACAATTATGTTCTAGCAAGGAAACATATGGCTGGTGTTGAATACAGTGTGCTTTCTTGCTTGTGAAGTGATGTGCTGGTGGTGTCAAGAGGAATATCACAAAACTCAAAGACATTTGAAGTGTCAAGACAACTAAAAACTTATATCGTAATCTATTGAAACAGTAAGCCTATTTTAATATGAAAAAATGTGGAGATTGCAAGACTAGTTTGTAATACATAGATCTTTCCCCCTTAACACTGCATCCATTTTATGTTGACTTCTTGTTAAGTGCTACAATATTTTCAGTGTACTTGTTTATCAGTGTATTCAGCCATCAACTAAAGTGTTAAATGACTAAAGTTGTATAAGGTTGTCATGGGTTAGATCAGGGGTCCTCAAACCCCGGCCCGTGGGCTGGATACGGCCCTCCAGGGTCTCCAGTGCGGCCCGCCGCTATTTACAAAACCCCTCCCCGCTGAGGGTTGGGGCATGGAAACGGGGCTGCCGCAGATGACTTCCTGCCGACTTCGGGCCTGGCTGAGGAGGTGGGCTGCAGCATCAGCGAGGTGGGCAGCTCTACCTCCGTCCCTCCAGCTCCCAGGCAGGACAAGCCAGGCAGCACAAACTATAGCCCAGCCCTGGACACTGTCTGAGGCACAGTGAACCGGCCCCCTGTTTAAAAAGTTTGAGGACCCCTGGGTTAGACCCATCCAGCTTGCAACAAATGCTGACTCATGCCTAAGCTGCTCTGGTGGGATGAGGAGGAGACAATAGAAAAGGCTCGAGTGTGGAGATGAAGAACAGGGAGGGGTCACTCACCAGTTATGGTTATAAGCAAAAAAAACCATTCAATTTGGAGGAAATAAATTTAATAAAAACACCACTGATTTACTACTCAAATCACAGTAGGGTAATAAGAAATACAATTAGATGTTAAGAACACTTTTTCCCCTTCTGTTCCCGAATTCTCTACCTCCTTTCTCCCAGCAGCACAGGAGGCAGGAGATGGGGGTTGCGGTCAGTTTGACAACATGTTGTCATAGCTGTTTCTTCATCCTCAGGGAGGACTTCTCACAGCTCTCTCCTGCTTCAGTGTAGTGTTCCTCCCATGGGAGTCCATCATGTGAGGATGGACACATCTTCATGAGCTGTTCCAGCGTGGATTCCTTCCATGAGGTGCAGCCTTCTTAGCAATGAATTACCATAGCATGGACTTCCCTCAGAGTCAAGAGCTTCTTTGGGCATAATTGCCTGATCCAGCATGGGGTCCTCAAGGGGCTGCAGGCAGGCATCTGCTCCACTGTTGATCTCCATTGGCTGCAGGGTGTCAGCCTGCCATGTTGCAAGACAATCTGAACTGGTGTGCCTCCCCTACTCATTCCTCACTGACCTTGTTGTCCACATAGCTGTTGGCTCAGCCTTGGGCAGTGGTGGGTCCAGTTTGGAGCTTGGAGAGCTTCTTGAAGCTTTGTAAAGTAGTCACATATGTAGCCCTCATCACCCCAAAGCCCCTCTAAAGCTCTAAACCCAACAGAAAGACTGTGAATATGTTGATGCAATCAAAACTGCATAGTTTACATAGTAAAAGAAAAGTAACTACTTAGGAAAAGTGACACAACTACTACCTCCGGAAGTTAGTCATCAGAACTGCAACCTAGACAGGATGAATTAGGATCTTGTCATACTGAGCTAATTACAGAAGCAGTGGACATCAAATAGTATATTAAGGAAAGCACAAGAAGTAGAAGACTAGATGTAAGAATGGTCTTTTAGAAGATAATGAACCTGACTATTAAATAGGGTAGAACAAAGCTAACAGTGGGATGCGTGTGTGATATCAGTGAGAGGAAGATGTAGGATAAATGGGAGATGAGTAGATAATGTGAAAGACAAAAAGAGGTGCATTTCTCAGTATGGTTAGTTGAAACAGTTGAATGCTTTCAGTTGTTTTCGTTCATGCAGAATATTGCATGAACCTCTGCAGGACTGCTTCAGTTTGTACTACTGTAAATTGGAAGGAAAATAATTCAAGTTGCCTCTCAGATACCTTCATGGTGGTACGTGTGTGTCTTTTTGCTGCTCCAAAGTAGTTTACTCTTACTGTATTTCAAGGAAGAATAATTTCCCCAGGAAAATAGCTTTGACTTGATGTCTTAATCATATATCTTTTTCTCTGTGTAATTTTTTTGATGGTTCTTGGTGAGGATATTCATTGTTTTCATTTTCATTCCATTTAGGCTAAAATTGCTAGATTGACAAAGCGGTTTGGAGCAGCCAAGGAGGACTTAAAGAAAAGACAGGAAGTAAGCACTAGATTTGTTATGTTTGTTTTTCTGAGTTACTCTAACCTTTTGTTGAAAAATAAAGGAATTTTATACGCAGAAAATATGTGGCCTAATTGTTCACTGGCATTCACAAAGTAGGTTTCTCCTGTTTCATTGAAGGCAATAATGTGAAATGTGTCTTTAAACATCTGTTATGTAATTCTGATTTGTGCAGAAGGATCTTTAGGCATTATTAGTGTGAAAACATCTTAAACTGTACATAAGTAAATCTTCAGAATGCAGAGTACAGAATAAATATGAGTGAATCCTAGTAACTTGATTTTGGACAGAAAGTTGGTGGGAGAGAGATACAAGCAGTAGTGTTTATCATGTCTAGAATGAGTATTTTTTATTAAGTACTGTGAAGTAGTGGATTCTAAAAGTCTATTAATATTCAGGAATAAATTTTTATTCTCATTCTACAATAATCTGAAGGCAGGAGAGTTACAGAAAACTCCTGTTCCTATGTGACTTGGTCGAGGTGATCCTGCTGTGTCAGGGGGATTGGACTGGATGATCTTTCGAGGTCCCTTCCTAATGATTAGGGATTGGAAGGGACCTCAAAAGATCATCCACTCCAATCCCCCTGACACAGCAGGATCACCTCGACCAAGTCGCACAGGAACACATCCAGGCGGCTTTTAAACATCTCCAGTGAAGGAGATTCCACAACCACCCTGGGCAGCCTGTTCCAGTGCTCTGTCAACCTCACTGTGAAGAAGTTCCTTCTCATATTTATGATATTTATGTGGAACCTCCTCTGTTCCCGCTTACAACCACTATGTCATCTAGTGACCTTGTTCTGTCACTAGATGACATAGAGCAGAGCCTGGCTTCATCCTCCTGACACCCACTCTTCAAATATTTATAGACATTCATGAGGTCACCCCTCAGTGTCCTCTTCTCCAGCTAAAGAGACCCAGCTCCCTTAGCCTCTCCTCATAAGGGAGGTGCTCCACCTCCTTCATCATCCTCATTGCCCTATGCTGGACTCCCTCCGGCAGTTCCACATCCCTCTTGAACTGAGGGGCCCAGAACTGGACACAATAGTCCACATATAACTCTCTGAAAAGGAGGTAGTAGGAGTGGGAGGTAGGTAGTACCAATACTGATTGCAGTAAAGGATTGCAGTAAAGGTATATAGATCTCACACAGAAAGGAGTGAATATGAAATATAGTGAAAGGGTAAGTTTGCGAGCTGACTTATGGTTGTTTTGTTACAGATTTGTTTGTTTCTTTCTTTTTTGTAGACTTCATCAAATGTAGCTCCCTCTCCAGGGAAAACAGTGAGCGAAACTACAAATACAAACAGTTTGACGTACCGGTAAGCAAGCCACATCATTGTGACCGTGTTAAACTTTACTACAGGATGCTTGAAATAACTACTGTTATGGATGATGCCTGTATTTTCTTTTTTTAAATCAAGTACCTTTCCTTTGCCTTCTTTGCTCTTCAGTTGTAAAATTCAGTTTTCTTTCACAGAAGTCATAGATCGACAGTATTGAATCCATTCTTAAGTAAACTGAGATGAGTGTTCTTTCAGTATTTAAAAAAGAATGGAAAAATTGCCAAGTACAATTTCAAGGAAGAAAAAAATTCTTATGGTGAAAAGCAAACTTAAGGCAAGCACTTGAAAAAGTACAAATAATTTTTATTTTTAGCATATTTATTTTTAGTAGGGGAATATCCAAAGTTAATTTGCGTGGGGGGTCAGAAAATAAATGGGTTAGAAAATCTCAAAAGAGTAGCTGTACAACAAGAGGTTTTTTCGTCATTACACTGATCATAATCACACCTGGTGTGGCTCATTGAGAGATGCTAACTGGAACTTCATTCCATAGACCTGCTAGCACAGTGAGGCAGATACTGGAGTCAAAGAGGAATGTAGCAGAAAGCACACCAGTAACTGTTCAAGCCCCTGTGAATACAGGTAAGAAACTATAAACATGCTTCATTAAAGTTTTATTGCTTCCATTAAATAAGTAGCTAGCAGAACTGAGCAAAACCAGGTTTTTCGGCTTTTTTTTTCGTTACATCAGCATTCATTATTTGTGGCTGCCTAGCAGCCAATTTAAATTTCTGTAGTGTGCTTACTGGGTTAGGAGAAAACTTACTGATTTGGACAACCAGAATATTCACACTCAAAGAGAGGTGATGAATGGAGTTAAATTCACATGGTGTCAGGTCACAAGTAGTGTCTCCCAGGATTGAGTTTTGGGGCTAGTCCTGTTTAATGTCTTCATCAGCGATATGGATGAGAGGATCAAGCACACTCTCAGTAAGTTTGCAGAAGATACTAAGCTGGGCAGAAGTACTGATCTGCTTGAGGCTAAAGTGGCTTTACAAAGCAATCTGGACAGGCTTGATCGATGGACCAAGGCTAGTTGTATGAGCTTCAGCAAGGCCAAGGGCCAGATATTGTGCTTGGGTCACAAAAGCCCAATACAGCACTACAGAGCTGGGGAAGATGGGTTGAAAAGCTGCCCAAGAGAAAGAGACTTGTGGGTATTAATTGACAATCAGATAAGCGTGAGCCTGCAGTGTGCACAGTTGGCCAAGATGTCTAGTGGCATCGTGGCTTATATCAGAAATGGTATTGTCAGCTGGAGTAGGGAAGTGATCATCCTCCTGTACTCATCACTGGTGAGGCCACACCATGAGTACTGGGTACAGTTTTGGGCACCTGAATACAAGAAAGACATTGAGATGGTCAAGTGCATCTAAAAAAGGTCAATAAGGTGGTTAAAGGGTCTGGAGATTAAACCATCTGAGAAGCAGCTGAAAGAGCTGGGACTATTTAGTCTGGAGTAAAGGAGGCTGATGAGACAACTTACTACTGTCTACAATTAACTAAAAGGAGGTTTTACAGAGGTGGATGTTTTCTCTTCTCCCAAGTAACAAGTGATAGAACAAGAGGAAATGGCCACAAGTTGCACCAGAGGAAGTTTAGAATAGACATTAGGAAAAAGTAATTAATTGAAAATGGCATTGGAACAGGCTGCTTGGGGTGGTGGCTGCCTTGCCATCCATGGACATGTCATGTAGAAATGGTGCTCAAGGACATGGTTTAGTCTTGGGATTGGCAGTATGAGGTTAATAGTTGGACCTGATGATCTTGAAGGTCTTTTTCCAACCTAGTGTAGGCCATCCAGTATAAGAGTGTACAACGGAAAAAGAGTATCTACAGCCCTTCTTTTCAGAAAAAGTTGATCATACACCACATTTTAACTAGAATAATAGAATGGTTTGGGTTGTAAGGTAGTGTAGGCCAGGACATCTTTTAATAGATTAGGCCGCTCAAAGTCCCATCCAACCTGACTTACAGTGATAGGTAATATGGTGGGTTCAGGACCACAATTCAATATAAAAGAAAGGAAAACAAAGCAGTGAGGTCTCGATGACATCTCGAATAAAATTTGCCAGACAATTGATGGCTTGGGGAAACTGCAGAAAGGTTTATTGACACTATAACTATATACAGAATGAGAGAAAAGGTTACGCAAGTCGGTGCACACGAACTAGAAACTGTGTCATAAATGCCATTACACAACCTGAGAAAAATATGATGGGAGATCACTATAGTTTGGGCCTTGGATCTTCTTTTAGTTTAGAGACCTGGGAAAGAGAGCATGTCAGTCCGGGATGGCCTGAGTTTCTCAGCACCCACACCTGCATCCCTCAGCGCAGCAGACATGCATCTCAGTGCTCTCGAGATGGCCTGACTGCTCAGCGCCTACACCGGCATCCCTCAGTGCAGCTGCATGCGTTTCAAAGAACCCAGTCTCTTGTCCTTCAGATACAAGATTTGAGGATTCTCAAGTCCTCCTGCTTTCTTCAGCTAAGCACAAAGGAGNGCAGGACCGCGCACCCGCGGCAAGTTGCGGCCAGGGTCGCTTCCGGACGGCATGGCGGCAGGTGCGCGCCGGCAGTGGGGTCAGGCTGGGGCCACGGCTGTTTCGGGAGCCCCGGTCCCGCTTGGAGCCGCGATCCCCACCCCCCCCACTGCCCGTTCCCGGGGCGGTGTGGGAGTACTCCCTTCAGGGCCACAGCCCCCAAAAAGGGTGCAAATGAAGACCCTGCCCCAGTTTTTATAGGCTTCCCTAGCCAGCCTTTCCAGGGAAGGGTCTGGGGACCTGTGCAACCGGGGACAGATCCCCTAGGAAACAACACAACTTTTCTTCCTCATGAAAGCACCTCTGAAAATTCTGGCAGTTCTCAAACTGCAACAGGTAATCACTTATTGTTTCATAGCTTTTGTGGACAGCCTTTTCCAGTGTCTCAACACCCTCATTGTACCTCACTTCCATTTGTTGTGTTGGAGTGAAACCTTCCCACTTGGTTCAAATACTTACATTCATGTTTTTTTGTTTTGGGCTTTTTCATGTAGTGCCAGCTTCCAGTATTGCTGCTCTTCCGACAGTTGTCAGTACACAGCCTAAGCTTCAGACTCCAATGACCACCACGTCTTTGACAACAGTTCTTTCCACAGCTAACACAGCTACAGTTGTAGGCACTAACCAAGTGCCCAGTGGCAGCACTCAGTCAGTGTCTGTCTCATTGCAGTCTTTGCCTGTAATCTTGCACGTACCCGTTGCAGTGTCATCCCAGCCTCAGCTCCTGCAAGGCCCCACAGGGACTCTGGTTAATAACCAACCATCAGGCAATGTTGAATTTATATCTGTACAAAGCTCACCTACAATTGGCAGCCTTACCAAAACTGCAGTGTCTTTGGCATCAACTAACACAACTAAACCAAATAACAGCCCGCCTGTGCCCAGTTCCAGTATTCACAGGAACTCTGCAACCATTGCTGGCTCGATAGCCACAACATTGGCAGTACAGGCTGTTTCTACTGCACATCCTGTTGCCCAGACCACAAGGACTTCTTTGCCCACAGTGGGTACTTCAGGACTTTATAATGCTACCAACAGTCGAGCTCCGTTACAGATGAAGATTCCCCTTTCTGCGTTTAGTAATACAGTTCCTGTCGAACCACCCACCGTTACAGCGCCCAGAGTTGGTAAGTTATTTTTGAATGTTGTTGCTGGGAAGAGTTGTCAAAGGAAAACTGCACTCCTGTAGAAATTGATTTGTTAGCATATTTTACTGAGATGTTTCTTCTGGGTTGCCTTTCTGTTGAAAATGGTGAAGATCAAAAGCATCGCTGTCACAGACAAGTTTCAGCCATCACTGAAAATAATCTTTCCTTTGAAGAAAACAAGAGTGTGGCTCCATAGGCTTTGGTTTGTGGAGAACTTGATTTATACAATTTCTAGTGTGATGTCAGAAACTCCTGTTGTACCATTCACAAGTTGGTGGGGTTTTTTTAAAACGGCCTCTCTGCTCTGGTAAAAATAATGTGGCTGACTTTCTGAACAGAGATACTCTGAAGGGAAAATACAGTAATTAATGTGATTTTTGCAACACTTAGCAGTAAAGAAAATGGGAGGGGGAATGGAATTGGATTCTACCCCAATTCCGAAGTCTAGTTACTGTATTTAAAAATAAGTCTCTGGACACAATGAACAACCATCAAATAGTATCTAGATTAACAATTTTTAAATACTTTGTTTCTCTCTGCCTTTGTCTATGCTATGATGATTTTCTGTGCTTCTGAATGTACGTAGCTTGAGATTTATTTTTTTCTAAGAGATCCTCAAGATTTTTAAGTGAATTGGAATCATAGCACATTTCTTGTTGGCACAGTATGTTAAAATGAACTCAAGCAGAGCTTGACATCAGAATTAGTTTTATCTCATTTTCCCATCTCCACATTACCTGTTGTAAAGTATGCTTTCCATAGCATTGGACAGTTTTATGCTTTGAATTGATTTTTCACTCTGAAGCTAGTATCGTGATTTAACGCAATGTAAAAAGGGATGTGACAGATCAGACACAGAGACCAAAAGGCAGGACTGTTATGTCCAAAACGTGGGTCTTATTTTATGCGGTTCACATATGGGTGCATATAGCCCAGTAGTTTTCTCAGCAGAATTGAAACACTGCTTTGGGCTGGCACTGCTGCTTACAAGCTCAGGTTACAATGAAAATGAGAAAGGAGAAATTTGATTTGCATGTTTACGTCAGATATTCAAGCAACTTCTGCTTAATTTGATATCTTAGATACAAGATTTGGCTTAGCAAATAAAGATACTCGGTCTCTGCACAAATTGTGTCAGTTACATATTTTTCAGTCTCTTTAATCATTCATTGTTTAGCCAACTTTTTGTATAAAAGTACTGAAGAGTCTTAATATTTTTTTACTGACTAAGGTGAAGTTGGACTTTTGTCCTTAGATAGCAAGGACCTAAAAGTGCTTTGGATATGCTGTCTGAGTTTCAAGAAAGGGAACATACACTGTTTGCAGGCTAGAAAGTGCCATTTTTCTTTTCTGGATCTTACATAATCTCTGAAAAATGTTAGTAATCAATCTTAAATACTTAATGGTTTTCAACCCTGTTTTTTCAATTAGCTGAATGTTTAATATCAAACAGTTTTTTAATACTGCTTCCAAATGTATGTAATAAATAGCAGTATTTAAGACTGATCAGATACACTGCAAATGAACAATTTTTTGACCCTTCAGAAAACCAGACAAGCAAGCCACCAACAGATACTTCAGCAAACAGGCGACCTTCTGAAGGAGCAGCACAGGTAGGTTTTTCTTTGTTTCTATATAAAATTCTGAAGTTACAATCCACAGGAGAAAACCTCTTCACTTTTATTGCTCGTAACGAGACAATTTTGCTTTCTTTTTTGTGCCACCCTTTCTGGTCTCTCTGTATTTTTCTTCTGATCTGGAGTGTAATTGGAGCATGAGCTTCTGATAATATTTTCAGAAGTTTTGTGATGGGGGTTGTATAAGTAGATGAGTTAGTAATTCAGGAGAATAGTAAAAGCTTGTCTGATAAAATAAGAAAAGAAAATCCTGACCAGTTTTTGTTTGAACAACTGGAACTTAAGAGCTACAAAAATTCTGTAAATCCTTGCAGCTCTCTCATTTTCATACTAATCTAGAAATTAATAAGAATTGGAATTCTAATATTTCATTGCCATGTGTTATAGGGCAAAAAATATAAAGGAACAACAAAAAAACCCCCAAACCCAGAAAAGAACTTTCTTCAGGCATAACTGCTTCACAGTAAAGGAGGACTGACAGTTTCTTCTGGTTTCCTTGTCTAAAATTTGTTGAATTTGTTTTAAAGGTTGAAATTAAGCTGTTATTTTAACTACAAAGAATTTTACTTTCTACATAGAAATATTTCACAAAATACCTCATACTTACATTGCTGTTAACCTGAAGTAATTCTATCAAGAGAAGTAAAATTCATTTCTTGTAATCAAAATTTGCACATTTAATAGTGTTTCAAAGTGCAGCTAAATCTGAATGATATTACAAAGCAAGAAAATATACAGGACAAGGTTTTGTTTTTCACATGTCATAGAAGTAGTCTGGCAGAGCTAATCAGTATTAGATAGCTTGTGCTTCAGTCTACCATTTAATTAAGGCATTTTGTAAATAATGGTTGCTTGGAACTCCATTTTTCAAAGATACCTGTGGATTATAGCTATTAAAATGTTTGTCAGTACTTGATAATATAGGAAATACAGTAGCAGAATGGATTACATGCACATAAGGTTGTAAGATTTAATTTTCAGTATAAGATGCGATTTGGGGATTTTTCTTCTTTGGTAGAGCCTGAAAACCCAGAAGCGATTTTGGAAAAACAGGTTTTGTGTGATAGTGGTATTTAGCAATAGAAGGTGAGCAAGAAAGGAGGGAAATAAAGGATGTAATGCTTTCCGGTTTTCAGTCTTTTGTCATTGTGTGTGTTTCTGAGTTTGCTTTCAGTCACATCAGTTAAAGCATGTATAATGCCATGGTTATTAAAGAAGGACCTGATACATTTTAATTGGCTAGTGAGGTATGGAATTAACATACCATTTCGTTTGAACTATCCAGTTAATGCCACCTGCTTTTTGTTATGTATAATGCAACATACTATGTATTACTCCGCACTTCACAGCTCTCATCAAAAAGTAGTTCGCTGTGTGCCGTTTACTTGTGGCATATTTGATGGTACAACTTTGATCAATTGTTTCAAAAAGCAGTTGAAACAGGAAGAGACTTCATCAGAAAATAAAGAAGCAGTAGAAGCAGCACAGACGAACTTTAACTTCCCTGAGGATGTCCTCTTTGGCTTGGAGGAAGAGGAAGAAGATGCTAAGAGCATCAAAAACACCCACAAGCAGACTGGCTGGGCAGCTAATCTATTAAAACAGTGGCTCACCAAAAATGGCAAGGATCCTAGCTTTGAATTGGTCCCAGTAAATGAACTCAATGATATCTTAAGAGAGTTTTATTACACAATAAGGAATCATGATGGAAATACCTACAGTGTGGCAAGCTACAAGTCAATGCGTGCTGGCTTAAACCGGCATCTCAAAATGCCACCTTATAATCGTCAGATTTGCTTAATGAAGGACAAGGAGTTTGCTAGTGCAAACATGGTATTTGTGAGCGTGCTGAAGATGCTGCGCATGCAGGGAAAGGATGAGACTCGCCACCATCCTCCTATAGCTGCTGAGGACTTGCGTAAAATTAAACAGTCTGGTGTGCTGGGATTGCACAGCCCGCTGGCACTCGTCAACAAGGTGTGGTTTGACTTGCAGTTGCATTTTGCCAAACGAGGGAGGGAAATTTTAAGAGATCTGGCTCCAGATGCATTTGTTGTTGAGAAGGACAAGAATGGGCGTCGATACGCCATGTTTAGGTATCCTAGCAAAGGAAAAAATGGAGAAGACCCTCATAAAATGGGCAAAATGTATGATATGCCAGGGGACCCAAACTGTCCTGTATTTTCTTTGGAGCTTTATTTGTCTAAGCTGCCTCCGGAACCTCCTGCCTTTTACTTGCATCCTTTAAAGCTAACATCCGAGCAAATGCAAGAACAGCCTGTCTGGTACAAAAGAGAACCAATGGGTGTGAACTATTTGGGCACCATGATGCCCAGGATAAGTGTGGCAGCCAGGCTCTCTCAACGATACACCAATCATTCGCTCCGAACTACCACTATACAGCTGCTGTGTGAAGCAGGGTTGGGCCCTAGAGAAATAATGGCAGTAACAGGCCGTCGCTCTGAGTCTGCCATTAGACACCACTGGGGAGCTGCAGAAGTTCGCTACAGGGCTTGGTCAGATATAACGGAGAATAACACCTCCAATTATCTATACAGCAAAATCCCAAATGAAGTGATAAAGCAATCGCTATCTGGTGCCTCCACTTCTTCTATAAACCGTGTTGTTCTAGAACAAAGCAAAATTTTATTCCCTAAGAAATGTCTGGTGCCACCTAGCACTGATTTTGTGACTTCAGTCCCTGAGGGATGTCCAGTTCTGAATTCCAAAAGCCCCGTCCTCTTGCACCACAGTTCTTCCAAGGTATTTCTCCCCAAGAACATGGCCAGTGAGAACCTAACTGCCAGTCCCCTTCAAGGCTGTTGTAATAAACCTGTCTTTATAAAGCCTGTGATAAAACAAGAACCAATGACTTGATGCTTTTGTGATGGAACTGATTTCAAATCAATTGCTGAAATTGAAAAATTATCAGATTTGTTTTTTCATGTGATCTACTAAGTAAACTCCTTAGTCTAGTTCAGCAAGAATGATCCTGTTCACAGTCCTGAAATGAGCTATTGAACAGAAATTGAAAAAGAGCAGGGCTTAGGCTTTGTATGACTTTCTGTGGCAGCTGGGACTCTTTTAAGTGGCTGAGCAGTGCTATTTTGAAAAAATGAAAGGGAGATATTGATTTCCACTTAGCTGAAGAGCTGTGCTTTCTTCACTAAGTGCCAGGCTCTTACGTTTTTGAAGAGTGTATTATACCATTCTGTGCCTCCTGGCACTCATGTAGCATTTTGCAAATCAAGTACTTGATTACTGAAGAGCATGGAGAAAGTAGAAGCTGAATGAAATCCACTGGACACACTATACACTATAAGTATACACGTACACATGGAAATGCCTGGAACTGCTTGAACACTGTCACCCTCTCTGTTCAAATTGTTATAAGACCTACCAGACTGTTGTACCTTATTTTCCCCCCAACATTCTTCTATATTGGTTTATCTCTTGTGTCCTACAGATGTGAATTGCAGGTCTTCACCTTTCCTGTTTCATGCTTCTGGCTAAGATTTCAGTCATTCTGTTTTACAAAAGGCACAATTTGATGGTAAAATTGGATCAGTTGTACATGAGATGGGGAAAACATCCTTAAAGTGTTGAGAACAAGTTTGTCGATTAAATGACAAGTGTTCTCTCTGTGTGTGCTTGTCTTCTGAAAGGCTTGTTTTATATTTCCTCTCACCTGCCCTTCTGTTATATTTTACATTGTCTTTGCAGTATAGTCAGTGTAGTCTTTATCAGTATAGTAAAATACTCAAGAAGCACCAAACTCTACATAAATGTTATTTCTAGTTGTAACTTCTTTTGATTAGTTCATTATATGAAACTGATCCTGCAGTTTCCGTAAGAATTTTTTACAGATGTTCAGATGGGTAGGTGTGACTTTTGTCAGAGAAATTAATTTGTAATTGAAAAGGTGCGTAGCAAGAGGACAAGAGGAAATGGTTACAAACTTGAAGAGGGGAGATTTAGGTTAGACATTAGGAAAAAATTCTTTTCTATGAAGCTGGCGAGATGGTGGGAAAGGTTACCTAAGGAAGTTGTGGCTAGCCCATCCCTGGAAGCATGCAAGGGCCCACATTGAATTGGACCCTGAGTAACCTGATCGAGTGAAGGTGTCTCTGCACATGCAGGGGAGTTGGAACTGGATGATCTGTAAGGTCCTTTCCAACCCTAGCCATTCGATGATTTTAAAGGAAAAATAATTAAAATTTGGAGGGCTAGTCATACTTAATTGTGAATCACACCTGAAAATGTAATTCATTATGTGTCTCTGCTATTCTATACTATAATTTTCACCAGAGATTCTGACGAGAATTTTCTTTAAATAAAAATGGAAAACTGATCATCAAATCACAAATTCGGAAGAAGAAATAATGTCGCCTTTAAAACAGTTACCTATTAATTAATTAAAACCTTCATCCTTTATGATGCGTGCGTATATATTCGTACACACATGCACCCCTGCACACATGATTTATGACACTAAGGACTTCACTGGAAGTGTTTATGTTGCTCAGGAACAGACATGGTAGAGAAAAGTCACAGCAGGGATAACTAACTGGCCATGATAAACTCTTTAATTCTATGGAGAATCTCCTTGCTGGGGACGGGTTTTCAAATAATGAATTAGATTTATCAGTTTGGTATAGCTTGAACAGAGGACTTGATGCTTGAACTGCAGAGTTTTTTGTGCCTCTGTGTGTTTATCTTTGTGGCCTTGGGTAGGTTGTTCACACTTAACTGCATCAGTTTTCCAAAGTGTAAGACAAGTAGAGTGTTACATTTTCTGATGTTAATGGTTAAAAAGATTTGGAAAGTGCTTTAGTCATCTTACATACAGTGTTTCACTTTTTATTTGTTGTTGTTAGAAAGATTGGGCTAGTTGATCAGATATAACTGTTAAAATAAAAATTACTTCCGCTCACTCCTACACTTCCTTAGTTGCAGCTTTAAATGGAGACATCAGTGACTAGAGGAAGGAGATAATGGATCCAGGATTAACATATTTTCAGTCGCAGAGTAAATCAAAGTGAAGTGGTAAAGAAAGTAATCCATTCTAATAGCTAGGAAGAAGAAAAATTGAAATAACAAAGCACAAACCATTTTTAAATACTCTGCAGTAACAACTTCTAGGATATTTTAGAGTAGCAGAGATTTCAAAATTTTAGGGATGCTTAGAATTCAAAATACATCCAGACTGTCAAATGTAATGTCTTGTTTGAAGATATTTGTACTAAACTTTCACTAAGATGCACCTGTATTGCTCCCCTCCCTGCCAAAACAATTATTCCTGCCTTTGTCTCAGGTAGTTGCTTGTTCCAGCACACTGGCATCGAGCACTTAACCTGCAGAAACAAGAAAAATATGTTGCCAGATGATTCTTTTTTGTTCTTTCTTGCATATTGTAATCATGCTGACCACATTGCCCTGCCCTGGTCCTAACTACATCTTCTCGCATATTGCTCATGTTTTTCATTCATTAACACAAATCTAGTAGGTGACTTAAATTGAAAAAGTGACACTTTTGGCCAACCTGGGCATGTCTCCAATTCTTTTTAACTGTCATTTGGCTTCTAACTTCCACTCTCTTGGCTCATAGTTGAGTATATTTTGCTTCTCATTTGTTGACTTCTAATTCACTTGGCACCAACTGTACCATGTCCTCTTACTGCCTTCAGTTTGAGCCTGATACATCAAACTGCTGACTGCAGTATTATTAGCACCTTTTTTAAATATATATAGGAGATTATTCTTTCTTTAAAAATGAGTAAAAGCATTCCTGGTTTGGGCTGGAACTGGAGTCAGTATTCACAAAGCTTTCTGCTAATATTTGAATTCTAATTAATAGAGCAGCTTTCAGTTCACGAAGGTTAGAAATAGCATTTTTCTGTTCCCCCTCCCACCCAAAGTGTTAGATGAATCTTTGCATACATGTATTTCCATGCTAGAGAAGCTGAAGTAGGCAAACAGAAGCATTTTACTGCTTCTGTAAAGTCAGCTTTGGCTGTGCATACAGTGATGTGGGTAGCAAGGGGGGTGGCTTTTTTTCATTTGTTTAAGTTGTAACATAAAATTTCAAGTCGATCCTGTTCATCACAGTGCTAGTTATGCTGTGTGAACAACACGAATTCTGGTACAACGGACGTGAGTTGGGTTTCTCAGTGGCAGTACCAGCAGAGAACCTCAAGCAGCTGATAACTTAGTCTTTTTGTCTCTTTTTGTTTGCCATTGTGTTTCTGTTATTAGTGAGGTGTGTTGATGAGCTGAAATTTAGACTTTGACTGTAAATAAAGCATTGCCAATCGTCATTTAAAATTCACTTTAGAAATCTGAATATAACAAATACACTTTGAAATAAATTATCATCTGTTATGCTTGAATTTTCAACAAAATCTTTTCCTGAAAGTATTTCATTTCAGTTGCAGAAACCCAGCATTTAGCTGTAGCTGTGCCAACTCAGCTTTTTTATTTTTTTTAATAATGACTCTCATGAAATTGATTAGACTCCATTTCCAGTGATGGAGATGACTCTCAGAACAGTGGGAAATGACTGGAACCTTATGTAATACGTCCGTATAATTTGTTTTGTATTGGGTTTTCATAATGAAGCTTTGGTACTGGTGCTGTGAATCATGAGCTTGTGTTTTCTGTGTTTTTTTCCAGTAAGTTTGGAAGTCTCTGCTGTTACTTTTCAGAGTTCTCTGATTACCTCTTATTTTTATTAAGTTGGCATAGTATTGCACAGTGTGTTAGTTTTTTAATTGCAATTTAATTCACCTACACTGTAAGTTACTGTGATATACAATGTGGTAGACTTGGAATTTAAACATTGTTCACTATATGTGCCTCTTGAAGAGTTCCGTTGTGTACAGTGTCCGATACCTGAAAGCATGGGAAGAATGCTTTGAAGCTCAACGTGTTCTTGGCTTTGTTGCGTTTTTGGTCTGGTTCTTTCTTTGCTTATGTAAGAACTCACTGAACAACAGATCAGCCTACGATTTATTAGCAGCTTCTGGTTCTATATTGTTGAAGCGTTATTGGTGAATATGTTGCCTTGCATTTCATGGTTTGTCATTGAAAATAAACATGCATATTTATATATGTAAAACAGGCTGCTTGATTTTTGTCTCTGACCTTGGGGTTATATTTGTGCTGCGAGATGGAACCTTTACCTAAAACTAATTAGAAATCTAAATTATTAAGATGATAGCAGGTGTTTAAAAGCAAATTAGAGAATAATTTGAAAAATTTTCAACAGAATGTCATGTAGCAGAATTTGAGTGGCTGTTGTGAGAAACAAGATTCAAGGGGACTATTACATTGTGACCTTTAAAGTGATTTGACTTTCCTTGGGACTATATCTCTATTACCTGAACCACCCCAAGTTACTGAGAGTGGCTTTAACTAGATATATTTGTGTTCTCTATGCTGTAATTTGTCATTTGGGGCAAAAAAAGATTACTAATCTAACTGATTATGTCATTACAGCAATCATGGATAATAGCTTCTAAAAGCTGTATTAAAATAACCAGAAAAATGTCTTAATTAAAATATATTTTATATAATACATGATCTTCCATCATCCACGTAGGCCATCTCAAATAATATTGTTGGGAAACTGTCAGTGGGCTGTGGAGAAACAAGGTAGATGTTTCATCTTAAAGGAGTAAGAACCAGTCAAGAGACATGTATGTGTTTATTGTATACCCTTGTAATTGCTGTATTAAAGAAAAACAAAATCACAGGAATAGAGAAATACTTTAAGCATTGTGTTATGTGATCTTTTATGGCGTTTAGTTGGAATTATGATTCCTATTTGCTAAAACCAGCAATTCTGGCAACCAATCTCTCAGCCCTTTTGATTTGCAATTCTTATTAAGGAGGGTAGCAGAGCTGTTGCCTACTCTCTTCTCAAAAGGAGTATGTATGTAATATGCACAGGTTATTAAAACTCATTATTAATTTTTTCCATGCTTGCATTGTTCCCAGAAGTGTTCAAGGCTGGGTTAGATGGGGCTTTGAGCAACCTGGTGCTGAGCAGGGACATCGGAATTAAGAGATCTTTAAGAACCCTTCCAACCTAAACCACTCTGATTCTATCAAGTGCTGCACAGTAGCAATTAAGGGTAGGAGCAACACAGCAAATCTTGTAAATATCTATTAGTAGTATTGTAGTATTATACAAGTTATTGTATAGCAGTATTATATACTTGTTATTATACACTATCAAAATGTGTATTGCAGCTCTCAAATTTTGTTGTGCAAACTATGTACTCTGTAAACCACTAACTTTATTGCATTATTATTTTCATTTTTATCTTGGTGAGAGATGACAACTAAGTTTTGGTTCCTGGTCAAATACATTTTCGTGAGAGCTTTGCGTGGCTGGAATTATTATTTCAATGTTGTGCAAGTTAACTGCATAGGAAAACATAACCAAGGAGTGATAAGTTTGACTGAAGTAATTAGTGACTGAAATATGCTCTAAAATATATTTTTAAATTAATTTCCACGGCTGCTTAGACTGTGTTTGAAATCTGTAGATTTGTGCGTGCATGACTAAAAACATAAAATGGGCCTTGTAATTATGCATCCAAAGACAGTGTCACCACCCTCCCCACACACACCATTCCCAGAACAAATTTTTAACATCACTGCCCATAATTTGCAATTGATTTTGCTATTATATAACGCCTCGGTGCGTCCTGTGTGACTGTGATGGTAAGAAACTTCATGGATTGTCTATTTTACAGACCCCACGATT
Organism: Rhinopomastus cyanomelas; assembly: GCA_013400115.1. Lineage (NCBI taxonomy): Eukaryota > Metazoa > Chordata > Aves > Bucerotiformes > Rhinopomastidae > Rhinopomastus > Rhinopomastus cyanomelas. The sequence continues at coordinate 94,211 of VXBP01002543.1, forward strand.
TTTCCTGTTTCGTTACTTTAGAAACTGTTAATAATAAAACTGCACTGTGTCAGCGTGCCAAACGTAATCCTTCATAATTTGACCTTTACTGCCCTGAATTGACTTGTGTGTTGCACTGTGGGCATTTTGTTCTTGCTGCTTTTTTCCCCCCATCATTTTTCACTTTTACGTACTGACGTGCTCCTTTGAGAAAAGCAGGTGGCATTACAATGACTGGCCTTGTTCTCTCTCTGTGATCAGCCGAACCATGGCGTTATATAATACCAAACCAGCTTTTAAACTGCGTGTATCAGATGTAAATGGTGAAGTGGATATTCAGAATGTTTTAAAAATACCAAAATGTATTTTTTTTTCCCATGTGTTACGGTGTGTGTATGGGTGTTGTTACATAAAACAATGTAACAGATACCATTTGCTGTTCAGTTTGAGTTTTGGACATTACTAGTTTTGTTGAGTAGTTTGCCTTTGGCATATATATGCTCTAATGTAACTACAGGATCCACAATTGTAGTTATGGTGGGCAATACTGCATTTTGGCACCATCTTATCTACCAGATGTGCTTTGACTTTACAATGCATTCTCCTTTGTTTTCTTCATGGAATTGTAGTACTTCCTTTCTGTCCCACTCCACTGCTGCCCTTTTCTTCCCTCTCAAACTTGCAAATGATAAAATAAACTAGTTTGCAGCAGCACTCATCTGCAAAAGTCACTGGATAGCAAAGCTGGTATTCTTTCTCCTGCTGCAGTGTATTTTACAACAGTGTGAAAAGGTCTCAGCTTGTGGAAAAATAGAACAAGTAGCGTGTCTCAATGTCCCTACTTTCCCAGAGGCAGGTGAGGAGACTGCTTCAGAATTACTTCTACACCAGAGACATTCCCTCATTTTATTGTGAGGTGGATTCCTTTATCATTCCCTGTTACCAATTTACTATCAGTTATTCAATATTACAGTCAATAACGTATGGGAGATAATGGCAGTCTCACAAAAGAGTGAAGAAAGTTAATTATAAAACATTTGCATTGGTTTTACTGTGAATCTCAGTTGTGACTTCAGATTCAAGTGACCCTGTTCTCACTGTATTTATGCATTTTAACAAGTTTTGGGATGTTTATTATTTCTAAGAACTATATTATACTTACTTTTAAAATTTCTGTAATACCAGATCATATTTGTTCTAGAAAGTCACAAGACAATTTTTTCTTCCTCATGAAAAACTGTAGCATTGATTCTTTTTTCTAGCACTTCTCCCTTTGAGTACATCGTATTTGTCAGTACATGTATTTCCCAGTACTGTCTTTATATATTAAAATTACATATTGTCATAGTAAAGGCAGTGGGAAATTCTGAGTGTAGGTAGTTTTTACAAATCTTTTGTAGAAAACCCTGAATTGAATTGCAATTGCTATAATATAATTAGGGATTTTATGTAAAAAACTGAGACAAAATCTTGTTTCTAGTAGTTTTCTTGGTTTTCTTAACATGTTACTCAGAAGAATCAGTACTATAGATCACTTTTCAGCAAATGATTTGCAGCTAGTAGAACACTTGAAAATACCAAATTATATTACTTACACATCTGAATACTTCCATTCATATTATACATCCATTTCATTAGTTTATCTTCCATCTGCATTATAAATCACTTCACATTTATTGGTTAAATGATGCTTAGCAGATATCTCAGATGTTTGAAAAGGAGGACGATTCATTTCTAGGGTCTTTCACTTGTTGTTTTCACAAGTTAGGTCCTTGGCATTAAAATTCTTTTCCTTGGCTTGTAAACTTAGAGGTTTGCCCTGGGGCAAGTGCCTTCTCCTTGGAATGCACAACACTGAGTGAGAATAGCAGAGTGGCATTACCACACACTCACATCATCCTTCTGTGTTTGTGGTGGTGCATGCTTGGCTGCTGCTTGGCTTGTAACACTCCTTTTCTCCTGCAGCTTCTCTTTTCTCCTAGTACTTCATTTTTCACCTCTTGTTTCCGCTCTTTATTGTACCTTGCAGTTGTCCCATTTGACCTAGTGTTTGGCCTTTCAACTCCAAGACCTGCACGTCTTCTTCCTTCAGTTACAGGACAGACTGGGTTTTATGCAAAACATTTCATTGCAAATGGAAGTTCACTGACCAGGTGAAGAATGACGATTCACCTATATTAAAACTAGAAAGTCAGGAAAAGAGGAGGTCCTGTCTTTTTCTTGGTTTCTTCCTAAAAATAACATAAATTCACATTTATCCTTAAAACTGTTGACATTTGAGACTAGTAATTGTCAGGTTTAATTTTTAGTTCCACTTTTAATGTACTTTTTTTGTTGCATTGTTTTGTGTAAATACTGTTATGCTGATGGCTGCTATGTGAAAACAGAGAAAGATTTAACCTAAGGCAGCTCAGTTACAGTTAAGGTTAATTGGATGGTTCAGTACCTGATGTTGCTGCTTCCAGGTTGTTCAGGTTACCAGTGGATAAAACAGATCCAAACTGGCAGTGTGAATTACAGTGTTTTTGAGGATATAGATACATAGATATATAGAGTCATATATATGAATTACAAAGAATGGAAAAGGGAGATTGGCAGTTTACCTTTCTTTTTAAATCTCCGTATAAACTTTTTACTGTTTGTTTACTGGAAATTACTCGAATGCTGTTGTAAACAATCAGATTTAAGTGCCACTTCTGGTCTGTTTGGAGACTGGTGCTTTGTTTCTGACAAATGCTAGGTTTGGGAATGGTGGTTTTGCATGTTAGGGTTTTTGAAACTTTAAGTACATACAGATCACTTTATATTGCTGTGGTTATTTTGTTTCTGTTCTGTCTTATTTGACACTTTAAAGCAACTGAAATGAGACTTTGTAGGCGATATGGGAACTAAAGCACCAGGAATATGGTTTGGGTTCTCATGTAATGGTTTTAAGTATTTCAGTAGTGTGGCTGCTCATCAAAACATGTTGCGATTGCATCATCCTGGTCTTTGGCAGAGATCAGATGAAGCAGGTTCAGGTCCTTGTCTGATATTTGAAGACAGTTTAAAATAGATAGCAGACCAGAATGACTTGACCTTGCTTTTCTGCATTACCAGTTTCTGCCCCAGTGCTTGCTGAAATCCAGCATTAGGTGCTGGAACACTTCTCTTACTTAAGTTTTTGACATAAATATGAGTGTGACTGGAAGTCCAGTGTCAGGCGTAGCTTTGCCTTCATCGGGGCTGGCGACAAGCCTGCTAACTGGATTCTAGTTGTGCTCAGAGCAGCACATTTGAATCTTCTCTTCCTCAGAATCCCGTTCTTCTCTTTACATAGCTCTAGTAGTTGCTAGTGAGAAAATTTGTGCCAGGTTTATTTAGTAGAAAACCTTGAGTAGCGTAGCTAACAGCAAGAAAGTCTGTCCTCTTGAAAAGAGCATGTATGAGACCTTGTTAGCTGAATTGATGTATCATTTAATAGTTGCCTGTTTAAATAACTCAAGATTTTGGCCTTCCAAGCACACCAACAGAGAAAACGCATGCAATGACACTCGCTGACTTGGAAGTTCCAAGAACTCTCTTGACTGGCAAAGTTAGGTAGGTCTTCAAAACAGTCAGCTCGCACACAGGGTATTTTACTGAGGATTTACATTTCTTTGCAGAAGAAAGAATGGAACGGAAATTTCTTCAGACTAATATATTTTATAGTGGGAAGAAATTGATAGTTTAGTGTTTTTTCTCTCTCCAGGTTTTTTTTCTCCAGTTCTTTATAAAATTCCCTCTCCATTTTTCAGTCTGCTCTCTTCTGGCAGAGAGAGAGACGTAGTTCAAAATACACAGCACTGTCAGGGAGGATTATAAAGTTGGAATGAAATTCCTCTTGACTTTATACTAATCAAGTAATTATTGGAATGTGTCTTTTATCTGAAATTTCAAGTCAGTAAATAAGTTCTTGCACTAAGAAAACTGAACCTGGAAAGTCTTTGGAATAGCAGATGCTCAACTGAAGAATCCCATAGTTAATGAATCTGAAAGATGTTTCTCTGTATACAAAGATGGAGTCCCTGTAGAGGTCTCTTCTGTTTCATTGGTGGCAGTATCAGAACTTAAGGCAAGAAGAAATCGGGTTGTAATAGTGCATAATTAAGGCTTCAGTCGTGTCAGACATTCCAAATTCAGTGACCAGTAATTTGAACACAGCTTTTGTTTGCATTTAATAATCATACGATACCTCTTTTCCCTCTCCTCAAAGAGAGAATTGTTTTTAGGATCACCTTAAAGGCTTAGTTTTAGCCAAATGAAAGGTCTTAGATCAGATAACCTCAATGCTTAGGCCTTTTACATTGGTCCCTATTGGACTGCACAGGAAAATCTCTCATATTCCTGAGATGTCTCATACTGTCATTTGTGTGGTCACTTGGGGCTTGTAACTCTTACACTTTTCTCTGTGTTAGTTTTTCAGAGATGTTGGTAATTATGTTGGTTTGACAGCCCTTTGTCTGTCCTGAGGAACCTGGCCATCAGGCTTTTTTACTGTTTACAAAACTAAAAGTAATTTTAATATTTAATACTGCAGTACAGTCACTTGTTTATCATTTTTCAAGTCCTGGCAAATTCACATGAAATTTCTTCCTCGTGTTCATTTTCTCAGTTTCTTTCTAATATGTGTATCAAATCTGAGACCTCTCCTCCTGAATGTTCGATTTATATCCCTTTTCCTCCTGTGCTCACTGGATTTGCTTTTGCAAAATGAAGGAGTTTTGTTTTTCAGAGCGGGAAGGTCGCTGGAAGTGATTCAGGAGGGGTCATTGATCTTACACTGGATGAAGAGGATGGTGGTTCTTCTCAAGGTAGGTGCAAAAGATTTTGCTAGCTGCAGAAGTAATTGAGCTACAAATATTATTTCATCCTCTGAAGGACTAAGGAATAAAGGAATAAACTACTGCCTCTGTATTTTATTCCTTGTTTCAGTTAAACAGGACTTACTAAAGAATTCTGATAGGCATTAAATAAAAACTGTTCTATTTACTGTAGAACAGTCTTAGGATTTTTACCTTTCCCTTAATTTAAACATCGTGGCTGTCTGTGCTTAAGTCTTCTAAGCTTGGTGAATGATCTGAGATATTTGAATTCTTGAATATATTTTGGAAAGTTCTTAGGGATGTATTTCGTTCTTATGTTTGCTGATTAATTAAGGACCTTTTAATTGTACATCTGGTATTCAGGTGTTGGATTATTAAAGCTTCTAATCTTTTGTTTAATTAAAGAACTTCAAGACTGCAAGTGTTTAAGTACCAAATGCAAATCTCACCTCTGCTTTGGGATTTGTATGCCAAAATTAGAGTAAAAATAGTTGTGCTCTTCACTCCCTTGGCATTTTGGGAGCATTTCATCTTTTAGAAGAATGCACTTTTTTGAGTCTTGTGTTACTGGGCAGGTCTTAATTCTAATTGGATTGGGTGAATGAAGAGTTACAGTAAGTCAGAGAAGTAGTAAGTGTCTGTACTTAAAACCAAATATTAAATGACAACTAGAAAATTAGTATTTCTGTTGTGAGAGATAATGATCTTGATGGTCTTTCACAGAAACAAATAGGTTGGAAATCTAAATTCCATTTCTGTATGGTCTGTGTATGCCTCTGCACTGCATTATAAAGTCAAAATGCCAAAAGGTTTGATTCCTCTAGATGACCTCAGTAGCTTTATCTAGCTAACATGAGTTCTACCCATACTTTCCTAATAGTTTGGCTTGCTCTGTATTTGTGTGATACAAATATAGAAAAAATATTATTGGCATTTCTTTCAGTCAGGAAGAAATGTAATGTTACTACCAAAAGGGGAGTGCATGTCAAAAAGCAAGTCTTAGAGGAGCACGATGCAATTCAGATAGCTGACAGTCTGGCTCTGTATCACTAGAGGGTAGACTGTGGACATTGAATTAAGTGTGAGCCAACAGTGTGTTCTTATTTAAACTGTACTATTTGTCCTACATGGACACCAGTGGGACCACGCCTGAAATATGGTGCCTGATTTTCCCTTCTCCTTCCTTGAGTTCATAGAGGTCCTAAGAGATGGGGTCAGGATTTTGGGAGCCTGGAGTAGCACGTGATCTGTAATGAGATCAACAGACCATGGCACATTTGGCAAAGAGTAAACTGCAAGAGTGTAGTATCAGCCTACGCTTGACGGATAGTTAGAAACATAATGGAGCACAAATCTTCTTAGCAGTGCCAGATGATGTATCACAGGGCAGTGGCCATGAACAATAAGTTCGAGACATACAAGCTGTGCTCAAAGTGGTGAAAAAAATCTCAGTAGGAAGGTAGTGCAGCACAGAGGGATGGTCAAAACTCCACTCTCTGGTGTTTTCCAGATTCAGCATTTGAATTCTTTGTCACAGTGCCGCGTCAACAAGAAGTTCAAATATGCAGCCACCAGAGGTCCTTCACAGCCAGCGTTTTGATGATGCTGTGACTTGCTTAGCTGGGAATAGCGTAGAGTATCAAGTTTTTACCACTGCCATCTCTTCTGAGTGTTAGTTCCCAAAAAGATAAAAGGGATGGTTGCACTTGGACTGGGGAAATCTGTGAGGTAAGGTTAAACTTCCCAGTCCTATACAATATATGGTTAAAAAAGTAGACGCAGCTCTGAAGAGGTTGATGGTCTATTTTAAAGTAGCCTGTCACAGTGTTGTAATGTCTTTCACCTTATCGTTTTCTATCACAAGTAAAAATTGTTAAAGAATTTTTTGATTGCATAAAGTATGTCTTTATCTGACAGTTACCATAAAAGATTAATACCATGGCTGCCTGTGCAACTATAAGAACTCTGCTCTGTGTAGAAGTGCTCTCTAGCAGACACAGCGGAGTTGTAGCTGCATTACTGTGTAGTAACTTAATTATTTCTCAGTTTCTTTTCTGGGACTTGATTCAGTATCTTAGCATGTTCTCCTGTGGGATGTTCTGTGATTCCTTCCCCTTAGATGCTGCGTTCTTGAAAATCATCCTCTTACTAGGAGGAGGGTTAATGGGATCCTTTCAGGCTGGATTAGCTCCCGTGTGACATGTGATTGCAGAGCAGAAACCAGAATCAGTTTGGAAGTTGTCACCCCTTTATCAAAGAGTCATCTGAACCTTTCCTGTCAGCAAGGTGCTTCCAGTGCTTGTACAGCCCCCTTGCTGTTGTTTTCTGTACGTTTGTGTAGAGTGCTGCATTAAATTACTTCATAAAATAATAAAGCAGCTAATAGATTTAGCTGATACCTACCTCTAGTCTGAAGTGAATTTGTAATCTAAGATACACAGGTGTACTCTTGAGAACAGTCATGTTCTAGGGGTTTGGGGGTTTTTTTGCATTTAGCTTTTCATAGAAAAAAATACTAAATACATATGTATTTTTCTTTTATAAGCTGTTTTATTGGACTATCAAATCTGTCATTTTCTGGATCATTTTTTGTCTTGAACTCTCATATGGTATGTTTGCTCTTCTGTAATCCCATTATACCACTTCTGAATTAGTATGCTGGTTAAAATTACTTCCTGCTATAACTGCAGTGCAGTGGGCCCATTTTGAACCCCTCGTCCATTTTGTGTATTAGATTTGGAGTTCTACTTACACCTCCAGTAGTAATGATTTTAGTCATGCGCTTACTTCCAGAAATCAGATTGCTCTGTCGCCTTCAGGTTCATATTTTTAATTTATATGATGCTGTGTTCATTTTGCATTAGAATTGTTGCTGTATTACTTTGAACCTTAGTCCTGTTCTTACTACACACCCAGTCTTCCTGTTGTCCTGCTCATTTTTTACTTACATAGCTACGTTAGTCTCTGCTATTAGTTTCCATTTCTTTAATGAAGTCTGTTGGTTACCTTTCATCATTTCCTGTGGATGGTGCAATCCTGACCTAGTTTCCAGCAGCTGGAGTCATGATCAGGACTCTTGATTTGTCAGGGGCAAATGAATTGGCTGCTTTGCAAAAGCAAAACCAAAGAAGCCTCACATTTTCCAGGCTGTCATTTGTACTTGAACAACAGTTTTACAGCATTAGAGTGTCTGAGCTTTTACTAGTTGCATCGTGAGAACAGGTCGTGACTAAGAATGCACTTGCATCACTGAACTAATCCAGTGGCAGTTGCTGCATGCATCCATCTCTGAACATTAGAAGTAAATAGGTGCGTGCACCTCTGTAAGAATCTCTTCAGAATCAAGTTATTTGTTGAGCATTGGGAAATCCTTATACTCATGGAAAATTAAAAGAGGGTTGAACTAATCATGAGACCTGCTAGTAGTTGGAAAAGCAGGAAACATCTCACCTTTTGTTTTCAAAATAATCATCCCTGTATCTGCTCCTTTTTATGGACTTCCAGATTTTCATCAAATGGCTGCAGTGGAGTAGTCAGTGGCTAGTCAGTCTACAGAAAGACAATATGGTCTCGAATTTATATGGTACTTCAGGTCCTGTATTTAATTTATCATATAGCAGTATGTGAATGGTATTGCTGCTTCAAGCTATTAGTGGCTCATGTGAAAAGACAGCTCAGTGAAACCATCAAAATAGTCTGCAGCTGCTAAAAAAACTATTTTGAGCTACAGTGCCATTAACCATTTTCTTTGAAATTTAGTTAGTATTTGGTAATTCCTAAATGTGCTCTTCAGTATCTTGTTGGTTCGTATTAACACATTTCTTCTTTTCCCGTCGTGTGCTCCTTTACTAAATTAGTGGCTGCTGCACGGCTTTTTTGAAGGATTGCCCATGAAACCCACTCTTTGTGGCTTTGAGGCTTTGGTGGTGCCTTCCTCAGCCACTAATACTCTACTCTGGTTGAAATATCGAAGCAAAAGCTTCTCAGGTCGTCGTTATTCAATTTGTGCACAGACTACTTACAGACTTGCCCTCCAACCAGTATTTTACCTTGTCACAAGTAAACGAAAACAGGAGAAAATGCTGCTGTTGTAAACGACAGACACAGACACTTCTCACAAGTAGGTCAGTCATGTTGAGGAGGATGTTCATGTGCAAAAACAACTTACGTTGTAAAAATTTTCTGTAAAAACAAAGTGATTCTTGGCAGAAAATAGCATGAAAATTCAAAACAGCAACAATCAGTGGTGACTAGCAGACTGAGCAAAGGAGAGTCAGCGAATAACAAATGGACGTGAGCGTCAAAGGTCGACAAGATTTATTTAGGGAACTCTATCATTTTTTTAAAACTAATTGAGTACAGCAGTGTCCAGGCCTTTTTAAGGTTTTAGGCTCTTCCCTTTTTTAGAAAACTCTTCAAGAAAACTCTTGAAGACTTAGGCATAGTTTTCAATAAATTCAGGTTTTCATATTACGCTGAAATATGCAGACTCAATGATAGAATGAAACATCACAGAGTGTGTGGGGACAAAATTGAGATAATGAAAGTGATGGAATTGAATGAGTTTTCTGCAGTTCTGCTTGCACAATGAGCAGATCAAAGACGTGTCTTGCGAGGGAATAGTCTCTGTGCATTACAACAAACAAACATTTTCAAACTTCCCGATGTTCTAACTCCCGTTTGCTGTTATCTGTAACTGTTGGTTTTAAAGCAGATGGCAAGAAACAAAACGCGGCACCTGCTACAGGACTGAGCACACCCACCGCGCCTGTGGCTCAACCCTCCCAGCAACCATCGCAGCCTTTGCATCCAAACCCTGTGCCGCAGACAGGTGTGCCAACAAGCGGACCTTCCACAAACGCCATACATGTGTTACCTACAGGTAGCTTCATCTTGCGTCGTTACGTGAACACAGTGACTGCTTCTTTTCTTAAACTAGACTTAAGTGTTCTGCACTGTGCCGATCTATTCAGATTAATATTCAGAAAGTTTGAGTCACTTTTTAGCTTTCCATTCCAGTCAGTTTTTCATAACTGGTTTTTTTGTCTGTAAAACCGATGAAGTTAAAAGGGAATACAATCCCGTCGGCTTGGAAAGAGTTCAGCATCAAATTAATCCATGGAGAGGAATAAAGTCCTGCTGAGGATGGTCATGGAAATGTTGAAATATACTGTTGTTTGTAAAGGTGAAGGAGAAGAAACCTGTAGCAGTTGCATTATTCAACTAATGGGGGGAAGAAAACAACAGTAGCAACATCACTGGAGCTCTCTCCACCTACACTTGGCAGTTAATCCTTTTGGCAGAGTGAATGTCAAGGCAACATTGAAATTCCATCCCTAATTAGATGTTACTTGGTCTGCAGTGTGGGAGCTGCTTTGGTTTTCCCCCTTTTTTCCCTAGCATAAAAAAGCATAGATCATCTTCTGTTTTCCCCTGTATTTTACTGTTCTGCACATCGAAAATGAATTGGCATTGGGATCATCTTATGACCTGCTCTGCAGACTCCTTGGGGGTGGGTTTTAGAATCTCCAAAACCGTGCATACATTCAGGACCTTTTTCATCCTTTTTTGGACAGATGTATTAAGTTATCATTTCTGTTTGGAATTTGTATATATATTTGCATTATTATTTCAAGTGCAAGTTGCTGTGTGTTATCTTGCATTATCGAAAGCCCGTAGAATTTCACAGAGGCAGTTTTTATTTTTCATCACCGAATGTTAGGGGTTGGAAGGAATCTCAAAAGCAGCTCCCCTGCCAGAGCAGGAGACTCTTTGAAAGTTTTGAAAAGGCACTGTTATTGTGGGAAAGGCATAATGTCATGGAATTCCATTCTTAGGTTGTGTTCTGCCTGTCTTTTTTCAGCTCAGACAACAGTGAATGTAACTCATCGACCAGTGACTCAGGCTGCTGCAAAACTTCCTATACCAAGAGCAGCTACTAACCATCAGGTGGTCTATACCACTCTTCCTGCACCACCAGCACAAAATCCTGTACGAGGTGCTCTCGTGCCAAACCCAGGTTTAAGACCAGTCAACCCACCAAATGCAGGTAGGGGACAGGCTCATTTTAACATGACAGAACTTCTGATTGCGTTCCGCCTGATGGATGGATGTAGGGATTTTGGGGTTTGGATTTGTTGGTTGGTTTCTTTAGTGGTAGTCCAAATTACAGAGGTTAGGGGTTGTTTCCAGCTTATAGATTTGGAGAAATCTCAGGCTATTAAGAAATCGCTGTCCCTGCAGCTAAGTGAATGAGTTAAAGTTGAGTTTAAATCATCCAGGCAGTAGCTCTGTCAATTAAGCATCAATTCATGACATACCAAATACTTACAAAAGTAGCAGAAGGTAATGTGATACCACTGGTTTGGAGAAAGGTAGTCAGATACCATTTTGTTTATAATAATAAACATTATTATATGTTTATTATCAAAAAATGTTGATAATAAAATTTTGATAAAATTATATGTTTATTATATCAAAAAATAAAGATAAAAATGTAGAAGGAGCCTACTTTTGTGACTCCTGGTAGTGATTTTTTGGACACCCATTTGTATAATCCAAGCTTGGAACACCGTCTGTCTGAGCCTTCTCAGACTATACCCATGGAGGCTTGTGCAGAAATATAACAGATTGCTTGTTCTGAAACCACAAAGGGAGAGTATCTGTGTGTGTTTGTAGCAGTGTAGGTCTAAGTACATCTTATGACTTGGTTCATCTACGTTGCCACAGGCTGTGGAAAGTGGAAGCTGTGCAAGTTAAAAGAGGAGTTGATCAGACAGCTCTTGGGCTGTTGCTGTGAAACGTCAGGGTGCCTGGAAATTGCTGTTCTTTTCAGAATAACTGTTCTTATTTATTAAACTTCTTACACTCTTGTGCTGTGTGCACTTGAGTTCAGTTCTTCTAAGCAGCCGTATCTTTTGAGAGACATGTGCATCTTGCATTCCAGTTGGCAAAAGGCTGTAAAGGCCCAGGTAACCTCAGCCCACACTCACCACTACCAATTCTTAGAGGTCAAGGCAGGCTTCCACCAAAATAATTACGATTCAGCTTGACCAAACCCCGAGCAACCAAACCTAAGAGCATGCTTTCAACAGGAAGTTGGGCTAGAGGACCTCTCCAAAGGTCTCTTCAATCCTGGACTTCTCTGTGACTCTGTTAGAGGCAGTTCTGTTAGTATGTGTGTATTACACAGGGCTGTTGTCTGACAAGCCACGTAAGACATGGCACTGTGCATTCCTTCCCTGTACCTCAGTAGCCTGAGGAGATAAAAAGCTGGTTTAGTTAGAAGCAGCTACCTAGTTCTGCACTTTTACAATAAAAGCATTAAGATTAGCACTCTGAGCTCCTTGCTGTAGACTCATGGGTTACATAGACTTCTGACAGTCATCACCTGCGACTGTAGCTTGATGACTGTTTAATAGTGAAATTACCACACAGGAGCTGTAGTTTCCTGACATGTTGTTCTCTGAGCTTCTCTTCTGGAGTACTAGAACACTTTGATCACATACCACTGTGCCAGATATTACTCCAAATCTTGTATTTCCAGTTGGAAATAGAGGGACACCACAGGCAACCTGTAAGAGAGTAGAAAAAGCTTTGAGCTCTCAGAACATCCCAGTTCTAGCAGTCAAGGAACAAAATGTTACTTAAGAGAGTGAGAGTATAAAATGAATGAAAACATGGCAAGTTTGCATGGGTTCTAGATATTATCCACAAGGCTATAGAAGCTGATCCCTGACAGTCAGGTCAGTTTGCCACAGGAGTGAGTTAAATGGTAACATTTAACCATTGTGACATCTGTTTTCTGAGGGACAGGATAAGCTTCTTGGCCAGTGACTTACCTTTTTTGGGTTTGGTGTCACACACAGCTCAGCCTTCTGGCACTTAAATACTGAGTGGATATCACTCTGCTGCAGCAGCATTTTGCTCTCTGAATCCCAAAGGGGTACAATTTTTCTTTTCATACTTAAGCTCTCTGTGTCTCGAATGCTTCCACGCCCATTCCTTTCATGCTACAAATTAGTAAAACATTATTCTCTCTCCTCCGCAGACGTGAGCACTTGCTCTCATTTTTACAGCTTCAGGGGATGGAAGGTGGTTTAGTTGTTGTGCAGTACTGCATCGGCCTGCTCAGGAGTTGAGGAGAGTGTGTCAGTTTGAAATTTAGTGTCTCCACAACCAAGGAGCTGCTTTGTCAGCATTCACCTCATTTTAAGTGTTGAGCACTGAAACTATTCACTGTGCTCCTTACAGGTATGGCAGTACGAATGCCTCAACCAACCACGTATGTTGTGAACAATGGACTAACTCTGGGATCTGGAGCACCTCAGCTTACAGTGCATCATCGACCACCGCAAGTGCATGCTGTGAGTAGTCCTTTTGCAACAACAGGGCAGTTTACAGGCTCATCTCTGTGGTGTCCTTCAGGTTGCCTCTTAGTGTGACGGGCAGAGTACTGAAATGCCTTGTAGGCACTTGGCACAGTCACCACCTTATCATCTACAGCAGCTCCTGCCCGGAATGGTAAAGTCTGTGTGATCTGGTAGCTTACCCCAGAGCTCTCCAGATCCCCAGCAGCACATAGTGAAAAATGGTGCCTGAATTGTCTGCCAGAGACTTGTGGGTGCAGAGCAACTGCTGCTAAGAAGTTTAGTCATGGTTTATCTGCAAATGGGATGACTTGTTTCTCAGTACAGCTGTTTGCAAAACTGAGATAGAGAACAAGGTTCAGGCAAGAACAACAAGATACAGGCAAGAACATCAAGGTTGCTAAATTTCCAAGAGTTTATCTCTGTTGGGGCTCATTCTTTCTGGATCACCTCAAACCTCACGTCATAGGAATTTGAGACTCACTCTGTGTGGTTTTGATGGTGAGATTGAACCAAATACACTGTGTGTGTACTCACTGTTGGGCAGTCACAGCACTTGCACTGTCTCAGAGTGGTTACATGAGAGCCAGTAAATTGGCTTTGTCAGTGTTTTAATCTAGACAGCATTTACCTTTGTACATTATGCAGTGGTAGGTAGTGGGAAAAGTCAAGCCAGTAACACGCAGAGCACTTAGGATGACAAAAGCTACCCCAGATTCCTACCTGAAAAGCCCATGGCTTGAAGAATAGAGTTGTGTACTTACTGTAACCATGTTCCTCAATTCATCTTGACTAATGTAAATGAGACCTACAACTGCTTCTGTGGTGTAAAAACAGAAAAGGAAACCTACATTTGTACCTTTGAAATTCTCTGGAAACTGAGCCTGAGCTTTTGTGAGCAGTTTAAGGTAATAAAAGCTGTCTTTCTTTTGTGACCGAAAGCCTGCCTGCTGAAAGATGATGAGTTGGCTTTAACCCATTGTCTGGAGTGTTTTGGCTAATGTGGGAACAGCAGCTTAAACACAGATTAGCTCAAAGTCATTGTGAACCTGCCTGCCCAGCCTTGGTAGAGGGCACAGTGTTCAGTCCATCACCTCTTGGGTGGAAATAGGAGAAAATAGGAGAATAACCTCTGTACAGCCAGGGAACAGGGATTTATATCTGAACACTAAAAACTTGTCATCGATTCCAGACCTCTGCTGCTGTTCTCTTGCTCGTGTGCTCTCTGCACACAGGATTTAAGAGCTGCGATGGTTAGGTGATCGCAGGTTCATTTGTTTCCATTTCCCTGAGGAAGGATGAATTAAAGCCTCCTCCCACTGCTTTGGACTCTGACCTTCCCCTTGTTGCTCTTGTCTTGCTTAGGAGCCACCACGCCCTGTACATCCTGCCCCACTCCCAGAGGCACCACAGCCACCACGGCTGCCTCCTGAAGCTGCCAACACTTCTCTGCCTCAGAAGCCACAGCTGAAGCTGGCCCGGGTACAGAGCCAGAATGGCATTGTGCTGTCGTGGAGCGTCCTGGAGGTAGACCGGAGCTGTGCCACTGTGGACAGTTACCATCTCTATGCCTACCACGAGGACCCGAGTGCCACTATGCCCTCCCAGTGGAAGAAGATCGGGGAGGTGAAGGCCCTGCCGCTACCTATGGCATGCACTCTGACACAGTTTGTATCTGGCAGCAAATACTACTTTGCCGTCAGGGCTAAGGACATCTATGGACGTTTTGGACCCTTCTGTGATCCCCAGTCCACAGATGTGATCTCTTCTCAGAGCAGTTAAACTAGAGATCTTTGGAGCCTTTACACCTGCCCTACTACCAAGAATTACCCCAGTTTTGAAGGGTTGATCCCGTGCATGAAATTCACTTTTAAAGCCACACAGTTGTGTGATACACTACATGCATTCAGAACCAAACCAAACCAAGTCTCACCTGCAGCAAGAGAGCCTGTTTGTTCTGGAGAGCTCAAGTCACGGGCCGTCTGAAAAATTGCATTTTCCCTTCGGTGGCAGCTGTTCCATCTAGACGCCTGCCTGCCCTTTATCCAAGGGCACCTCATATGCCTGGGATTCTGCTTCAGAGTGGGAACAAAACGATGAGCTACAGCTTCTCTGAAGCAAAACATACACATCTGTAATGTCTGTCAAGGCACTGACATGAGGGCAAGAGCAGATTTGCCTCTCACCCCGCCGCTCCGTGAGCGGGCTCCGATACGAAAGGTGTTTCAAGGTCTCACTTTTGTACTGGAAGATTGAGTGCTCTGGTCTTATTTTACAAACTGTAATGAGCCCTCTGAGGGGAGGGAAGGCAACGTGAGTGGCCAGGGAACCTGTACGTCTGTAAATTTGGAGGTGGTGGGGAAAATATAAAACAACTCCAAAAGCCCAACAAAGAACCCCACTACCTCCTACCTCTCCTCCACAAGAATGCTCCTCTACTATCACCTCGTCCCTCCACTCACACCGGCAGTGTTCCCAGGTCACATCTGAACTGGACTGTAGAGACTTCATCCACGCCTCTCTATCTCTGATAATTTCTGTGTCCCTCTCCTCATACATTCAGCCCTATTTTTTTAGATTTATTTTGTGCCTTAAAGAATAATTTCAAAAATAAATGTAGCCAGTTACCTCGTGGTGGTCTTTTATTTGCTTGGAATTATGTTTCCTATTACCCTTCTAGCCTTTAGTTCCTGCTTCTCATTTTCCTGGCCAGCAGCAATTCTTGTTTCTGTAAAGGCCGGGAGATGTAACGTCTGCTGCCGCGTGATTCCTTTTGATCTGCAGTGTCATTCAGCCCTCTCCTTACTGTAATTCTTGGGTAGCTGGTTTTGTCCAATCAAGAACATTAAGTGTGTGCAGACAGTATTTTCCACCAGAGCCTTTCCCTGTTCATTTGGGAAAGCTGAGCGGCGGTTCAGCCAAAGAAGAAACCCCTGTGGCGTGGCAGCTCGTAGCTGTTTGCACGTGTTTGGACGCTCGGCTGGGAGAAGAGAGGAAGCTGACTTCCCAGTCCTCTGTCTCGGACCCCAGCCTGCCTCTGCCGACCGGTGCCCCACCCAAGGCTGTCCAGAGATGCTGGATCACTCGTGAGTGGCCGCAAACGTTAGTAGACACTCATGATGTTGAGACAAGAAACTGGTGCATCTGCCCAGCTGTTGACATGTTAAACTGGCTCCTGCAGAACCAAATTGTATCGCAGCTGGACAAGGAGGTATGTGTGAGGTTTTTGTTTTGGCAAACAAGGACAGCAGTCTTGTTCCTGCCCAGCAGACCCCAACAGTGGCTTTAGAAGAGAGTCTGGTTTTTTTAAACCCACTTTGCCAGGTAGCAGAGCTGTAGAAGATCACACTTGATCATTTCAGCGCTCTCTTCCCTAAATCCAAACTTTTAAAATGTGAAACAACATTGAAAAATGTCAGGAAAAACTCCGTTCCAACCGATGGCTCGTGAAGTCTGCCACAAGACCGTGGGTTCTTCAGTTGTGTTCCCTTCAAGAACTTCTGTTGGCGAAGGCAGTGCGTTGCAGGCTGTTGTCTGTTCTGTTTTACTGCACTCTGGTGTAGCTGGGATTGTCCCTTCCGTCAGCTTCCTCACAGAGATGTTCTGTCTGGAAGCCTCCGTTCTGCGTACGGCAGTCTCAGTGATTTGGGCGAGTAAAACTGTCCAAATCCAGGTATTATGAGAGGAGATACACACGGAACCTTGTGTATGAGCTATGTGTAGCCTTTGAGTAACAGTTGTCGCTGTGTTACTGGGTGCTAGTAGTCAGTTATGCCTTGGATTTTTCTGTGTTTCATTATGTGTTGGTCTGTCTGTTTCAAGGAGTAATTCACTTAACAATGCACTTTGTCTGCTGTGGGAAAGTTGGGTCCTCATAAGGCCAGTTCTGTAATGGAGGCTAGAACAGGTCATTCCAGCTGACGGCTGGCCAGTCCTTGGGCAACTCTTTAATGTACCTCTGAGGTGGTACCAAAGGGGCCGTCGGCCGTGTCAGTACAATGAGGTTTTATAGTTTGAAAGTTAAAATAAATATTTCAATCCAACCTGGAACTTAACTGCCTGTGTAGTTGTGAATCCAGCCCAAACTGTACCTGAGCCTCCTGTAGTTTGTGCTTGTGTTTAGGTCACGACCACTCTTAAGCTTTGTCTTGCTTGAGATTGGTGGGGCACGAGAGACCTGCGTGAGGGTGTTTTAATTCCAGCGGAGGTCTCGTGTGGTGGAACCTGGAGGTTCTATGCACTGTGGAGAAAGATGAGTTGCCTTCATTCAAGAGTAAGAAAGGTGTCGTTCTCAGCTGGAACTGATTGTAAAAGCTGGTTTCTGGCTTAATAGCTCTGCTTCTGCTCTGTGCAGCAGAGTGCAGCTGAATTTTGTGAGTGAATTAAATAAGCTCCCTGCTGTTTGTTGACTGAAGCTGTCGCAGCTGTGAGGTGAAACCTCTTCTGCTTCATCCCAGCAGAGATGTTAGAGGTTCCACTTCAGGATGTTACCAGTCATGGTAGCCAAGTATGTGACAAAGCTTGTCTCAAGTTCCATGTGCCTGGCTCAGTGTGGAGACCTTTAAAGTAGCTGGGCCTTAAGGTACTGAGACACAGGGGACTCTGCCATTCTTTTTCCTGGGGGAGCAGCCCTCTGCAGTGAGTGTTGGCCCGTTAGCTAGCAGACGGGAGTGTTGCTCAGTGCCCTAGCTCACAGCCCTTCTCCCTGTGCTGTGGGGTGGCTTTGCCTCCCACAAACAACAAAACTATTGAGAGCTAAATTCCTGCTTGTGACAAACACACAGAAGGAACTGATTTGAGCCTTTATTTGAGAGCATTACCAGCACCCTCAGGAGCAGTGGGTGCAGGTCTGTTAATGCTTTTCGACTGGGCCCTTTGTATGAGAGTTGTTGCTGGAGGCTTCGCATAATCCACCTCTAAATACACTACAAACCTCTGCAGCTCTTAAGCGGAAGGGTTGGATTTAGTCTCTTTTCTGCGTTTCGCACGAGTTGTTTTTGTCTTGTTTTCAGTAGCCCAGTATGAAGTTGTTCCTGACTTTGCATTTTGCTGTTGCCACTGGCTACTTGATGTTTCAGCAGTGCCACCTTGGATGCCGCTTGCTGTGCTTCAGCAAGCAGCACTGATTCTGCAGCTGCGGCTGCCTTCCTTATTTGCTTTCCTGGTTCCAAGTTTGATGAGTTCGGTTCCTGGTTGGAAAGGAGCTGTGGAGCACTGAGAGCAAACTGCCATTCCATTGGCCCCCTTTATTTCAGTGGATGTCTTAGGAAAGCCTTCCCGGACTCACATAAACGCTGGGAAGGGACAGGCTGTGGGTGTGAGGTCCACGCTGCATCTGCACTGGCAGCGTCAGAGAATGTGGGGGTGCAGAGGCAGGCTCCCCCTCAGCCTCTATTTATTTCCATGCTCTGACCAGGGGAGTGGCAGCTGTCTTAGACTGTAAAAAGTCTATGAGCACAATGCTTCTTCAGAGTATTTGTGCTACTGTTGGCCGTGTTCGGTCACAAAGTGAGAGCACTGGGACACTCGCCCATCTCAAGGATTTTAGAGAACTGGGAATGCTCATGGCATCCTCCCTGTAAAAATAAGGGATCTGATCCTCCTTCCTTTTTAAAAAAACAGCAAAACCTCTCGTGCCTTCAGTGGGAGCACAACTGGGCCCAACAGTAGACTCTTAGCACCATTTTGTACTGCAACAAAAAGTCCCTGCAGCCCATCCTTGATGCTGTACCCGGTGTCTTCAGCGTCCAACAGCTGAGAATCCCGTCTGTGTAGGAACAGCTGTCCCCTGTCCCTGCTCCCCCACAGCCGTTCCCCAGCGCTGCGCACGCTGTACAAAACCCAGCTGTGATTCTGCCTTCTGAAACTCTCGAGTATTTTCATTTAGTCAGAAATATCTAACCAGATTTTTTAACTAGAGGCTTGAGGTATATAGAGAAATATGAAAGATATATTTTTTTAGTTTTGGTTTGGGTGCGGTGGGCATTGAGTGACAACACTGGAGGGGGAGGAGTTCTAATGATGCTGAGCCAGCCCTGCCACCAAAATCTATTTCCTTCCAAACACCTTCTGAGGGAAGATAACAATTGCATCTGAGAGAATGAGTTTTCCTTTTTATCCCTTCTAAGTACCTGTTAACACCCATCTTTATTCCTCGTGGCCATTACGCAGGCTGAGCAGACTTTGTTGTCTCTTGTGTACAGACATTTATATTGGAAATGCCGTCTTGATTTCATGGGGTGGAGCTGTAAATAAGATGCCTGGGTAGCAGCTGTCTGGGGAGTCCTGTTCAGCTTTAGTAATTTATTGCCTGTTGGGAGTCAAATGCGCAAAATCCTTTGTCAGAAAACTCCGAACCTGGTTTCTTGTTCCGTTCTGCAGCTGGACTTGTAAATACAAAAACATGTGGGACTGGTTTGATGTCCAATTTAAACTGGATGGTTGCTCTTCCCATTTTGTATGTCCTGTAGATGAGTGTGTGTGTGTCAGTTAACTAGAGCGGGCTTTTATCTGACAAGGCTGAAGTTTATACTTTGAAATAAACAACTGGGTTTGTAACATTTTGAGTCACCTGTGCTTAGTCCCAGATGTCTCAGGAGGCGACACCTTCAAAAAGGTGGTGTCCACGGAAGTGTTGGCACCAGCAGGAGGAGGAGGAGGAGGTGGGATCACTGCAGGCAAGTCAGGCTTGTTGCCACCTTTCTCAGGTAATGAGGCGAGTGGCAATGGTTTGGCTCCAGGTCATGAACAGAGAGTCAAGTGTGTGGTGCTGCCCTCCCAGCCTTCTCACAGAAGCAAAAACCAAATGCAACACTGCAGCTTCTGGAGAGTCACCTCCCAGGAGCTTTGGCAAAGCAGAGGGGTTGTGCATCCTGGACAGACAGTCCAGGAGCCTGTACCCCAGAGGTGCACCTCTCCTCTCCCTCCAAGGGGCTGGATGTGGCCTCCAAAGGAACTGTCAGTCATTTAGCAAGAGGCTTCAGATGAAGTACAGGAGATGGCTTTGGTTTTTCACCCAAAAAAGGAGTCTTGAGCCGTGGTTTCTGCTGGCCACTGGCTGCACTTCTCACGCCAGGAGGGTCATGGAACTGATTGCATTGGGCAAAGGTAATAAAGTCAGGGGTAATAAACAGGCTGGTTTGGTGCAGGAAGCAAGAAGGCCTCTGTCTCTCACCCTGTTGCTTTTCAAGGATAGAAGCCAGCTGCAGCAAAATGAAAGAAAGATGTTGCATGACTTGGTTGAAACAGTTAACCTGCCCCGCTAGAACAGGCCAAAGGCTGCCTTTTGGCCCCAACTCCACAGACAAATGTAGAGCAAGTCTGCAGCTCCAACTGTGCTTCAAACCAGGAGTTACTGAGGTGCCTGTGCTGAGTTAGTCCTGAGCCCTTAATTAGTTGGAGATTGTAATAATTAGTCTCCTGGCACTTTGTTTCAAGTCACAGATCAAAACCTGATGGAGTCTTGTGAAGTGATGCCTGAACTCCATCACATTTGAATCTCTGCCTACGTAGTTGTAGCAGTAACTGCATGTAAGTGCCCATCAGCAGTGCTCTGCCCAAGCGCTGTTGTAACTGCAGTGTGTGCTGATACAAAGGGCTGTGAGGAAGTGCCCACAGCGCACGCTCAGTTTTGCTGCAGGGTGGCTTTGCCATTCACCCACCCGTGTGTCTGTACAACCTCCGCGCAGCAGACTGCGTACAGCAATGTGCACCTCTGTGGAGCGCTCACGGGTGCTTCCACTGTGTAATGTCAGGGAGCTAAAAAAAGCCCCCAACAAACAACAAAGCAAACCAGAAGCAACCAGGAATGGGCCAAGACGCAATCTGACCCAGCGGCACAGCACAAGGACACTGATGACAAAAGGTTGGCTTCTCCTTGGAAGGGCTCTGCAGCCCTGCCCAGGCAGGAGCTGATGATGAGCTGTCACTGTGATCTGTTACAAGGGCAGAAGTTGCTGCAGACAGGACAGACCGTGGCCCTGTGAGAGCTGGAGCCCTGCAGGTTTACAACCAATGGCACCTACGTGCTGAACTGATAGAGGTGAGCTTTCTACTGGAGTTCACAAAATCGGGTGGTTAAGGAAGTGAAAACCTGAGCTGCAAGAGTAACTCCTGCTGGGAGGATTCGTTTTTGCTGCTGGCATTCGCTGGAAACAGAAGAGCAGGGCTCTTTTCATTATGGCAGAAGAGGTTTGTCACAACCAGCTCCCCATTCCGACTCCTCAGCCCTCCAGGAAAGACTGAGACCCCGACGTTTAAAAGGCAGAATGCACAGGGCTTGGAAAAACTACCTGGCAGGAGGGTGTGGGAGATGGGGGGGCAGCTTCTGCCACCAAGTCTGTTGAGCGCTCACACAGGCTGCCCCCTTTTTCCCTCCAGAAGCTCTGCAGCGGAGAATGAGACCTTGAAAGCGACGTTTTTACCTTTCTGCAGCTGCCTCTGAATGAAGCTGTCAGCTCCCTTGCCTGTAGGTCCGTGCAGCCCTGCTGGTTCCTGATGGTGTTGTGCTGGGGGAAGAAACTGAGCCCAGCTGCTGTGGCCACGGCTGGCAGATCAGCCCCTGCTGGCCCACTGACAAAGGAAGCCCAGTAAGAGGAACTCTGTGACCTTCAACAGCACAACCATCAAAGCCCAAAAGAAAACAAGCCACGGTCACATGGATTAGAGTCCTGAGGCTCATACGGTCCCACTGAGGTAAACATTTGCTCACAGAAGAGGGCTCTCAAAGGTAGAGCTGTGTTCCCACAACTCCAGGTTTGAGCACAAAGCAGCTCCTGCTGCAGAGGAGGAAGTGTAAGTTGGGAGAAAGGGCAGATCTTGGGCGGGTCCCCCATTTCCAAAAGTACTTACAAATGGGAATGTCACTACTGCTGCTTGGCCCACTCCCTGTAGGGCGAAGCACCATCAAGAATTGTCCATCACACTGGCGATTTCCTGGCCCCTGGGAGAACCCCTTCTAAACACTCCCATTTCATCAGGGCTTTTTAGATAAGACTGGGTGAAAAGGCAGCAACTACACCCTGCAGAGCTGTTCGGGAGTAAGACTCAAGTAGCCACTTGTGCATCAAGCAGGTGAATCCTAGTTCTCTACCAGCTACCAGTTCAGATCCCTGCACCACCCTTCCTGACCCAGATCAACTCCTGTTTCTGACAGACCTTGATGTCTGTTACCACCTGGTCAATTCAGTTTGATCTGGGCTGTCTCTGTGGAGCTGCCAGTCTCCAGCACAAGAAGTAAAATCGGTGTCTTAAGGCAGAGATCAGCTGCAAACTCCTGAGGGCAACGCAAGATGTGCTCAGTGTGTAGTTGGTGCTTTGCACCAAGACTGATGCCCTGTGAGGCAAAGTCCTTATAAAGCTGCTATTCCAGAGGGTGACCCACCCCGACAACAGCCAGCAGAAATGACAGGGCTTCACAGGCTCCAAGCAGACACCACAAGTGACACATTGCCCGTAAAGCTTCCCAGCAATGGGAGCTGCCAGGGCCCAGAGAGAGGTGGGGCGCTCTGGTTGAGCTTAGGGGGAATACTAGAAGTCCCTGGTACCCCACTGCCCTTAATCCAGCACAGCGGGAACAGAGCTGGGAGAGCTGGATGCAGAACATTACGTGAGGCTATGCACAAAGCTTGGGGCAAGGAGATTGTGACAGGCACCCAAGGTCCCTGCAGTCCCAGCTCTGGGCAAGCAAGGCACATTCACTGCTAGAGAACCTCAAAAGCAAAGGCAGAGGATGCAGTGTTTAAACCTGTGACTAGGGATGTCCTCTCCTCGCCGGCCCTGTGCAATGCTGCCATCGATTCTGGCTCACAGGAGGCACCAAGCGAACATCACACTGACCCCCCTCTAGCATGGGCACAGCTGTGGCTGGCACACGCACCGCTGCACACACTCAGCACCTGGCTGCCTGTGTCCAGGTACCACTGCCCAAGTTCTGCTCAGTGAACTTTACCCAAGTATTTCTGGTAGCTCTTCACCCACACTGCAGGAAGCCAGGCCCTTCCCCATCACAGGAGCTGAACTGCAGGGCCTTGATGAAAATGTTGCTCGTTGTTCCCCTTCATGGCTCAGGGCAGGGCTGAGAGCTGTTTAGCTTGGACCATCAGGGCCATGAGGAAAGAGCTGTTCATTTTGCTGACTTAATTACAAGTACAGCAGGTAGCCCCAAACAGCCCAGGGACTCCACTCCTCAGTGTAAACACAGGCAACTAAAAGCCCTCAGAACCACCTCACTGTCACGTTCCACATCCACAGCTGAGGGAGCAGGCAAATTCATCACTGAACAAGTGCACAGCCCATCAGTAAAACCCACTGCACAGGACACACACAGAGTTGAGCCCATACCCTGCTGCTACACTGCAGCCTGGGGGACAGGGGTGCTGATGTCTGTGTGGGGTGTTTCCAAAAGCCTGCATTTGCCTTCAGAAATGACCAGGACCCCCCTCACTGCTCTCTGCTGCCTGGCTGCTGGGAGCTGCAGTGCCAAAACAGGAATCTTGTAAAGGCTGCTGAAAGCTGGGCCCTGTAGACAACAGGCAAGAAGGACACCGCCTTGGATCTCTCCTGCTGGTGACACTCCTGGGTTACACACTTCCCAGACAAAAAGCAGACATCAAACCAGCACTGGGATATGGCCACCGTGGCCCAAAGCAGCCACCCGGCTCTGCCCAACCTTGAAGGCAGGTCCCTCTGCAGTTCACTCTCGCTCTGGGAACTGCTGTGACAACTGTTCACATCACCCAAAAGCGGCGCCACGTCAGGCCACCCAAATAGCTCAGATGATCAGAACACCAAGGGCTGCACCGAGGTAGTCTGTGTCCATACACAGTGCCCAACAGGCAGGATGTGGAAAAGCAGGGAAGATGCAGTGGGCCTGGACATCTAGATCGATTTATTACACACAGGAATGAAAGTTTCCATTAAAAAAAGAACAAAAAACAAATCCATTTTGGAATACTGGTGATGGTTTCACAGGATGGGCCTCATGGTGACAAAGTTGAAGTTGTAGGATTCTGGCAGACCCTGGTGCCGCGTGTGGTTAAACCTTCTCCAGGTGAAGACAGGGAGGCCGCCCTGTACGGGGGGTCCGTTGATCGCAGTGGCCGTGAATGTTGAAGCCAGGCGGAAATCTGAGACCTGTAACAGAGGACAGGAGTTCAGGACAAGGACAGGTTTGCACAGTGTTGGCCAGGCAGTCGTGTCTCACTGAGAAGGGACAGCTCCAGGACACCTGATAACAACAAGAAGTGTCAGCAAGGGGCAATGCAGGCTGGTCAGGAGCACAACCTGTCGGCACAGGGGCAGCTTCAGCCATGGAACTGCCAGCACTGAAGGGCAGTAGCAAAGCACAGGCCCATGCTGCTCTCCAGCCTCTGCACTGGGCAGCATGAGACAGGCAGTGCAGCTGACCTCAGGACAATCCTCCCTTGGGTTTGTCTCTTCACAAGAGCTGGAGCTACAGCAGGCAGCTTAGAGGGTCTGACCCAAGTGAAGTGCCCTGGGCCACTCGGGAAAGGGCAAAGGTCGCACAGAGCTAATGGTGTTGTCAAGACTCTGTCCTGTTCCTTCATTACCTCCCAAGAGGTTCCCAGCCTGCTCCGTCCTCCCAATCTGAGAAACATTTTCAGAGTTCCCAGTGGGCAGGTTTTGCCTCTGCTATGGACAGAAATACTCAATACTCTTCTTGGGTCCCCTGTCCTCCTCCAGCCCAGACCATTTGCCTGCCTAACCACGCTGGCAAAGGCACCACAACCATCATGCACTGACCTGCTCCCAAACAAGTCACCTCTACACAGCGATTTTCTGTATCTGTCTTGTAATAACCACTTCTGGGAGCTCTTACTGGCCATTACAGCAGGCAGCTGGCCTGGGGTTGTGCAAGCTCACTGGAGACACAGCACCAGCGACACCAAAACAACCTCCACAGGGCCCATCCAAGCAGCCAAAGTCAATTCAGCAAAGTAGGAGGCTGTACCCCACAGGGCAAAACACCAGGGCTGGGCAGCTGCTCACTCCAGCAGTGCACTGCCCCTCAGTAAAGGCACCACACCAGCTGCCCAGGAACCCTGCTGTTTCCTTCAGGACAGCAGGGTCTGAGGTTTTCCCACACCCCCACAGGAAGCAAAGTGATCCAAACTTCACTCAAAGCAAGTCTGACAGAGAAGTGGGGCCCTGGCACAGGGTGACTCACTCGAGAGCCCAGCATTTGTCCAGGGAAAGCCAACGTGAGAACATTCCTGTGGGCTCTGAGGAGGCACCTGCGCGCTCCCCATGAACCAGAGGCTGAGGCTGTACAACAGCCACATTCCCCAAGTGGTGAGAAGACTCATTTTAGCCTTCTCTTGGGCTTCTCCTGTTGCAAGGTTTTGGGGTTTAACCCCTAAACACCACAAGTTCCCATGGATACCATTCTTTCTAACACTTTCCCCCAATATCCTCTGCCACTGTGCCAGGACTGGTGTCAGTAACAGGAGACAGAACTCTCCTGTACAGAAGAGTCCTGTCTTTGGGCCTGCGGAGGAGCAGCTGAAGGAACTGGGATTGTTTGGTCTAGAGAAGAGGATGCTGAAGGGGGACCTTACTGTTCTCTACAACTACCTGAAAGTCAGGTGCAGTGAGGTGGGTGTTGGGATCTTCTTCCAAGTAACTAGCGACAGGATGAGAGGAAATGGCCTTAGGCTGCCCTAGGGCAGGCTTAGCTTGGACATTAGGCACTTTCTTCACTGAAAGAGCTGTCAAGCGTTAGAACAGGCTGCCCACAGAAGCAGTGGAGTGTATCCCTGGAGATGTTCAAAAATCATGTGAACATGGCACTTTGGGATATGGCTTAGTGGCCACAGTGGTGTTGGTTAATGGTTGGACTCTAAGACCTTAGAGGACTTTTCCAACCTCAATGACTCCTTAACTGCCATCTCAGGATCTGACCAAGCACTGGGACAGCATGGACAAGGGAACAGACAAGCCCGGCCACACTTGTCCTAGAGCAGGGAAACATGTTTTGCATCCGACAGGAGCACAAACAAGTTGCAGCAAACATTTGGCAGATAGTGAAATCGAGGTCACTCACCTTGGCGTCGTAGCAGCCTGCAGGCACTGGGAAAGAAGGATTCAGGTCCTCCCGGCAGCAAATGGTGTTGCAAGGATTGTGCTCAGCATAAGGATCACGCTGGTAGTCTGGCCAGGCAGAATGTGGTGGGGCAGGGAAGGAAGGAAACGAAAAGTTAGTCCCCACAGAAAAAGCTGATGCAAAGCACCCAAGCCACTAAAAGCTGGGTACCTGTCCTGGCAGAAACAGAGGTCTGTCACACTGCTGTCATGCTCCTCCCCGGGCAACAGCTTCAAGTACTGCTTGAGACAGGACAGTAAACAGACAAGCTCCTAATCCAAGCCCATACAGCTACTTCTGCATCTCAGGGGCACCACTGCCAAACTCTAACCCCAAAGTTCTGCAGGTCCACATGACAAAACCTGCACAGGAATTCCATCAGGAGAGAAAAGCAGAAGAGAAAGGGAAGGGAGAAGTGCATCAGTGAGAGTCTTTGCTTTCCTGTTCTGGAGTAATACAAGCAAAAGGAGCTCTGAACACCCACTGCAGCAGCTAGGAGGGGAAGTGGACAAGCCTCAACATCTATGAGCATGCTGCTGCTCACAGTCCAAACAGCAGTGATACCCCACCCTGGGAGAGGCCTCCCAAACCCCAAACCTGGTAATCAGCGTGCTCCCTATAATGGGAATGAACACAGAGCATCTAAAGCCATCTGTACTTAATTAATCTCAGGCTCAGCTAGAGATTAATTAAGGTGGGTTTAATCCAGTTAAGGAGAACCAAGGCAAAACAGAGCAGAGCATTACTTACTAAAGGTCATTTGATTGAACAGGGCAAAAAGACCTAGAGTTTCACACTGAATTATCTGGTCTGATCTGACCTAACTGTTTAGGATTTAAGTCTTTTAAGATTTACAGGCTGTAGATGTATAAGGTAACAGCAGTCCAGAGAGTCCCTTGTCGTATCAAAAGCTATCTGAAAGGCCAGAGACCCCTGTTAGAATGAACCCAGTCTTGTTTCTGTTGGTTGTAGCCTGGTTGTTAGTTTGGTTTTCCACTTCAGTAGTAAACTTGGGTTCTCTCTCAGCTCTGTATGTACTCTACACCTAGCACAGTGGAACTCTGATTCAGGTGTGAGGCTGCGGCTTCCCGCTACGCTCCAAGAACTAAAGTAACGCTGCTTTACTCAGCTCTGCCTCGCGGTGCATAGACGTGTGTCTTACTGTTGTATCTCATGATGTACTTCATGCTTTCCAGGCTGGTCACCTTGCCCTGGTCTCGACGGAAGATTTTTGCTCTTGGAGCGAGCTCGTAAGAGAAATCCATGCCATACTTCTCAACGTAAGCTGCGTACCCACTGAGATTGTAAATCCTCTCATGGAAAGGGATGTTGTACGAAGGCCAGTAACCTGCCGGCGACAGAACACAGTCTGTGAAGCACTTGGGAAAACTGAGTGCTCCTGCTTATACACCTAAAGAGAAAACAGACTGTTTTCCACACTGCTTTGCCTTAAGAGCATGTCAAGGAATAACACACCCAACTGGTTTGAAGACAAGAAAATAAGGCCGTACTGGCATGACTGGGAGGTGTTGCCTTGCAGTCTACAACCGCTGGAGACTGTAGCCAGGCAACACACCCCCTGACTTCTACCCTGACTCATCCTGCAAAACAGCTGAGATCAGACTTGCATGAGTCTGAGGTGAACTCGCAGAGCGGCCACAGCCCTCCTGCAGACGTTTCCCTGTTCAACCTCAGAGGAGTGTTAATATCATCTGCCTCCACCAAGCTTCCTGACGAGGCACTTGAGGTCAACTCCCTTCTCGCCTTCCCCTTTCCATGTCACCAAGGCAGAGTAATGCACAGATTCCAGATGTCCAGGAACAGACAGATCACACAACCACACACAGACCAGAGGTAAGCTGGGTGAACCAGAGGCAGGACAGCAAGGAAGACACACACACACACTCCATCTATGCAGGGGTGGTTGGAAAGCTGTGGCTGCACACAGTGATAAGGAAAGATGGGGGACAGCACATTTGCCAGTATCTGCCTCACAGGATTAAGAAGCGATTCATCAGCAGAGAGCCCTGCTCTAATTTTCCAAGAGCAAGTGGGAACCCTGAAGCTTTGTTGACTCCAGAGAGCAGAGTTACCAGCCAGAGAGTTTTAGGTAGGCACCATACAACTGTGTGAAACAAAAACTAGTCTACAGAGCAGACAAGCTTGTGAAGAGCCAGTAGAGCATTCAGGCCAGGCAGGACCAGAGTACAGCAAGTTCTGGAAGAAACACAAATGCATACCACTGCATCAATGGTTGTTGGCTTGGGGCTTTTTTTCAACACCAAGTGTTTAGGCAGAGTGTGTGTAACATGAACTAGTCCCAAGAACAGCACACTTCCAGATCCTCTCCAAAGAGCTCACATTCCTCTCGTCGTCGGAGAGGAACGTTGCTTCCTAAATCACACACAATAGGATTTGGCTTAGAAATTTCCTACCTAGACACTGGTAAAGGCAGCACTCCATGTACAGCCCAGCACAAGATGAGGAGTCTGGCTGTCAGATGCTCAAGACAATCAACTGGGACTCACTGGGAGCGATACACACGGACACAAATCATGATTCCCAAAGTACAGACACACAGCCAGCATAAGCACTGGAAGGCAGCGCAAGCAAAGACCTGAGCAGCTTGGGTCCTGCCTAGTGTGCAGACACAGAAGTCCCTCGTCTGCTGGTGTGTGCTTACGTGAGCTAGACTCTACCTGTCGGGAACAGGTTGGGTACACGCTGTGTTGTAACACAGGCATCCTCCACAAACAAGCACACTTGTCAGATTCTAATGACGCAGGATAAACCCTACTGATTTGGAAGCGGATGTAACTGCGATTCAAAAAGGTGCCACTGTCTTAGACACGCAGATGACTCCCTTCTCCCAGCTGGAAAAACCTTCCAACTGCTCAAACAGAAGCAGCTGTTTGAAAGTCTCCCAAAGAAAGAGCTCTTCTGTGTCTCAGGCTCTGCAGGACTGCAAACCCTGTGCAGACAACAGCGCCCAACCTCAGGCAGGCTTTACCCAAGGGCTGCTATAAGCCAGTGAAACCTGCCTGTTAAGCCTAGCAGGGTGAACAGCAACAGAAACAGGTCAAAGGCAGCATAAGGTTGAAAAGGAGGTCAGGAGGACAACATGAAGCCAGCAAAAGTTCTCTGAAATTAAATGCCTTCCTCCCCTATCCATCAGAGCAGGAGATCTCAGCCATGGAGACAGAGCGATGAGCAGATTAGGCGTATGGTGAAAGACACAGATTCTAGCTTCTAATCTGATGCTCTGGATGTTGAAATGGCCGCACCGCTTACTATTAAGGAACATGACCTTGCAGTCCTTTCTTGTGCTGGGGACAGTATTGCCCTCCCCCTATCTCCTCTAAAGGATTCCTAAGTTCTCTTTGTCCACGTACAGAATGAAACTCTATGCCTTTCCCTGAAAAGGGCAACAGAAGGGATTCCTGGTGTTTAGAGCTGAGCTGGCCTAAGAGCCAAGCTGATGGAAACAGCAAAAGAAGTTCTCTTTTGATTTTCAAGCCCCTAAGAAAATGCTTCATTTCCCCTCAGATACAGGAGCAACACTCGCCTTTGCTCACCTGAGAACTCTGCTCTCATTCTCTGTTGTTTCTAGGTTTATGCTTCAAAAGAGACTTGAAAAGTCAACACTGGTACAAAAGTATTCTGACTAGGCCAGAGCATTACAAGCCTTTGGATACCAGCTACAAGGCAAATTCTGGAGCATGTCAGGGTCAGGTCAGCTTAAAGCCAGCACTGCTCTTGAGAAAGGCAAACCTCCTTCATCTGGGCTGCTCTGAGCACCAGGAACAAGGCAGGGGCCATCTGATGGGACTCATCTGTGTTCTGTGTGCCACAGAGGAGTCCAAATCTGACTTGCAGCAGCTCAGGTCTCTAAAGGCAGCACTTCTGCAGTGCTTAGCCCACCCTGTCTGCTTACGGGTGTCCTACTGCGCCCTACGCTACCAGAGACTGATGGCTGTGCCAGCCAGTACCCGTGCAGTACATTTAGAGACCAGGGGAAAGCACACTGAAAATGTAAAATGATACACAACTTCAATACCTGTCGACACCTTTCAGGACTGAGCTGACACAAGAGCACCTAGGAGGGATTAAGCGGTCCAGGAGTCAGGCTCTGTCCTACTGGGAGCCCCACACAGCAACTGTCTCAACTCACTGCTGGAAGGCACCTTCAGGGAGCCAGCCTCTAAGCCTGGTCTCTGTGCACAGGCACTGCACTGCTTCGAGTGCCAGAGCCTGGGCTCTCTAGTACCTTGTTTGTCTGCACCACGACACAGCACAGCAAAGCTGAAAGGCACTAGACCATCTAAACTACACGCAAACACTGGAAGGTAAGGTGCAGCAGCCTACCTTCTTCAACGGATAAAGAAGCCACAAAAGCATCAGGGAGCATAACTGTCAGCAAGAAGTATCTCATAAAGCTGTAGTGACACTGTGGTGATGCCTGCATGAGCCAGAGCAAGGCACAAGGGAAGACTCCAAAAGGAAACAACCCCAGCCGCTAACATAAATGTACTTTCCAGTCATTTTGATGATTAAGAGCAATTAATCAATTCATCTCCTCAGCACGCAATTAGGGAAGTGAGCATAAAGCACGAGACACACGTTAAAATTTGTGGGATAAGCTCAGGCTTTTGGATGCTGACGCAGTGTCTAGAAAACACTTGTGAATGAAACCTGAAAGCGGGTGTTTTGCTTCACCTAGATTTTTGTTTGTTTTCCATCAGGCAGTTGCTAGTCTTGCTAGGGGATTAAGAAATCCTTTAAACAGCAAATATGTAACAGATAACAGAGCTACAGAATCTAACAGGATTGAGTCAGTTCAGGAGCACACAGCTTCTCATATTTGAAAGCTCAACTCTTTGTAGGGTGGCCCACTCACCAAGTATATCCAGTAGACCTCACCTTTTACCTCATGGCTTAGTAAGGCAGGGCAAAATGGTACCAGAAAAATAGACATAAATAGACAGACAGATCCCATAATTCTGACACAGCAGGCAGAAGAGATGAACACAGTATTGTAAACCCAGCAACAGGCGTTGCTTGTACAAGACTTTCTAACTTGACACTCAGCACTGATGTTCAATAAACCCTTCCACAGCACAAAGCACAATTCTCCCTCCACCAGCTAGCACAAAGAGGCAGCTTTCCTAAGCCAGTAACCACTACAGAAGCTGTTACCTTTCCGGAGAACGTTTGTTTGATCGGAATACTCCACAAGGTTTGGAATCTGCTCAACAATATACAGTGTACCATCATCAAGGCTCCTCTGCAGTTTAACCTTCTTCAGGTCCAGCACCATGTACTGGTTGTTGTAGGTCCCTAGGTATGAGAGCAAAGAGAGAGTTGCGCACCCTGCCTGGGGAAGGAAAAGAGTTCAAGAGGCAGAGAGAAAACATCCTTCTTTCTAAGATTCATACAGAGCTGTACCTACCAGAGTTGCACTTTGAGAAGGTTTCTGCCCAAGCCTTGCCACCATCTGCCATCATGTTAGCAATGCGCACCCTCTGCCAGGCTAACAGGGATTCAGGCACCACTTGCTTAATGAGGGTTTCGTTGAACACGCTGTTGGTAGTCTGCAGCATCACCAAGCCACTGCCTAGTATGTAGAAGTCGTCCAGGGACACTAAAAAGCCTTAAACAGCAACAATACAGAGTTTGTTATCTTTGTGAGCCTTTGATAGACTCCTGGAAGAAAGCAGAGAGACAAGCCAAGAAGATATGAGTCTGTGTGCGTGTGCGTTTGAAATTCAGCCGTACAAGTATAAAAAGCCCAGGCTCTGCCAGTGCTTTAAGCCCACTCGTCAGCACTGCTGCTCCTTTGTCATACATCCAATGCTCAACCTCATTCCTCACCTAGAACACTTGCTTTGTGTTTGCACCCCAAGCTTGAAAGTTTTGCCTTCCTATGTCAAGCCATGTCTTGCACTTATGCTGAGGATCACAAACTGTAAGTGCCTAGTCAATACTTGTTTCCTTTTTAAAAACATACAACAAAGAAAACCAAAACTACAAACTCCACAGACAGTTTTTCATCAACCAGCTTCAGTTTCAGACTTTTATTCTGTAAGGACAACAGGTATTCCTTTAAATTAACCCCTTCCAGACCAAGTCAAGCCAGGCAGAGTCATTTTCCTTTTAGTTTAACTTTTCCCAGTCTAATTAAAATGCCTCTGAGAAAAACACATCCCATATATGACAAAGTTCTACCTAGTCCTCTTTCTGACATGTTGTCACTGGGGTGTTTATCACCCCTGCAAACACAGCAATGGATCTCTGGGCAGGATTTCCTTCCAGGTTACATTCCAACAGAAGTACTAGGTCACATTGCAGACCTCAGGCTAGGAGGTGACATACAGAACTGCAAAGGTCAGCTATGATGCCATGGACACCATAGTTACTATTTACAAAGCAGAAATAACTTGACTTTGACAGTCCCCAGTAGATTCAGGGCTGCCAGGTTGGGTAAGAAAGCTGGATACCTGAGCTCCTGATGAGGAATTAATCCAGAACCTGGTCTCTTGCTAATGACTTTTTAAACGACCCCACTCTCCAGAAGAGTACAAAATGCTGGACAACAGTGTAAAGAGTCGAGTTCCACTATGCAGACTTCTACAGCAGGCTTCACTGGAGCACTCTGCAAACACAGGTCAGCTGCCTATGACAGCCAGAAAGATGACTCAGCTCTGCCTTCTAGCCCTGGGCTTTCATCAAAAGGCAGAAATCCTTCAAGTAGAAGAAATATTTAAGAGCTCCACTTCAGCAAGATTTCCTTAATGCCTCAAGTTCAAACCTGAACAGGTCCAGATAAATTGATTCTGTGGTCACCTGCTCTCCAAAATATGTCAGTATAGAAGAGACAGAGCACCCTGTCATCTTGTGGGTTCAAGCATTTTATTTTTGGAGGCAGAACTGTCAATATGTTATTGACTATATCATCAGCAGAGATCTCTCTCAAATAAGGAGGGACAGGAATACAAGCACTCTGAACTTGGCTCTGCCTGTCTGTTTTATACAGAAAATAGGAGCATACTCCTGTGAAAAACTGTTGTGCAACTAGTCAAGGACTTTCTCAAACAAAGACAAGAAATGAAATTGTTAGACAATTGTGATTCAGATTGAAGCCAATTCCCAGTCAGGTGCCAACATCAAGTGTCCTACTTGCAAAGGAGGCAAATAGGGTTTTTAAATTCTTTTCCAATTAACAGCTGAGAACAACTCAAAGCAAGTGTGAGCACAGGGAATGATTCTGAATTAACTGAAATTTGAACAGTATAATTAGAATAAATAGCAAAACTCAGCTAAGCTGGAAACAAGGCGATTTCTTTCTGGGCCTTAGTATTTACAAAGTTTTATCCTGCAATGTTTTATAATGCAGCATGCCCCCCATGAAACACCACCAGCAGCCAATCATCAACAACAGGCATCTCCAAAACAAAGAGAAGTTAAAATATATACAATGGGTTGACTCGGGACAGACATCTACAAAAATAAAACCTGAGTGAAGCCTAGACATACCAGCAGATATTTCATGTCATCGTGTCTGAATCTGTTGATGCTGAAAATATCCTTTATGCCAACTGTTATCTGACTGTATCATTCACCTACTTTTTTCTATAAACCCATGTCAGTACCTCTTGATCAGTTTACTTCCCCCACCCCAGCTCCCTCCAAAGGACTTGACTCTTCCCACATAGGAACTAGCAAAAGCATTTCTGATTGCATCTTCTGCATCTTAGCCACTTGTATCCAGTTCCCAGTCTCGACTGGAAAACTGAAGTCTGGAGTTTTATTCATGACAACAGTATTAACTGGCCAAGCAAAACAAAACCAAGTATTTTTTGGAACATAAACCACAGCGCTCTCCAGTGAGCCAACACACCAAGGAGTACGAGGGGGCATAATACGTTCCTGGCAGATAGTGTTCCTAAAGAGGTAGCCTGCTGCTTTCCCAGCCAGATGGCATCACATTTTTTGTTGCTTTAAAAAGTCGCTGGGCTCAGTCAAGTACAGAAAATGTCAGTATTACAGGCTGCAAGTCGGAGACATGAGGTCTGGTCATCACCTCATAGGGATGAGAGTACCTCCTAGCTGAGATGCTTAATGGACTATAAACACACTTGACAATGGGAAAGGAGATGTCTTCTCCAGATTAGCTTTCTCAATCCCATTAGCAGCTGCTTCTCATGCCAAGACTGAACTCTGTTAGCTGCCTTTCTTCCACTTGCAGACCTCTCCTAGGCATTAAGAAATAGCACACCCCAAACTACTGCCCTGGTCTCTAATCTCCAAAGTGCATTGGACACTTTCCTCTGCTTTCCTGCAGGGTTTAAACAAAGCAGGGAAGCAAGAAATGATCTGGCAACACCTCCTGAGGAAGCTGGTCTCCTGAATGCAGGGCTCCCACTCTCCATGTTTTGTTCCTCCTAGCTCTTGCTTAGGCTATGGGGAAGGGTAATGCTGCACTTTCTGCTCCTACACTACCACCACCATATATATTACTTCAAAGCAAGGGGCTTCTCTCTCCCATCTTAGCAGCACACATAGCCATTCAAGAAAACTTACAACATCATCTTCCCATGTTCTAGCCTGTCTCATTCAGGAAAGGTCCCAACAACAGACCACCAGAGGAGCAAAGATGGCAGTACAGTTCTTCCCAACTATTTTGCATGAACAGCTGAAATCAGAGTAACATACTGTGGCTCAGCTGAGAGAAAACAGGTCACTACCCCAATCAGAATGCTTGGTTCTAAATGGTAGATTCCCCTTCCTGAGTGTGGTTCAAAACTAACTGTTCAAGAAGATGTCCATTGATGGATGTCATATGAGCTGCTGTCCAAGAAGAAGTGCACATTTCATCAGTTAATTGGGCTCATTTCTTTGAATGCCTCAATGGAGCAGTGCAGAGCAGAGACTGCACAGCAGCCAGGAGGGGGGCTAGGGGGAAGCCCTAGCTATGCATGTTCTGCATACAGTTGGCTAGCCTGTCATCACATTTGTTTCTCCCCCAAATCAGCACAGCTTCACCTTATATTGTTGTGAGCCAGTCTAACATCTCCATACAATTTAAAGGTCTCTCTGCTGTGCACAAGTTCACAATCACGTTAAGTACTTAGATCAAGATCTTGAACAAGACACTGAAGTCACAGTGCTCACAGACATTCCCCCTTTCCAGATATTCAGGGCTGTCCTACACGCAGCTCTCTAGGGTGCTTTCAACAGAAGAGGAAGCTGAGGCCATGAGTGAGGATTTTGATTAGTGTGGAAACGAGCACTAGGTGGCTAAGTCATTCTGCAAAAGCAGAGGTTACTACTTCCAGGTGCCTGTGCTCTGAAAGAGATGAAGCAGCAGAGAGGACATGCTGTAGCAGCAGACATTTGAGTACACTGGCAGGAACGTGGGGAACTGCTGGGTAAGCCAGGACAGACTGCAGTTCCTGCCTGTCCTCCTGCCTGCTCCATCACAGCAGAAGCAAGGAAGCGTAAGGCCCTCCAGCTGTACCATAATGCACGTGCTGTCACACATCAGGGTTAGTGAAGTGTCTTGGATCCTTTGAGTCACCACAAGTATTAGTTTTTGCAGTGTAGTAGCCTGTCTTTTGAGACTCAGTAAATAAAGAGTTGTAGTCCATGACCACAGGAGAAATCAGAGAGCTAGTACATTCCTTCTGA
Source organism: Rhinopomastus cyanomelas (assembly GCA_013400115.1). Classification (NCBI taxonomy): domain Eukaryota; kingdom Metazoa; phylum Chordata; class Aves; order Bucerotiformes; family Rhinopomastidae; genus Rhinopomastus; species Rhinopomastus cyanomelas. The sequence goes on from VXBP01002543.1 coordinate 130,192, forward strand.
GAAGGCAAACAACTCCTTGAAGGTTTTCTGACACAGCTTTTGGACAGCAGAAGAGTTTTACTTCATATTCGCCCTGCTGGATAACAGAAGTATTTTCATTAGTCAGGCATTACTGAAGATTTGGAAGGACACCAGTCTTTTAATACTCTTTGTTTCCTCCAAAAGCCAGTGCTTCCACATACTCTGTGGTGACAGGTTGGACTTGATGATCTATGAAGTCTCTTCCAACCTTGGTAATACTGTGATACTGTGATTTACAAGAGCTTACTAGTTTGGCCTTTCCTAATGGTTCTTAATGTTCTGTCAGGGTGGAGCGTAAGAGTGGCAACTTGCATGAGGGAGAAGTTACAGTTATCAAGTAAAACTGTGGCCAGGACTTGCAGATTCCTTGGTCAGATGCCCTGGAAATATAAGGCTTCATCTCATCACAACAAGGAACAGAAGAATTTGGCAGTTCCCTCTCTCCTGCACAATGTCCCTAGATCATTACCAGTGCTTTAGAGTTTACTCATCCCCAGGAAAACTGCAAGTTTGTGAACTACACCCACAGCCCATGTAATTTGTTTTAGTCAATGGATCATGCTTGTAGCAGTACCCTGTAATTAGGCAGCCAGTGAGTACACTCTGTACAGCACAGGTCACCCAAACTTCACTGTAGCCGTGGGAATGACGTTTCAGTTGTCACTCAGTTTTCTTAGGAGAAGTACACCTTGCTGCATTACTGTGTCAGTGTCCACCTAGCACAAGCAGGCTTTTCTAAATGAGCCATCTCTGAAGACCTCAACAGGGTCAGAGAAACGAAGTGAGCTTTTGTACACTAGTGAACAGACTCAAACCATTTCAGCATAGCAGAAGCTAATTTTCAGGTATTCTCCCATCCAGCATGCTTTATCCCTCTCACCAAGACAGATTCGAAAAGAAGCCACAAAAGGAAAAAGCCAGAGACAGGCATTGCCAGACACAGCCACTAAAACATTAAAAGAAGAAATGCTCTGCATGGCTGATCCTGATCCGCAGTTTTGGATCTGCAGCACAGCACAGCACACAACAGTTACAAAACTGAGACACAGCCTCCTAAAGCACAGTACTATGCTCAACAGTACTGCTGATGGCAGCCATCAGATCCAGACTAACCTTCTCTACATTTAGATAAACAGAGCTCAGAGAGAAACCTGGGCTTTCTACCACATCACACAGGCTTGCCAAAATTCCTCACAAGGAGTGAGCAAAATTGCTTTAAGGGAATCAAAGGCAACCTAAGTGCACAGCGTTTCAAGAGCTTAACAGGCATTTGCCAGAATATCTGTTGTTCTTCCTCAAGGCAAAATCTCAGTTGTCAGAAAACGTTCCTGAGGATCACTGAGGAAGGGCAGAACCCCAAAAGAAAAAGTCCTGCTTTTCAAAATAGTTTCCCAGTCACAGTTTTACAAGACCCTGCCATGGAGAACCCTTGCCTTTACAGTAAGGCAAGTACAGTAACTGAATAAAGCATGTTTTGAAATCATCAGCCAAGACAATGTCATCAGAATGAGGCAGTTTCCTATAGCACACACTTCACTTTATTTATGAAGAAAGAGTGTTTGAGTACTTCTGAATTTGAAATTCCACCTTTAAAAACTTAAGCAATGCTGACCTGCTGTTAAGAGTCTTAGATTTGCTTAGATTTTTCATGTTCATGTTTTTTTGGTGCTACTCTAGCAAGAGTACCTATTTTAATACTGAAGCAGTAGCTGCTAACAATTTCTAACATTTTTCCAGGAAAGCTGAAAAAATTACACACTGCCTAAGCTCCTGAGCTCGTAAGAGGAGATTTTAAACATTCTGGATGGCTGTATTACTAACATATGAAATAATCATTGAAAAAAGTACTCTACTCTGCAACAGCTTACAGAGAAGAAGCAACAGGGAGATGCAGAGGGAAAAAAAAACCCCTCAACAAAACAACTAAAGGTTTGCTAACCCAGCACAAAACAAGTCAGAGCCATTTCAGATGGCTAGCAATTGGTGCTCTCTAATAACTTCACTGTGGCACAAAGCACGCCGCAGTGGTAAACAGAGGTGTTCAAAGCTGTTATTAGCAAAGGTGCGAGTGCTACAGGCAAGGAGTTCAACAGTGGAGATGACTGCATACTTCACAAGCAGAATTCAAAGCAGCATGTTTGTGCCAGAGGTAGAACATTTAACTATTGCTATTCAGAGCACTGAAGGTGATTAATCAGCAACAAAAGACAACAACAATATTGCGTTCAAGCCCGAAAACGGAAGATGACGTTTTGTCCTCTCGGTGGCTAAGAGGTTTTACAGTAGATTGAAGGCAGTGCATGTTGAGGTTTCATTGTTTTTAAGAGAAGACAAGGCACCAAGATGGTCCACACCATCTTGGATATCTACATCGTTCTGGTTTGATTGGCTTTACCTGGGTAACTGCTGAAGGAGACACGGCTGGTGCTAGTGTATGGATCAACTATGTTGAAGTTCCAGTGCTTATATATTCTCAGTGTGGCCGCATACGTAAACCAGCTGGAATGGGCAAAATAGATATTCTCATATCCAGGAAGAACCTGGAAAACAGAAGCAGAGATATGAATAACTTCAGACCCAGCTACACGTCACATGCTTTTAGTAATCCTCTTCTCCATTTCCCACCTATTTGTCCAACTTGTTTGTAGACACTCAAATACCCCCCTTCGTAGGCTCCACTCAAACAGGTAAAAGAAGTTACTCTCCCAGTCTGGTCTCTGTAGTAGTTCCCCAGTCTAATAGTATTTTGTTGTCAACTTCCATAGTTCTGGTTTGGGTTTTTTCCCCCCTACCCCTGAACACCAGTAAATCTAGACCCAAAATCCTACGATGGCACAAATGACAAATGCTTAAAAGCACCATGATTGACAAAGTCTGTCTATGCACACATGGCAAACTGTGAAGACTCCAGACAACTGCAAATCAACAGAACCACTGGAAATGAAATTCTTGGTGCTCACCTTGATGAGTGCAGAGCAGTGACCCATATCCCACTGATACTTCCCATGGCCTCCTGCCTCTGTGTTGCATTGTCCACCCCGTGTAGAGTACTCAAATAATGCAGGAATTAGGTCCAAAAGGTCTCCAACTGCATTCAGAAATTGGACATCGAACATGCTCAGCGGCTGAGGAAAAAGAAAGAGGCCATATAAAGCATTTTCAGACAGAAGCATCAAGACAGTTGCAGCTGTTAGAATTCTTCTTTGCTTTCAAAGGAAGCTCTTATATGGTCTATGAAACACCCGCTCACAAGGCTCAGTGTGGCACCCAGATACCTTTAAGGGTCTGGCCCTTGTAGCAGCATTAGCAGTACTAATGCTTCCAAAGGAAAAAAGGAAATGCTAGCAGAAACTTGCTAAAAGTTTCTGCTACACTTAAGATACTTAAACTTTTGTATGTCTTTGCAAACAGCATCTCAATCATCCTTCTCTTCCTGTTAGCACTTGGGTAAGATTCAGATTACTTTGTTGTTGTTGTTGTTTATCTAGATGCCTTTGAAGAGCCTTACAAGAGCACACTTGGGAGTTTTCATACTTTTATAAAGACTGAAATGTAAAACATCCTCAGGACTGAGAAAGAGCAAAAAAATGAGGTATCACAGAATCAAAGAATATTAGGGATTGGAAGAGACCTTGAATGATCATCTAGTCCAATCTCCCTGCCACAGCAGGATCACCTAGACCAAGTCGCACAGGAACCAGGCAGGTTTTAAACATCTCTAGAGAAGCAGATTCCACAACCCCCCTTGACAGCCTGTTCCAGTGCTCTGTCACCCTCACTGTGAAGTTCCTTCTCATATTGAGTCACAGAATCATTAGGGATTGGAAGGGACATCGAAAGATCATCTAGTCCAATCCCCCTAGAACAAGTCACCCAGGAAGACATTCAGGTGGGTCTTAAACATCTCCAATGAAGGAGACTCCACAACCCCCCTGGGCAGTGCTTTCCAGTCCTCCATTACCTTCACTGGGAAGAAGTTCCTTCTCAGGTTGATGTGGAACCTTCTATGTTCCAGCTTACAACCATTGCCCCTCATCCTATCATTNCCCCTGTTATACCTCATTAAATTTTTCTCAGCCCAGCTCTCCAGCCTGTCCAGATCTCGCTAAATGGCAGCACAGTCTGCTGGGGTGTCAGCGACACCACCCAGCTTTGTGTCATCAGCAAACTTGCTGACAGTGCATGCCAATCCCTCATCCAAGTCATCAATGAATGGATTGATTAGGACTGGTCCCAGCACCAACCCCTGGGGCACTCCACTAGATACAGGCCTCCAACCAGACTCTGTCCCATTGACCACTACTCCTCGACTTCTACCCTGTAGCCAGTTTACAATCCACCTCACTACCCGAAAATCTAGGCCACACTGCCTCAGTTTGTCTGCAAGGCTGCTGTGAGAGACTGTGTCAAATGCCTTACTCAAGTCAAGATAGACCACATCCACTGCTCTGCCATCACCCATCCACACAAATCAAGTACAGAACTAGCTGGCAAGAGGAAGTTGGTCAAAAGGCACTCTGTGCTTTCAAAAACCCCTTATGGTTGGAGCTCGCCAGGGTCAACTGCGCACAGCTCATTGTGCAACGTGCTCTTCAGAATCTTCTCTTCACTAAGCTCATATTTCTGAAGAGGCAAACAGTGGTCTAACTTCAAAGATGATTTTCTAAACCTTTCCTGCTCTTGCTTGCAGCATGCCTTTGTTAAGGCAAAGCTTAAGGAAAAGAAGTCAGAACACATATCACTGTAGGGCTACAAATAGCCATTTTAGAATGGCTACATCATCATAGCAAATGATAGCAAAGAAACAGACTGCTTGTGATATAAATCACTGTTATTAAGCCATATAGCTGACCTCTCCTACAAACCCAAATAAAAAGGAGACAAGGATATGGAAAAAGGAAACCGCACAAAATCTACTTGCAGGAGGCTGAATTCTGTGTTAGCCATCTGCTGTTCTGGCAGAGAGAAATAAGCAGCAGGAAGACAAAAAATAATGTAAGATCTATCCATCTATCCCAGGGGAAGGAACTAAACCTTCCCACAATGTTTACCAGGGCACCTGACAGAAATAAGGCATTCTCACTACTGAAATCAGGAATTGCAGAAGGCCCTAACAGCAGCTGTAGTCTGAGGAGCAAACCCAAAGCAAATTTTCACGTGTGCTGCATGGCTTTAGTTCATGATGGTTTTGCTGTAAAAGACACACGCAGGGAGCAGCAAAGACCACAAAACTGATTAAACTTGGGATAGTTTTAAGCAACTCAGTGGTGCAAATCATTTACAGACAGCCCTAACAACCGCTCTCTTATCGAAATCCACGTGGAGAGACTTGGCACTGTTTCAGCATCTTTCTCTCCCATCCAGCCACACTTCAAGGTCTGCAAACACACTAGCCAGTGAGGAGAAGTTGTTTGCCAATGTTGGATTGACAGAGGCAATACTGTACAGTACCACAAGAACAGAAACAAGCAGGACTGTGTAAGAGAATGATCAGCAGGACAATTATAATTGTAACTGCCATTCATTTTCTACCACCCATGTTTTCCTCTTCCTCTCCTCCATAAAATCTGGCTTCATTGCCACATCTACAAGTAGTCACAATGACACTGCTGCAGCACCACTTGGAATTGCTTGTACTTTGTAAAATGTTTTACATTTCTGTGCTATCTTAGAATCACTTCCAGTAAAAACTCAGTAACTACCAGGAAGCCCATTCAAGGCAGATCAGAAGTGCCAAGCAAGGAAGCTATCAGAGCAATAGGTACAGAAAGGTGGCCAGAGAGCAGGAATGAGCTAAACTGACAGGCAGGTAAGAGGTATGGCCACAATAAGAGGAAAATGTCCTCTTGCTACAGCGTGGGGCTCCTCTAGGGTACCATCCTCAATAGCAAAACAAACAAAAGGAAAAAAAAATACATCAAAATTGAGCTTTGAGCTACATCAGCTGCAAAGAGAAATAAGAAAGGGTAGCAGATAGGAGAGAACCAATCTTAAATGGTATGTCGGACAGAAAAATAGGTAAGTTATTCTGTATCAAGTTTTCCAGTAACTTCCTCATGTGTGAGTGTTCTCAGTACAAAAGGAAGTACAAACAAAAGCACTATGCTAGAATCACTGTAGTACTTACAGCTCTGACACCTCCTTATTCAAGAGTAATTTCCCTGTGTAGACAGGTCTGATTAATCACAGCGTTGGTAAAGCTTTAGGTAGATGAAAAGGCTTAATGTTCTTTGAGTGCCCCTCCTTCAGAAATTGTCTTGACAAAAGGGTTGGGTTTGTTTATAGGACATAAAATGTTGCTAAACCAGATGGAATAATGTCATTCTTTAGCATTAAAATGTATTCAGGTTTTCATATTGTTCTTACTGATACCAAATTCAAAATATAGAATTTTACAATGAACATTGCCTTCATGGAAACACCTACCTAAAACAGCCCTGCAGGAACCCAACCTCCACAGCATTGAAAAAAAAAAAAAGGTTTAGAACTCCAAAGCAAATGAAAAACAGTTTAGGAAAGAAATCTTTGCAAACATTTAGTACACCGCAAAACATCTGCTTCATACCTATAGGAGTAAACTACATGTAGTAGTACTACTACCAAATAGTTCAGAGTCCAGAGTCCCCTGAGTAAGGCTCAGTTAATTGTGAAAATTGTAGAGAGAAAAAACTGATCCTTTCAGAGTGACCTGGGCATCTGGAATAGCTTCAAACTACCACGCACTGCACAGGACAGGGGAAAGTCAGGGATTTCCCCACTGTCCCAAATAAGTGCACGCCAACTAATCCACCAAGTGCAAAACATCAGGCACTTGCAAGTCTGAAAAGGTACACGTAGTGCTCAAAAGAAATCTGATCACATGAAATGTGTAAAATGAAAAGCAGATTATTGAAACAAGTTTGTTTCCTTTCTCCTGAAAACAAAACAACTCTACTCGACTTTGCCCAGTGTTCAGTGTCTTTATAAACAGTCATTCAGCCTAGAAATTCTAAAGGGGACAGGGATATCTTCCCCAACCAAGCACTTCTTCAGTGTTCAGGAGAGCACTTTGTCCATTGTATGAGCATTCACTGGCACAGGGAAAATGCTAGAACTTTGAAATCCACCTCTTCCTTCCCTTCTCTTCCTCACATCTTTTATCCTTTGGGAGTTCAGGAAAACATCTTCCCAGCCTTCCTTTTGCAGCATTTATTCTTTTCAGCTTAGGACTCCAAGGGACAATTGCCCTCTGCGGAGCAATCAGCTGAATTTAGAAGCGTGCACTGCCTTCCCTTCATAGAAGGTCATAGAATCATTAGGGATTGCAAGGGACCTCAAAAGTTCCTCTAGTCCAATCCCCCTGACACAGCAGGATCACCTAGACCAAGTAGCACAGGAACATATCCAGGTGGGTCTCCAGTAAACAAGACTCCACAACCTCCCTGGACAGCACCTTCCAGTGCTCTGTCACCCTCACTGGGAAGAAGTTCCTTCTCATATTTATGTGGAACCTCCTATGCCATTTCCCCTCATCCTATCACTAGAGCAGAGCCTGGCTCCATCCTCCTGACACCCACCCTTCAAATATTTATAGACATTAATGAGGTCACCCCTCAGTCTCCTCTTCTCCAAGCTAAAAGGCCCCATCTCCCTCAAAAACTCCTCATAAGGGAGGGACCTTGTAGCAGTTACATCAGGCTACAAAACACCGCTGTCATGTGCTGGTGTTTGGCTTCATTTTGGTTACACTGTTTGGCTGGTTTTCTTTGTTGCTTTTTTTTGGGTTTGGATGGGTTTTTTGGTGGGTGGAGCAGTCAGCTGGTGTTAAAAACAAGAAAAAGATCACCATAACCCATTATCAATATTCCTAATGTTCACTATGATCATCCATCCAAATCACAGCACTAGCAGAAGTTAAAATTGTTCCCTGCAACAACCATCCTAAGAGAATACACGTAAAGAAATGATTCTTTTTCTAATGAAACAAAAGTAGTATCTACCAAAGGAAAGGAAAGGAAAAGACTCTCAAAGTCTTTGATGAAAAATTTGCTTTTTAAGTAGTGCAGAATTTGTTATGGGAGCTTTCAGTAATAAGTTTATTTAATTACATTTAAGGTGCTAAATTAGTAACGAAAATAATAAATACTTGTTACTGCCGGTGTTGCACAAAGAAAGATGAAAACAACATTGGATAAATTGTACCAAGGTCTGATACTTAGAAATTGGGGGAAAAAATCATAATAGATGAATTTATTTGCCTGGCATTCTACTTATTAAACCAAGGGATTAAATAAAAGAATCCTTTTAACATTCTTATGTTACCCTCTTCATAGGGTAGATGTTCTTTAATCACATGGAATAAGATACTGTTAGTCTTCTGGAGGTGTTTTGTTTGGTTTGTTAGTTAGGCTTAGTGTGGTTTTTTTACAGTGCCAATAGTTTACAAAAGCTGGGCTAAGCCTGGAGTAAGTCCATGTGTCACAGCTGGGACACTAGTCAGTAACATTGCATCTGGTTTTATTGTCATGTAAGCTCCAAGCAACAATCTTGAAGCTCTTTGTTTCCTGAAGTGGATCCTGACTGCAGCAAGCATGTACACAAACAGCACCGTGTATTTGAGAAGTAGCATGGTACCCAGAAAGCCAACTGCCCCTACCTCTGCAGAGCTGTCAGGCATCACACTGATGCCAGGGAAAACAAAGCGCCTGGGAGCTAGAGCAGCTGTCTGAACTGTACTCGAAGTTAAGAGACCGATGCTCACCTACTGACTCTGGCAAACAGGAAGCTCAGCACCATCTGAAGTGAGAAACGCATGCACCAGGAACATTTTTGCTTTCACTAAAATTATACAGATCTCAACATAGGTTATAATGCTCAAAGCTCGAATTGTAAATGGCATAGGAACGAGTCAGAATCCATCTCACTGACTGCTCCAGGCACTTTTGGGAAAAAGAAATATAGTCACTGCATATAATTTGAGAACAGAAGACAATTATTTTAGGCTGAACCACATGGCTGAACTTCTATTAAACAGACCATTTTTATATAGGCCTGCTGATGAGAACTCTGAAAAGAGGATAAAAGTGGCCTGGTCATGTCAGAGGTCAGTGCTTTTTAGTATCAAATACACAGTGAAATAAGTATCAGGGAACACACACACCAGGTAAGACAAATCTACCACAAAGAAACACCTCGGATACAAGCCAGCAGTTTTCTCTCCTCCTATCTGGACCTACAGGACTCTGAAACAGCCAAGAAAATGATCTTTTCAGGTTCTTCAAGTATCGGTGTTATCAAAAGGAATTAGTGGATCCTTTTTCTAAAAAGTCATCTCTTTGTAGTAGCTTCCCTAGAATTTAGGCCCTTCAGGATGAATTTTTCCATCACCGTGAACAATCTGGGTTGTTTTTTCCTTTTAGGTTGAGTTGTTTCCTGATTCACATAAGCCACAGAGTAAGTTCTGTGCAAGAGACATACATTTTACTAAAACCTATTTGTTTATAATTTAGGGCTCCCAACTAAATTCTTGAAATGGTTAAAGCGTAACAAAAAAAGGCAACTTCAATTACTGAAGTCCTTACTCCACACTGAGAAACCTATTAGACATTAGACTTCAGGACAGCACTGTAATTACCATAGCTCTACTGGAGTTAAAGATGCTCTGCTGTTACACACAAGCTGATGATGTCGCATACAATTCTAATTGAATTTCAAATAAAAACACCCCACACAAACCCGACACCATTTGATCTGCCACACACTGACCATGTATTTTGTAATGGGAGAGTCAGAAGACAGAAAATGAGAAGACATTTAGCAATGTTAAACACACTCCAAAATGCAGAGGCTTTTCAGATGTGCTATCTGATACCTGAAAAGAAGAATGGAAGCTTTCATATACTCCCTGCATGCTGATTCATGCTGTTGCTGCTACTCTCGATACCTAGAGAGTCATTTGCTCAACAACAATTGCACAGTGATGACAGCAAGCTCTTTAAAAGTGTCTGTCCTACCAACAAGTGGATGCAAAAGCTGCCCCCAATCTAATCAACACATTAGCACCCAGGGCACAAAGTCCAGTGCAAAGATCTGTGCTGGCATGATGCAAGTGCTCAGTCACAGCATCTACATTCAACAGCCACTTTTTGTAGAATGGCATGCAAAATCAGTACTTGACATTAATCATCTCTTTTTTTTAATTATCTGATTCCCTTCTCCCATGCCTGTCCTCTGATGTACCATCCCCTGCTACTGAAAAAGAGATGCAGTAATCTTACTGTTTGTTTGTGTAGTTTAGCCCACTCGAGGGCTCCCATGTACAGACCATCCAACTGTGCAATAATATAGCCAGCATGCCTCCAAAATGGGTCATCCTTATTATTTCTGATTTGTTGTCTTGTCCATTGATCTTGTTTCCTGCAGAGGAACAAACAGGTTGGGGGTTTCTTGGTTTTGTTTTTAACTGACAATGCAGGGAAGGGAGGAATGTATTATGACCCCAGCTGATCCAACTTTGCTATTGTTTTGAGGCAAACTGTGCTTTGGAAATCCTACAGACATAAATGTTAAATTCTCTGGGTGTAAATGTTCAGATCTACACAACATATCCTACACTAATGTTCCTCTAGACTTAAGTATGAGAGTTGGACTCAACCTTGGTGGGGGACCCTGCCACACCAGATTTAAAACCCTTATAGTCAGTAAAGGGAAGCTGAATTGTTTAAATGAACAATTCCTGCTTAATTGCCTATTTAATAAAATAGACTGACCTCTGAAGAATCTATTTCTCTCTTCTAGGTACAAGGCCAACAAAGGCTTTTTGCTGATGGTGCTCTAACACTGCCGAAGAAGAGAGTTGCTGTGCTACTCTGAGGAAAAAGTGGAAGGCCAAACACAACCATCCCAAGTGCCAAATTCAATGAAGAGCTTACTAGCCAAATAACCTAGGTTTACAACACTGGGCCACACAAGCTCAACAGACACTAGGGTGAGAACAGCCAGCATTATAAGGATTTCACAGGGTATCCTCTTCTGCTGTGTGCACAGGGCCACAGAACCACCACAGGCATTAGATCAGGAGCAGATTTCAGCCTCTTCTGCTCTCCTGTACTATCTCTCTACCCAACATTATGTACAGCAGCAAGCAAGAGAGAATGAATATGGAAGGAAACAAACTTCTAGCAGTCTACAGGTGATAAAACCAGACATTTAGCTTCCTGCACATGTTAAGATGCACAAACTATGTCAGAGGAAACAGGGATGGTCAGACCATCCAGGGCTAAAGACTCTCAAGTCAAAGCAGCCGCCCATACTGCAAAACTGCTATAAATTAAAGCAGCAGTGCACAAGTTCAAGATACAGGCAACAGAAAAGGAATACAAGGCTACCTAGTATTGCCCCTGGCTCCAGCCAACAACAGATCCTGGGGGATACAGCTGCTGCTATGTTGTCATTTTGGAAAAAACACCCATACACACAGATATCCCATTTTTCTCACAAGGAGTACTAAGATTTTTCTTTTCTTTTTGAACTAGCTAGACCAATCAACCTTATCTACGTACACCATTAACACAGCTAGTCAGATATGAGAATCCCTTGTGTAAAGCACAAGAAAAAGGAGAAAAAAACCCACAAAACCACGGTCCCCAAAAATGACCAAAGTGTCACAGAAATGTTTATAATGGAAGAAAACATGAGACTGAAGAGAACTAAGTAATTGGCAAACACAGATTAGTTTCCCAGTACCTGGCCCAGTTCTCCCACTTGTAGCTTCCTACAAGTGTAGCTGCATTATTTCAGCAGAATTAGTTTTCGTTTACACAGTTGAAGAGAAAAAGGAATCAGGGCTTTGGTGATTAGAACAGACTTTATGTCACTGATAAAACACACAAAATGCTAATGTGACGGAGGATAAATAATGCTCAAACGATTAAGGTGCCAGGAGACAGCATTGTTCAGTGTAACACAGCAAATACAATCTCTTCTGAAGATTTTTCCATAAAGATTCTTTTCTGTAAAGAATCGTAATGAGAATGATCTACAGATTCTGTTGTCATTACCCGCACCTCTTCGCAGCAATGGCTTTAAACATTTTTAAAGAATTGGAATTCAGGAAGGGCACACATGCTTTGCTTCATGGACATTTAGAATTTTTGTAAAATTAATGGCATTCCATCAGAGGGAAAGGAAACATATTTCTTTAGCCCGTAAGAATAAAGAAATCACTCAAAAAACATCACCCTCCAACCCCAAATCTTGGGTAATGTCTTTTCCAATAACTAAATACATACGCCATAAAATTCTGAACTCCGGTTCGAATGATGGGACTCTTTATTAACTGTGGATACATATTTGCAGCGTGGTCATACATGTGCCTGAAAGAAGAAGAGTAGAAGTTATTCTTTTGCATCTTTCCTTCCTTTTACTTAACAAACCTTTACTTGATCAACAAGCATTGATACCCAAGCAACAAATGGACTGTTGATGTTTAACTTAAATGATCTCACAAAAGTCCACTCAAACAAGAATGAAATTGAACTACTTTAGGGAATACTTGCAGGCCAGAAGTATCTTGAAACCATTAGTACAGTAAAGCACAACAGAAATAGATTACTGGAGACTCATTTTATTTGGAACAAAAAAGCCCCAAACACACAGAGGTGAGAACTTAATTTTCAGTGCTGAGTGCTAATTGCAGCCTGATATCTATCAGGTTTGACTTACCATGTGCCCTTTTTTCTGATTAAGCTAAAATGTCTCTATTTTAAAGTGTCTATGATTTGATTCCGTGTGTTCCCACAGAACTACTCAGTAAGGCCAACCCTGTGCAGATTCAGCTTTATGGACACAAAAGTTATTGATTTTTGGCTTGATTGTTGAATTCAGGTAGCTATTTCATTTCCACTAATTAATAAGAACAGAGATTGCAAGAGCATTTTTTGTTGTTGTGGATGGGGGTTTTTTAATTTGTTTTGTTGAACTGAAGTCATTCACATTTCAAGATTAAATCCATTGCCAAAAATTGCTCAGGAGCCCAGAAGTTGAAATCACCCTTCCATTTTAGGTGGAATGTAATTAATTAATGGCAAAACAGAACTTAAACACATCTTAATTTGGTCAAATTTATTGAGCAGCTAAAACAAGTGTTGCTTAAGAATTAAAACAACAAACAACTAAAGGAAGGAAGAGGAACACCTAGTTCTAGGTGGAAATGATCAGCATAAAATTATTTTGCTGACATCTGGAATTGATACAACTACATCAGTAAAATTAGCTCCTATAAGTGCTGAGAGACAGATACTAGCCTCAAGGGAAGCACATGCAAGCACAACAGAATTCCCTGTATTAAAATTCATGAGAACAACTTCCTCTAGGAGCGATGCAGAGAGAGCCTCTTCTATTCCTTCAGAGAAATATAGACAGATGATTGAATGTTTACTCATTATTAGAGAATCATCCATTGACTTTCTCCCCTCTCTTTTTGTCCCTTGCCCCATTCACAGCTGTTTAAGTATGACCTACTGCTGCTTATTTCAGCTCTGGTAGCATCCTGACTACCAAATCTAACTGTCTACATACATTTAGGCAAAACCTGTGTGACCTATTCAAGGTGATCCTGCTGTGGCAGGAGGATTGGACTGGATGCTCTTTTGAGGTCTCTTCCAATCCCTAATGTTTTGTGATTAACAGGGGCATGAAAGGTCCTGATCAGTGCAGGACAGACACAAGTTGGGGAGATTGGATCTGTGACAGAGGTGCTGGGGCAAGAGAGGGGCACATTCAGCAGTTCTGCACTGTGACACCTTTCATAATTCTGCAGCTATGGTATCAATTTCCATTCTAGAGTTTCCTGTCTCATATAACACCAGACTACAAGCCATAATCACAACCAACTTTCTTTTCTTCACGAAGTAGAATCACACAACATCAGGGATTAGAAGGGACCTCAAAAGATCATCCAGTCCAAGACAGATCAGGCTTCCAGGTTCAACCATCAGCTCAAGCCTCCAATATGGACTCAAAGGTTATGCAATGAAAGGCAGATTTAACACTAGTAGTAGCCTTAAGCTGTGATGACCGATGTAGTTACTGCACTAGTTCACAACCAGGGGACTGAAAACAGTTTATGTAATGACCTTCCTTCTTGTATTCGCTTACAGAGGGCATACAATTCCTGGAATTGATTTTTCTTTAAGTGCCCAAGATTATTCAGGATTTTTTCTCTAATTATCCTGTTTACAAGTTTTGCTTGAACAAAGCTTCTATGTGCATGGCTTGCATGTGTTATAGGGATGTTATCCTCTGAAGTATATTGGATCATTATAGTAAGGTAAGGCTTTGCAATTGTATCCAAGGCCAAACACAAGGCAATTGCAAAGCTGGGACAAGAATTCAAAGTGGAAAAGGAGCAAAGGAGATCTCTGCTTCTTCAAATTAGAGAGAAAGATGACAGGACTCAAGTCAGCTGAGGCTATATCAGAAAGAGTATAATTAATGTTGCTTCAAATTTAAATACTGCTCTTAGGCACCAGGCACGCCCCAACTGGAACTGATTTAAAGCATGCGCTTAACGTCACGGATTTAGATGGGCTCTGCCATCCCTCAAGTAAAGTGAGGCCTCATTAACACCTCTGTAATGAAAGAAAAGAATTCATATCCAAGAAAACCAAAGCAAGCATCTTTTGCTGGATGATAGGACTGGACCTTACAGAGACGTGACAGACTGCTGATGAAAACAAAACGTCTGATCTCCAGACTGTACCAACAACCAGAATAATATTTATTCCATCCCTAACAATGTGTTTTCAAAATAGACAGCTACTATCTGAATCAGGGGCTGGCACTAGAAAGATGAATCATGCTCTACAAAAGGTCTGTGCTTCTACTCTCCTTGGTAACCGTGTCTGACTTAGTTATTGCTTTTTCGACCACAGACCTATATAGCCAGAGCTAATTCTTTCCCAGTAATTTGGGATAAAACACTCCCAGCACGTCTAGGGTTTTTTTTAAACTCTGGTTGTCTTATATTTTGCTTAGCTTCCTACTAAGGACAAAGCATATGCTTTTAGGAAATAGACTTTGTCAGTCTTTGGCTTACATCACGAGGCCTTGCTGTGTCTAGAACTCCTTCATGCCCTAAAGGATAATGCAAGAACTGGGCTAGCTGAGAATTCCTGTGATCTCCAAATTGCAGGCACTGTCAAGCTGGAGCTCCTGCTCACCAGACAGCTTCTACAAGATCCTGTACTTCAACCTGGGATCAAGCTTGCAATGCATCCTTCTGAATAATGCATTGGAGCTCTTCCTGGTAGGACTTTAGGGTTTGTGCAAAGAGTGACATGCGGAAACAAACTATAACAAGGAGGACATGGAGCTGCTGGAGGGAGTCCAGCATAGAGCAACAAGGATGATGAAGGAAGTAGAACACCTCCCTTATGAGGAAAGGCTGAGGGAGATGGGCGTCTTTAGCTTGGAGAACAGGAGACTGAGGGGTGACCGCATTTTGTTTATAAATATTTGAAGGGTGGGTGTCAGGAGGATGGANTGTTTTAATGCAGCACTGGGCAACACAGAGGATCATTCCTCCAAATGTGAGCACCAGTATTAAGAAAACAGCTTCAATTTATCACACGATTACATACATATTCAATAACTAAACCAATACATGCATTAAATTTCCAAGAAATAGGCAGTTATTAAAATCAGTCTCAGGAACTCATTACCTTTAGGCCTCCTCCTAGCACTTGCACAGTGACACTTAAGGGTCATGGGCAGGGGGTTTCTGGAAGTCTTCCTCCCCCCCCCATTCTTCACCCTTGGTCCAGAATGCTTAGTTGTTTCGTGCCAGTAACCACAAGGCTGGTTGAAGCCAGTTTTTAGGGGAAGTTGACCTTGCTTGACAAAGAAGCTCCTACTTTAACAAGCAGGATTTGTTTCTCTTATCTCCTGCTGCCTACAATTTGCTAAGGTTCTCTTCTTACTTCTAACTTCTATCCGTAAAGTTAACTATTTCCTAGCTGTATATCAAGAGCCACCTCAGGTTATTTCTGCTGCAAGACAGCTGGAGTCCTTGGAGTTGCTCAGGCTGTAAGTAGCAGTGTGCCTGCTAATTGAAGTTACTGTGTTCTTCATACTGAGGGGCTGTGCACCCAAAGTGGTGCTTGTACAGGCAACAAAAGCATCTTCACCCTCATAGTTAAGTAGCTGCTGATGCAAACAGTCTCCAACACAGTGAAATGCATCACTACACACTTCCTTGTTACCAAGTCTTTAAAAAGGAAGGTGGAGCTGGGTGCAGCTACTGTGGGCACCGATGTCTGCAAAAGCAGAATGAAGGCGTTTAGAGACACCTCATGAAAGAGATCGTAATGATGCTAGAGGGCTACCTGGAGGACAAGCTGAACAGGCCACGTGGTCTCATAGGGATAGCTACAGATGGGGAAAGACTATTTCCTAGTTTTACTTCAGAAGACCTGTGTAACTGTCCCAAAGAACAAACGTCCATCTGCATGTCAATGAGGACACAATCTCTAGGCAAAATAAATAAGAAGAAATGGAAGTCTCGGAACAATCTTAATGTCTGCACACTTAGTGAGTCCTCACCACTCCTGCGGTCCAAGAGATTGCAAACACACTGTGTAAGGATCCATTAGTTGGTGTTTGCTGAACAAAACACATCAAGGATCATACAGCTAAAACCTGAAGTAACAGGTTCTCCATCTTCTCAACTGTCAGAGCAGTATCTCACTAATTCATCCCTGTTCCTTGGCTGAAGTGTTTCAACAGGTTTTCTTAGCTTCAACAAGAAGCCCTGTATCCAAAGTAGCTTTACAAGACCTGATGGAAAAAGCTTACATCCATAACTCCAAGTGAGAAAAACTCTTCCAGTGTGGGTACATATGTATAATGGGGCAACGACACAGTCAAACCCCAAATTCAGATTATCAGAAATCTGTCCATAATACTCACCAATTTTAAAATGCCTTGCTAAGTAAATTACTGTCATCTGGTCCAGTAGTAATTAATGTCTACTAATCAATAAACAACCTTCCTCTGTTAGCCTGTTCAATGCAGCCTATTGGTATTTATTATTCTGGAAGCAAAGCTTGTGAAGCCAAATTCATGTCATTGTATCCATCAAAAGCATCTCACAACTATTCCTCGGCATTACTTCAGAATTTGGAAATTTTTCTTTACCTATGACTAAACTGATAGAAAAAAGAAAAGATGGAGCTTGTTCAACACCAAAGCACATGTCATGTTCTTAGCTGTATCACCAGCTATATCCTACCCACATTGTCTTCCAACTTAGTAAAAAAGTAAAAAGAGTAGGGTTTCATTTGGGAGGTTTGGTTTTTTTTTAATTCACTGTTAGGGTTTTGATGGGGTTTTTTGTTGTCAGTTTGTGGAGGGTTTATATTGGTAAAAAAAAAAATCCCACCTGGCCTGGATTAATAACCAGGCCAAAATTCTGACAGTTTCCACAAATCTGCATTTTGGCAGAGATTCAGTCCCTCATACTTTCTTCACAGAACTTTCAGGAGCACAGTAACCCTTCTAGATAAACACCAGTATGCCTTCAGGCCTATCAGAGAAAAACTCCCCAAGCTGTCAAATTTCAGTATTTGCTCCCCAGCAGTTTCTTGATAGTTATGAAAAAAGGTTCTTGAGAAAGTCCTGCAGCCCTTGCTAGCAACACCTCTCCCTACCTGATATGCTTTCAATTGTCTCATAACTTGTTGATCAGTCACATAACTATAGGCTAGGGAGATAACTACTCCTTCAGCCACCCCTTTGGCAATTATTACAACACAGAGCTTATGCACTTCCTTACACTATTCTGTGATTACATTACTTAATCAGTACTATGGATACAGTAACTCATCTATCTCAATAAGGTGTTAGCAGAGCCTGCAGGATGAGGAGGTGGAACATCTTAATCCTGTAATGAAGAAGCAGCTATACTTCATACCTGCTTACTAATGGAAAGAACAGCTGAAAACTGCAACGTGTATGGTTAGTTTAAATGTCTGGGAACTAAGGGAAATAAACACAAAAGCAAATGAAAAACTCACAAGTAGACAGAAATCCACTGGGAGTGTCATAAATCAAGTTGCTTCTCGAGGTACTTACGGAGCTGTAAGATAGCCTTCCAAAAAGCCAGCTGCATACATTATGTCTTCATTACTTAAGGTCGGACTGCCATAGCCTGCTCTGATCTCCAGAACTCCCCAACCTGTTGTCTGCACAGTGTTGTTGTAGAATCCATAAGCATCTCCACTTCGGTCCAGTATATTATTGACATGAAGAGTTTTTGCAGCTCTATTCCAGTACACAGTTGCATAGCGGATTTCTGTGGTGAAGGAGGAAGGGGGCAAGAGAAACAAACAAACACAAGTCAGTATTCATCTAATACTAAAATGTCAAGAAAGTATTTTGGCAATTTGATAGTTTTCCATCAGATTTAGCTCTCCTGTTTTCAGTATAACGTTAGTGTTGCGGTCAAGTGGTGCGAGAGCCAAGTGGAATTTTACTAAGAAAATCTTATGGCTAAATATTCTCATGTTACTAGAAATTATCTCCACCTCTTTCAGCACAGAGCTCCAACACAGCTGAATCTTGACATAAAAAATTCAGGTAAGTATTGCCTCATCTAGCCCAGAACAAAGAAAATCTATACAAATCTCACTGAAAGCATATTGAGAAGACGAGCATACCTTACCAAACGCAAAAAATTCTAAGTTAATCTTCACTTTGTTTTCCACCTAAAGATTTAAAAGGTTACAAAAATTTTTGAAACTGTCTTTCAGAGCAACTAATCTTGGAGATGGCATTGGCAACTGGAACAGTAGAAGTCAGTGGATCATAGGCTGAAGGACAGAAGCACCACGTATACCAGCCTTTATAAAAAGCACAGTCGCTGTCATCCAGGCAGAACAGAACTGATCTCAAGTGTGAAATGAGTGGGAAAGAAGGGCACTAGATTGCTCAGAGTCCTGCTTGGACTGCTGTTTAAGGAACACTCTTCACTAGCTGGGTATTAATCCTGCTGAGCGAAAGAACAATCAGCAAAGTAAATTGTTTTCCAAAGGAAGAAACACCGCCCTACAATTCCGATTCAATCTTCCCTAAGATGACACCTGGTTAAATCAGATCTCTATTCATGACTGATCAAATCACTGCTGCAGTACTGCAAGGGAAAAGAATTTTAAATTTGTGAGTCAGAGTTCCTAGAATTATATGAAAACTTTTGAAAGATGAGCTCATAAACACAACAGAGAAACCAGCAGGTTTCTTATTCCACTGATGCTTCTCCAGCATGTGGCAACTCCTCCTGCCAGTTTACAGCAAGAAATTACTATTTGGTTACCACTCCTCACAACAACTCATTTTGTGCATCATGCCCTTAACAGCTGCAAAAGAGTTAAATATAACTCCAGATGATCTCACACAAAATACTTAGTCTGTATGCTGTGGTAGTGGAACTGTAAAACAAGCAATATAAAGCCAGCACAATATCTAATGCTCTTCAAAAAGTTGTAAGTAAAATAGCTGTGATTAAGCAGCTAGATCAATTTCAAATTAAGCAAACCCACATTGTTCAGCAGTATAAGACAGAATGTAGAGAAGCTATTTTTATGAAGACATCATGTATTTGAATGAAAAAGCAAGAATATTTTCCAAGAACCAAACTCTTTCTCCAACTGAATCACTCTCTGACATAGCTACTCGGTTGCTTTACCAGACAATGTGTGTCATTTAGCAGCTGGAAAGCTGTTCCCTCCTAGTGTGTCTGTGGGAAAACAACAGCTAAAACTTTTCCTTCATGAGAATCACAGAACAGCCGAGGTTGGATGGGACCCTGGAAGTCATCTTGCCCAACCTTCCCGCTCAAGCAAGGACACCCAGAACAAGCTGCCCAGGACTAGGTCCAAAAGGGTTTTAAGCATTTCCAAGGATGCTTTTTACAACCTGTACTTGATCACACTCACAATAAAACGTGTTTCTCAATGTTCAAAGAGAACCCTTGGTGCTTCTGTTTGTGCCCATTGCCTCTGGTCCTGTCACCAGGCACCACTGAAAACAACCTGGCCCTATTCTCCTTACACTCTTCTTTCAAGTAGTTTTACACACTGAGTGTTCCCATATACTTCAATGTATTTATGCTGACAGCTCCATTCTCAGCTGTTTCAGAGCCCTAATTTGAGGGAAGTGGGTGCAGATCTCATTCAAATAATCGTTCTCCAGCACCATTAGCACTACTTGCCAAAAATGAAAGTGATGCACGAATCACAAACCACTCTTGAGTTTGTGGATTTACAGCTTGCCAAGGAACATCAGAAATCCACAAGATTTCAAAGTCTCATGAGTTTTAGAGGCTTTGAACGACATGCAAAGATAAATTTATCTAAAGGCATCTTAATGATGATCCATCCTGTAAGAACTGCAGACATAACTGCTTCAAGTGAGGGACAACCTGAACTGAAAATATTTCTGTTCAAATCTTTCAAGCGAGGCAGTGGAAGTTGTGAATCTGCTAATTGAAACTGTGTCAGAGACCTTTCCTGAGGTGCCCCTTATTGAAGAGCTACTGTGAAATAATGATGTGGGAACACACTTTTGCATGAGAAGAACTATTGGATCCTCTAGGAAATATTACAGATGCTTTCCAGTTCCTTTCAGTCATATAAATATCTTTACATTTAGACATGAGTAAGGATGGGTGGGAAGTGAAGTAGAATGAGGAGTGAAGTGGGGTTGAAAGCATCCACATAGATCCAGGAAACAAATAAATACAAGCAGCTTTGTTTTGGGGTGGTTTATTTATCTGTATTTAATGTTAGCTGCAGCTTGAACAGAAATGTTCTTTATTAACAAGAAATGCTGCATGAGCATGTTGGGGGATCTGCCTTACACATGAACTTGCAGAGTAGGGTTGATGGTTGGACTCTATGATCCCAAGGGTCTTTTCTAACCTGAATGATTCTATGACATCCCCCTTGCACATTCTCTTCTCCAGGTGGAATGGTTCTAGTACTCTCAATCATTCCTCTCATAAGAGATGTTCAGCCCTTAATCAACTTCATAGTCCTGTGCAACACTCATTCCAGTGGTTCTAGACCTCTTATACTGGGGAAACCAGAAGTGAACCCAGCACTACAGGCACGTTCAGAGCACACTCTGAGCAGAGAAAAAGCATCACCTCCCTCCATGTGCTGGCAACATGTTCCCTGATGCAGTTCAGGGGACAGTTTTATCCATTTTTGCCACAAGATCACACTGGTGCCCCAAGTTCAACTTGGTGTCCACTGGGACCACCATCCCTTTCCCTGAAAAGTTGCTTTCAAAAGCCCCCAGCATATACTGGTACATGGGATTATTTCTCCCTGGATACAGGGCTTGGCACTTCCCTTTGCTGAACTGCACAAAAGTTCCTGTCAGCCCATTCAGCCTCCAGCCTGCTGAGCTCTGCTGTCAGTTCCTCCAGCCTGTTGAGGTCTCTCTGAATGGCAGCACAACCCTTTGATGTATGACACTCCTCCCAGTTTTGTATCAATCAGCAAACACTGAGGATGCATCACCCAGACCATTAAGGAAGATGCTGAACAGTACTGAGTGCTCAAATACACCACAGGCCTCCAGCTAGTCTTTGTAGCACTAAGCACTATGTCGGTCTTCATGATGTGCTAGAGGGACTTCTGCTGCAAACAGGAAAAGCATTAGCAAGAATAGATTTTTACAGTGAAAGAACTTGGGTTCTCCCACCCTCCCAACATCATTCTGGTAATAGAAGCTGTTACATGAGTCTCTATTTAGAGATTAAGTCATTTCAAGGTCTTGGAACACAGTGTTTAAAAACATGTTTCTCTTCTGCCAGGTAGTGAGGCTATTTAAAGGACTGAGACATGACAGACTTGGGATAACTCTTCAGGCAGCTATAACCTTACTTTACTGTTGTCTCCTTAATTATCTTCTAGTAATACATCGGGTAATTGCCACTTCAGCTTAAGTGTAAACATGGGAATTGCTCAGACTGAAAAATCTATAAAAAGAAGAGCTGGCTGATAAGGGTCATCCCTGAGGGGTGCCAAACGCCATCTTACACAGTCAAAGCTCACACAAGCAAATGCATCAGAGAAAGCCAGGCCCTGTGAAGAAGTGGTGCAAGTGGTTGGTGCAGAATCACGGCACCTGGGTATAGTTATTAGTCCCCACAGACTAAACAGGTACATGAAAGAAGTTTTCTTCTGCCTACAGCAAAATTGCTGTTGCTTTCTTTTACAAATGAAGGCAGATGCCTGTGCCAGGTACACTGACCTGACATAGGTGTTGTAACACAGCAAGCTGTGTCTCTGTTTTATGCTCTGCCACAGCAAGAACACTGAGCTATTCCCAAAAGTCAGAACAAACTTAAAAACTACCCTCGCAGCTTAACCTACCCCAGCTTCACTACATGACAACTTTCACAGAAGAAAATCAAGACAAGAAGATGGGAGAGAAGTGAAACATTAGGCTACAGAATCATTGCAACAAAACTGGGCAAGCCTTTAAACAAGTAACATGAAGATAGCTGTCGTAGATGTGACTTAATGAGGCTGGAAAAAGACCATTCCCCACTAGTAATTGGGTTCTTTTCCCCAGCTCATTCACTTACTGTCTCATTTCACCTCATTAATTTTTACATTGTTTTCTGCAAATCTAATAGCCTTGGTCTAAATTGTCAAGATACCTATACGTGAAATTGCCATGTTTATGTCAAGGAACACATATAAATAAAAATAATAAAATAATTGCTATAATTTAGAAGATTACAGAATCACAGAACACTAGGAATTGGAAGGGATCTTGAAAGATCACCCAGTCCAATCCCCCTGCCAGAGCAGGGCCACATAGACCAAATCACACAGGAAAATATCCAGGTGGGTTTTAAACGTCTCCAGAGAAGGTATCTTGCTACAGGTGGCATTAAAACTGTAAGTTTATCAACCAGGGTACACATAAAACTTACACTATAATGCAATCAAAGTATTTGCTGTCACCAGTCTGTTACAATTTTATTCTGCAGTCATCTACACTCACAGCACTAGCTTTGCCAAGGGAAACGTATCCAGAAGTGAAGTGTAACATGAAATACAGATACGTGAGAAACAACTGCACATTTCCAAGCAGTCCCATGTGTCCTGCAACAACAGAAGCCTTCCCCATGAATAATAGTGGTATTTTTATATTTATTTTTGTGGGTGAGGCAAGGGCCCTAGCTGCTCTGATCCAGTTGCTGTATTGGTAACTTCTCACATATGAATCAAAGAATGCTCAGAGAGCTGGAGCATCTCTGCTGTGAAGACAGGCTGAGGAAACCAGGCCTGTTCACCTTGGAGAAAAGAAGGCTTCTGGACGACCTTATAGCAACCTTGCAGTACCCAAAGTGGGTCTACAAGAAAGCTGGAGAAGGACTCCTTACAAGGGACTTTAGTAGCAGGACAAGGAGGACGGTTTCAAGCTAAAAGAGGGTAGATTTGGATTCGGTCTCAGGATGGTGGTAAGGCACTGGAACAGGTTGCTCAAAGAAACTGTGGATGCCACTTCCCCTGGGGGTATTTATAACCATGTTGGACGAGGCTCAGGTCCCTTCCAATCCCTAATGTGTGATTCTGTGACTGTAACTAGATGGTCTCTGAGGTCCGTTCCAACCCAAGTCACTCTATGATTCTATGAAATGCAACACCTCAATGTATGTACAAACAACCCTTTTATTGTCAAAGTTAGACTTCACAATGTGTAGCTGAGAATGGCAACAAGTGTTTCGGCCTATTAGGGCTCTAAAGAACAGAGAAGACTCTGATAATCTATGGCTATTTTGTAAGAGTATTGCTCAGAACAACTTAAATAACAAGCCAAAGCGCACACAATTTCCTGCAGTGAATGACAAAATCCCTGGGGTGAAGTCACAGAGTCAGTGGAGTCACAGCTGCCCTCCAGGAGGGGGAACTGGGTGGCATCAGTGACGTGCAGTTCTACCACAACCATTGGTGCACTGGATAGTGAGAGACAGAAGCAAAGAAGTGCAATGACAAAACAAATCTGGAAGTAAACAACTGTTCCTTTACCCTTCTGCGACCAGTAAGGACTGGGACAAGACTCCTTCCTCAAACTGTCTGTTTTTAAAGACACATCAATACTTCTGCCAAATAAAGATCCATAAATAGGGACTATAGTTGGGAGGTTGGTGGAATTTCTTCATTAAGTGAGAAATGTCTGCTTTTGCCAGGATTATACCATAAATAACAATAAAAAGTCGAGATTTCAGCTGTGGCTAGGAGGTGATGGTAGTCTTCTTAGCTTTCAGGCTGAAATGCCAAATCTGCACTCTATCTCAGTACAGGCATTGCCAACGTTATGTCAAAAGCAGAGTTCATCACTGGTAGCAGGAGAGTGGAAATAAATCCATGTTCATGAGAACACAGAAAAAGAAACTGAAGGTAATACAAAATGAGAAGACAGGCAAGATGAAAAAAAGAAGTCAGATGCTGAAGAAGACATGAAAGAATTATGATAGCCTATAATGGAAGAACAACGGACAGAGAAGATGAGGAACAAAAATGAAGACCACTATAGCAAGATGGCCTAAGACCATCTAACAAAACCACGATCTAATAATTGCCAAATTACACTTATAAAAATAACACTTAATGCAAGTAAAATCTGTTTGACAACACACAACAGCTGCCTTTCCTTATGCCTTCCCAGACCTACGTTGCTTTTAAAACATATTTACCTAGATAGGCTACTGGACTTTCTAATTAGACTAATTAATAGAGTTCCCCTTTCCTTGCAAATAAAAGGGCTATAAGGTTAGAGAGCGAGTATAATTCCTTAGTCTGAGAAACAAGTCCCCTCACAAGCAATGAAGCACTGGTTAGGTTGCATGTAACAAGCCAAATTAACAACTGTATCTCCTAACAAAAGGAAGCCCATTGGCTTCCTTAACTACACATTTTTATCTGTACTTTACATGCTTGTTGTCATTCATGGCTTTTCAAAGGTGAAAAGCAGAAGAGAAGTAGAAAAGAAAAACAGAGTAAGTGCTTTGGAGAAGAGTTCACAGAATCAGCTGTACTTGGATTCCAGCTATACACTTCCCACTAAATCAGGAAGTCATCATTCTGCTGCTTCACTGAAATTAGTTTTGCACAACTTTAAAACACAGAAACCCTACCACAATGTTGCACATCTCCTGTTTTCAGCATACCCTCTCCTACAGCTAATGTTCAGTAGTAAAGATTATATTAACCAAGTATTGTACTTAAATATTTCAGGACAGCCATAACTGGGAGCACCTGATGGGTTTTGTTCCGTTTTGTAATTTGATAGAGCTTGTCCCATTGTCTCATTACAAATTTTAGAACCATGCTTTTAAACTGTTTAAAAAAAGAAGACTGTATGTCTCTAAAGCACAACTGAGATTTCAAAGCACTGTTATGACTGGAATCCATTACAAAATAAATGCTAAGTACCTCAGGACTTCTTTAGCAATTAGCTTAAACCACACAAGAACTTAACACAAAACCCAGTAGTTTTCAGTTGAAGGAGTAAATGACTTCTTGTTCTGCTTTAATATAACTTATTTGTGTCTTCCATTCTGCTGCCCTTAACTCGCCCTACTTCTTCACACACGTCAGGTCTAAGTAATTTTCCCTTTTGCCTCTGACAGGCCCAATATTATTTGAAGGCTAATTCCCCAATTTGTGCTTACATGGGAGAGAAGCTACACCCACACACAAGTATTACTTAAGAGCTTGAGCCTGGTATGGTTTTCACATTCACAAGGATACTTACTAGTAAAGCTTAGCCAATGAAGACAACTTGCCAAAACAATTACAGTTCTCCAGTACAGATGACCCCCAGAGAAACAAATATAATGATTTTAAAAGTAGCTTTACTAATCTCAGTCTGTAGATCGAAGTGGTTTTCACCAGAAAACATTCTGTAGAAAGTTTCCAAACAGCATGATGCAGAATCTTCCAAGCATTCAAAATGCTACAGAACAATGAACCAATTAAACCCAAAAGCTAGACAATTCACAGTGGTGAAAGCCAAGTTCTCTCCATTAAATAACCTGCTTACTACTTAGTCATTTTCTACTAACACTTCACTTATTATGTGAGCAGTCAGTCATGTATTGGCTGAAACTAATTTTCCTAAACTTCTTTTCATTCCCTCTGCATGATTCATGGTTGACCTTCGTTCAGTGCTTCTGATGTCGTACTAAGGCTTTTGCCAATTCAGGTAAAGTTTGAAAAGCAGGTCTGCAAGACAAGGTAGGACTTCCAGTAAAACTATATCCTTGTGACATTTGTCTATATTAAAGACACCACTGTCTGAATTTCTCTTCGTTTTGTGGCAATTAATAAACTAACTAGGGTTTTCCTAGAAGATAAGCACGGAATTGAGCCATTGAAGATCTTCAGAATTCACTGAAAGCAGCACAAGAGGAATATATTCTCCTGCTGAGATTTGTTCCACAACCACCCTACTATTGCCATAACTACAAATTCTCTAATGGGCTTTTTGCTGTCTCTAATGGCTGCTGTCTGTCACTAACCTTCACTCACTTTCCAGAGCGAGCCTCACTTTCATGTACTCCACACTTGCTCAACATCCTAAATTTCCTTCTTTGGCAACTTCTTTCCCCATCTCTCCAATTGCTGGTAAATTTTGAAATGAAAAGCAATAATAACAATGCTATGCTCATACCTCGATAGCACATAGTTAGATACCAGAGTATGTATCCAAAGCTACAATGATTTTCAAGCCAGTCAAGCAGCAAATCAAATTTTGAAGCAGGAAACCAAAATGCTATGGTATCTTGAAGCTCACAGAAATGTGGCCATTACGGCATCTGAAGTTGCAACAAGAATAAAGCTCTAGAAACAACAGGTTGAAACAGGCTGAAACAGGCTACGAGGAGAGGCTGAGGGAGCTGGGTCTCTTTAGCTTGGAGAAGAGAAGACTGAGGGGTAACCTCATTAATGTCTACAAATATTTGAGGGGTGGGTGTCAGGAGGATGGCACTGGGCTGTTCTCGGTGTCATGTAGTGATAGGACGAGGGGCAATGGTTGTAAGCTGGAACATAGGAGGTTCCACATCAACCTGAGAAGGAACTTCTTCACGGTGAGGGTGACGGAGCACTGGAACAGGCTGCCCAGGGGGGTTGTGGAGTCTCCCTCACTGGCGGTATTCAAGACCCAACTGGATGTGTTCCTGTGTGACTTGGTTTAGGTGATCCTGCTGTTGCAGGCGGATTGGACTAGATGATCTTTCGAGGTCCCTTCCAATCTGTAATGATTCTATGATTCTATGAAAGGCTACAGCAGCCAACAAGCAGCAGCTCAAAAGCATTACAAAAGTCTCAGCTATTGAATTACTCTAATCAAAGCTTTAGAACTTTGACTTCAAAAAAAATGCAAATAGATGATGAAAACCAACCACAAGAAAAAATTAGCATGAAGTGGTGTTTGTAGCATAGAAAACTACTTCTATTTTGTAAAAGCTAACCACATATTGGTTGGTACTTGCTCTACTGGCAAGCTTATCTACTCAGTGAACATCAGATGCTGGGTAGGTATCAGTTTGCAAACATGGGCAACGACCTACACTCACACTAAAAACTCTAAGCACTAGTTTTAGTAGTAGTGAAGAATTACTAAGCATTAAAACTCCGCTGGAGATACAAGTCGCAGCATGCTGTAAAAAGACCGCACCAGAGGGTCCATCCTACATGACACCCATGCACACATGTTACCTGACAGCCCTGCACAGTCACTGGGTGCTCAAGGCAACTCCCCACCTCATACATTCTGACTTTGGTTGCCCTCACCCACTACGGGATCGGGAAAAGACGTTTTGAAAGTGTTAAAGTACGCGAAGTGCCAGCACTTAACATCCCCACAGTACCACAGCTGAGCCGGTCCCCAGCCCGCGGGCCAGGCGGTGCCGCTGGACGGAGCTCACGGGGCAGCCGGTCCCCTGAGGGGTCCCTCCGGGGCGCAGGGGGGCTCAACCGCCGCCACAGGCAGGGGACGAGGCTCCTCTCCGTCTCGCAGCGCTCCACAAGGCATCTCAGGGGCTCTTTCTCCCCACGGCTAAACGCGGCAGGGGCAGCGACGAGCGGCCGCCCAAGGCGAAGCGCGGAGCCCGGCGGGTGCCCGAGGTCGGCCCAGATGAGCTGCGGCTGAGTCCAGACCCGTCTCCGCTGACGGGACAGCCTGTCCCAGCCGACTGGCACCACCGGGGCACAGGGCGGCCCCGCGGACCCCCTCCCACCCTGCCCTCAACCCCGGTGAGGGTGCTCCGCCTTCCCCTTCCACTCGTCTCACCTGCTTGGACCCCCAGAGCGGCCCACACGAGCAGCACGAGCCCCCAGCAGCCGCAGCTGCCGCCGAGCCGGGCCATGGCGCTGACCGCTGCTGCTCTTCCCCCGCGCCGCCGCTGCGCGCCGGGAGGCGGCGGGACTTTAAGAAGTTCCCTCGCTCAGGGCAGGTCTGCTCGCTGCTCCCCGCCTACTCCGGTGCCGCCCCAGCGCCCCGTGCTGCGGCTGGCCCTCACCGGGTAGAGAGATGTTTCCCCTCCGGCTTCGCGATGTGCCCGAGGGACGCGGGCAGCTGCAGCCCGAAGGGTCACGGCACAGACACCCAAGTGGCTCTTGGGCCCGGGTCTGCCTCGCCAGCCCGGCCGTCTGCACCTTCCCGCTCTGCGGGCTGGTGGAGCTGGTGGCGGAAGGTGACGGGGAAGGCATTAAATCGTGCCGGGCAGCATCTTTCTCGGTGCTTGTTTGGAGCCCACAGGGCCTGGCCAGGGTGTCATCGAATCGTGGTATCATTTAGGTTGGAAGAGACTGTTATTATTGAGTCCAATCATTAACTCAACTCTACCAAGCCCACTGCTATAAACCATGGCCCTGTGCTCCTTATCTACATGACTTTTAAACACATCTAGGGATGGAGGTTGAGCCCCATTCCCGGGCAGCCTGTTCCAGTGCCCAATGACCCTTCCATTGAGGAATTTTTCCCTAATGTACAACCTAAACATCCCCTGATGCAACTAGAGGCCATTTCTTCTTGTTCTATTGCTTGTTACTCGTGAGAAGAGAGCAACACCCACCTCTCTGCAACCTCCTTGTTGGTTCACACCAGGCTGAGATCAGGGAAGCCCCAGGCTGCTTCTCTGAGCTTGCCAAAGGATATGAACAACAAAGCAGCAAAGATCCATCAGGAAAAGCTCTAGTAAAGCAACAGGAGTTGAGTGGCGTCTTATAGAACTAGCATGTTTTTCATCAGAGGAAAGGCAGCTTTTAGCTTTGTTGAGAAGAGCAACTACTGCACATGTAGATACGAGGCTGAAGGACATGTTTTTGCAGTGGGCTTGGTACAGTTAGGTTAGTTGTTGGACTTTATGATCTTACAGGTCTTTCTCCACCTAAATGTTTGTATGAGTCTATTCTTGTGTTCCGGAAGAGAAACTGAGGGATTATCCCTAGGGTTTACAAGCAACAATTTCCCATAGGGTCTTCCCTGACTTAAGTCATTTAGAGATGCTGCCTTTTATTATCCCCCAATGTTGGATATCTATCCATTATTAGGACTTTGTGTTTTGGTAATTGTTCAAGATATCTTAAATTTGATACCTGTGCCTGTAATAGATTTACATAATGAGGTCACATACCAACCAGTTCAGGCCAAATAGCAAGACTTGGCCTCCAGCCCAGAATAAGGCACTGTAACACCACTGCTAGCTGCAGAGATCCTTCCATACCCATCTCTGATGTGTTCTGGGCTATTTTTCACTAAAAGATAAGGATAAAATACAGTGCTGTTCCTTTTTTTTCCCCACCCCAGTGAAAGGCAACTCCTTAAACATCTAATCATGAATGCATGTGAAGTTTCCTTTGGAGAAAAAGTTTCACAGAATCACACAGAACCTTAGGGATTGGAAGGGACCTTGAAAGATCATCTAGTCCTGCCAGTGCAGGACCACCTAGACCAAATCACACAGCAACATATCCAGGCAGGTTTTAAACGTCTCCAGAGGAGACTCAACAACTTCCCTGAGCAGCCTGTTCCAGTGCCCTGTCACCCTAACTGCGAAGAAGTTCTTTCTGATATTTATCTGGAACCTCCTATGTTCCAGCTTACACCCATTGCCCCTCGTCCTATCACTAGATGACACTAAGAAGAGCCTGGCTCCATCCTCCTGACACCCACCCTTCATATATTTACAGACATTAATATGGTCACCCTTCAGTCTCCTGTTCTCCAAGCTAAAGAGACCCAGCTCCCTCAGCCTTTCCTCATAAGGGAGGTGTTCTACTTCCTTCATCATCTTCTTCATTTTGATATGTTTTCTTCACTGGGCTTAAGTTCTGGTTGGGGAAAGTATAATTTTGGATTTAACTCATAGACCAACTGGGAGCAGCATGTGACAGAGATGAATTTCACATTTGGAAAAACCTTTGGACTACATCTGGAATGTTTTGTCCAGTTCTGGGCCCCTCAGTAACTTGGTCTAGGTGATCCTGCTGTGTCAGGGGGATTGGACTAGATGATCTTTGGAGGTCCCTTCCAATCCTTAATGATTCTATGATTCTATGGCCAACAATCGGAAGCATGGGCAAACTAGGATTGAGAGCACAGGAAGGGACTGCAGATGCATGACAAAAATGAGATGGAGACAAGGGGTCATGACTGCAGCTACAAAGCTCTTGATCTGTATTTGGAAGGATTCACTTCCATATACTGCCAGCCCAGGAATTCATAGAAATATTTTTGTTGTGAGTTGTGTTCAGAGGAGAGGTGATGGTGCAGCCAAAATCCTATCTACTTGGAGAACAAAACTATGTCTCACAACAGGATTTTAATATAACATTTCTCTGCTAAAAAAATATTAAAGGGAAACAAACAGACATTTGGTTAGAGATTTCTGGTGGTAGAAGGCTCTTTGATCTAGCACTTGATAACATGAAGTAATGCTAAGACACGAATCTAAGATTCAAATCCGAGAACAGGGGCAATTTTTTTAAAGGGTAGTCAAAACTGAATCTATCGTGGGTGACAGATATGTGTGGGGACAGAACCATATAGAAAACCAGAAGATGGTTCCATTTATCTTCAAAGAATTACAAGAAAGTTATGATCTGAAGAATGCAGGAACGTGAAGTGCTACTGCAAACTAAACACTGTTCAAATTAATTGTCTGAATCAGAGTCAGCAGACACCTGCTCTAAAATAATTTGTGTCTCAGAGGCATAAAGATGGAACACATAAAACTCTTCTTTACAAATAAACTTACATTGCTTGAAAGACCAGAGCAGCTCTGCTTAAGACACTATTAGTGGGCTGCTTTGGGCTTGAGGAGTCCAGTGCTTGTCACTGCATTACAGCTAGACTTGGTAAGCATATCAGACACAGCAACCAGCACAGTCCAGTGGTGCCAAGAAGTTCAGCAGTCACCTCCAGAGTGGAGACTAGAGACTTCACTCTGTCTCTAGTCACACCTAGAGACAGAGCTTGCTGATTGGCACCAGAGGGCAGGAAATAGCAGACTTTATACATTTTTGCTGTACTGGTAGTTTTTTTTAGTACAGACCACTTTTATAATACCAGGTATTTTTTCCTGACCTATCCCAGTGAGCACTTCCATCGGGACTGAAGAAGTGATGGTGTGGCAACAGTGCCAGTCCAAGTTCAGGACTGGTTACATACAACCTGAAAGCTGTTGGCTACATGCTACCTGCTGTTTCTGTCTAGGTCATGTTTCTGGGTACGGGAATTTGCATTCATTAGGCAAGAGTATTAGCCCTACAGCACCTCCTGATTCAATTTTTCCAGGGAACTTTGTGCTTCAGATCTGTCTGTTTACACTTAGGTTGTTCTTTGGTGGGTGTGGTCTTACAAGGCCAGTTTTGGCTAACAGAAAAAACACAGGCAACTGGTCTGCTCTTTTTGAAAAACTTTGTTTACTTGAAAACAAAATGCTAATCGAAACCATAAAAGAATGATTTTGTGTGAAGATTTATGGTTTGAATACTGACTGATACTTGACAACTTTGAAAGAAGTAGCTCTGCTTTGAAAACCACAATGCACAAAAGGCCCCTGCAGAACTTTCACTCACTAGTCCTCTTTCTCCATGCGAATACTGATGTGCTTTTACATGCATCCCCTGTGCTTTGCTTGCTCTTTTATTAATATAAATGCCACGGTGTCACTTAGGTATTGAAGTCATCTGAGTAAAACATGACTTCTGCTTGGTGGCAAAACTTCATCCAAAAGATGAATTGAAAGTGTCTGAGGTTTAAGAAATTCAGATCACTTTGTTTCTCTCATTTCTGTTGCAATTCTGGTTTGGGGACAGAAGCAGAAGTAGAGAAAAGATATGAAAATGTCTGCAAGATTTCCAGTTTCATTTTGCAGGCTCAAGAGACTCAGCTAAGCTTTAGAAACCACGCAATTTGTAATCTCCCAAGGTAAATAACAGAGGTGTTGTCTCTTGAACATAGTCAACTTAATTAAACAAAATGTGTGAAGCAGGGGAAAACACAGAAGAAGCAAAATGACAACTTACCCAGATTTACATAGGATATGTTTAATGTTACTCCCCAATATATTACAGCAAATCTATCTTCAGCTTTGCAGTGAGTATTTTCAGGATTGGATTATTGAATGGGCTAACAAAAAAACCCCCAAAACCTATTTTCCAGACTCAAGTGCAGGTATTTCCATTTACCTCAGGTCAAGCTGCACGTGTCCTGCTGAAGTCATCTGACAATTTTGATGTTATAGTGAGGGGAGGTCTGATTCAGTGTTAGCAGGATGCTTGAAAAGGTATTTCCTTTCTCCTCTACCTGAGAGTATAAACCTCCAGCCTTCACTTGAAGTACTCCAGGGAGTTACTGCAGCTTGTTGAGTCACACTAGATATCCAGTTTTAAAGATATGTGGCAGAATTCTCTGTGCTGACTAGTTGCAGGTATTCCAGTGTACCTGATCGGTAGCTAGCTACCCGTGAAACCTTGTGTGTCTTGGATCCTTCATTTTCCCTTTTCTGAAGAGCAGTAGTTATCATCTCTGCTAAGTCATCGTGTAATCTCTGCTGGTTCTCCCTGAAAGTAACAAGATGGGGAAAAAAAATCAGTGATTCACATGTTTTCAGTGATCCACAGAGTCCCTGGCTGTTTTTAAACATTTCTATCCCACACTGATCCTAATCCCATTCACACACTACTGACAGGAAGTGTGGGCAGAACCAAATTCAGCTTCTGGATTTCATGATAGAATTCAGAATTTACACATGAGTTTTCCATTTGAATGAAAAGGAAGACACCTAACAAAAATAGATTATCTCAACATCATTACTGCACCAGCACTTCCACTGTCAAATTCAGGTGGCCATCTTCAGTAACAGAGTTGCCACATTTTCATAAATTTCTGTAGTGTGTCTGGCTTTTGCTGGAATATCCCACCTATGACAATTTTAAGGAGCAGTTCTATCAGCCAGACTTGTGTGAGGAAGTGATGGTGAAAATACAACTAACCACAGTGATCCAGCTCAAGAGCTACTTTCAATAGCTGAATTCCCTAAGAACTGTCAATTTGGTAATCCTGATAGTCTTCACGGATCATACTAATTTTAAGGAAGGACATCTGAGTTCAGCATGGATGTACACCTGACATTAGTTCCTGCTCAGCCCACAGACAAACACTTGTACTTTCCATTTGAAAACAAAATCAGAGTTCAGGAGATTCTGTAGTAAATTAGAAGTTTGATTGTTTCTGTTTTGCATATGTCTCAAGAAAACATTTCTTTTTCTCTTAGCCTCCTCTTTTCTCTTAGCTAGATAGAAATAAACAGGCATAAAGTGTTATTGGTGCAATGGACATGTTGTGTAAGATTCAAAATTATTGCAGTAGAAGTAAGCTGTAGTGTTTACTCAAGTCTTCTACCACAAAGGATCCCCATGTAGCCAGCAAACCACAATTTGCAACGTAATTGCTTCAGGTGGCACTGAAACAAGGACATTTCAAAGCAAATGGCAGCATCAGAGTTTAGAGAAGAAAGTGAGGAGCTTCTACATTTAATTCAGTGCTGATATGCAAAAAAAGGGAAAATAAATGCAACCACTGATGCTGACTTCAGTTTTGAATAGTTTCTGAAAAACAGCACTTCCTCTGTTACTCTATTTTATTCACTGATGCAAAATGACAGCTCACTGCCAGGACATGGACCTCTTTTTTTTTTTTCCTGAAAACTTACCTCTTCTACGTTATAAAGTAAGCTTTTTGTTCAATTTTTAAAGACTGTATGTGTGTGCAATGCTACAGTAACTTTGTCCACTGCTAGCAGAATCCTGCTCAAAGTCCCGCAAGTTTCATTTCTACAAATTCGCCCTCAGGAGCTCCCAGGCATGGTGCCACTGCAAGGTGCACATACATTTGAGGTTATCCTCTCACTGTGCTGTCACACGTAGGCTCTATTAGGTCTAAAGTGCGAGATTTTTAGGTCTAATGTCTTCTTTCGGTCCATCTCGTTCACTTAACCACATCAGCAGCTTGTCCTGTCTTACTTCCCTCCTGAGGAAATGAACCTGTTAAGTGCTTGTAGGTCAAAGAACCTTCAGCACACACACAGTCCCAAGTTGAGAGTGTTTACATGTTTATAAGTACATACACCGTTAAGCCTCTAACTACTGAAAGTAAGTTGAGTAACAACAGAAAATCCACACTTGCCAGGAAGGAACAGTGAAAGCTAAAGCACAAAGACTGGGAATTTCTGTTCCCTTTTTACATATAAAGAACATCTTACACAGAAGGAGGTGTTGGGAGACTGTATTTCTTGTCCTCAGTACCCGTCAACCAGTAGGTAATTTCCGTTCCTCTGCCCTAAATACGGATGACAATGAAGGGAAAACACCTTTTGGCATCAGAACGAAATTTCCTTCAGTTAATGTACTTAAGTAACACTGTATTGCACATCGCCACGTTTGTCTTTGCTTGTTTTCAGTAGCTGATGTTCATAGCAAAGGATTAAATGCAGATGTGAAAAGAAGACTAGTGTGGGATGTGCAGCTGCATGTGTGCTCCCTTGTTCCATGACCCAAAACACACCCCACGGGAGAGGTGAGTTGTGCTTCCTGCTGTCAGCTCCCAAATGCAGACATCTGCCAATTGTGATAGACTGAAATAAATGGATTGGTAGATAAACAGATAGCAGAGCATGAGCAAATTAACAACAGATTCAGCTTTCCTTCCATCAGATGAATTCACTCCATGATTTTCTGTTACAAATCGTACATTTAATTTATTCTTCATACCCTTGTTGCTTTAATTTATAATTTAGGGAGCTCTTCATTACCTACATTGTCTTTATAGAAGTGTCTTCAGCTTCTAAGTGATCTGTTACTCGTGTTCCCCAGCTGTTAAATAAGTTGCAGGGTATATAATACAACTCTACATACTTTATAGTATATACTATCAGCCTTATGATACTTTTATAGTACCCCTCTTCTCTGTGTTCATGCATGCACATGGGAAAGGTTACCTTCAAGCACGTTTCTCCTCTCACTTCGTACTGGAATTGGCAGTCTGTTCTTTTCAGTATGTTAATAGTGGAACCATTTACATGAATCCTTAAAGCTAAAAAATAAAGAGACTATGAAAACTCAACCTGGAAATGTAACACACAGTCATTGTAAGTAAAGTTGAATTAAATGAGAATCAATTACATTGCTGTACAAAAAAAATTTGAATCCACTATGTAGGATTGTGTCTAGGAAGGAATAGCTTGGACAGCTGTTGATGTGAAAGACATCTGTAGTATTTAGATGCTAAAAGGCAAAATAATTGGGAGTGACCTATATAAAGTATAGTCATGTGAAGACACTGGGCAGAAGGAAGACAAACTGGTTCTTGGCACAGTTTCCTAATGGTGAAGCTGAAGATATAATTGCTTCAACTTAAAACATACAGTCAGCATATTTACAGAACAACACTGTGATATAGTTCCAGGTGAAACGAAAATCTATAATTCATACAGTAAAATTAAATTCTACAAACACACAAGTGTCAGCTCTTCCGGAAGGACTCTGCCAGTGATCCACCCCATGTACTCCAGTACCAGAACTGAAGTATGAACATGGATCAATTTTTCAGTGTGCAGCAGCCTAGTGATAGAGTTAGTAATCAACATGTTTATGTTACTAAGGCTTCTTCATCTTTAAAACTTCTGCAAGTTGATAATAAGTTGTTCTCAGCTGAAAGCAGACACTACAGACACAAACTAAGCAACAGCCTTTGGTCCTCTGACGCTGACAGCTAAATTTAGTCCTTACGCAAGCCTGTGGATTCCATCCGCGAAGCTGTGTTCACCGTATCTCCAAACAAACAGTAACGAGGCATTTTTATTCCAACCACACCAGCTGCACATGGGCCTAGAAACAGGATGCAGAGAATGAAAAAGGTGGCTCAAGAGACAGTTGTCTGCCTGGAAGGTGTCTCACTGTTGCACAGCAGTGCAGTGCCTGCTGGAGCATTGTGTTCCTCACCAGTGCAGTACTTCCCACAGTAACTTACTTCCCAAACTATCCAGTGGCCTCCCCATCCACTCCAAATGAAGCCTAGCTCTGTTAGCCTTGCATAATCTAATAAGAGCATAAAAGGGACACAGCTGCACAGTCCTAACTGTATTTAAACATAATTTCTATGTGGAAAAATGTAGAATTACTAACTGTCAGTTTTGGAAGCAAGAGAAAAGATAATCATCTTCATTCTGGAGAGGGACAGAGTGGTGCCTTAAGCAGTTTCCCAGTGTTTCTGTTGTTTTCACTGATGTTACCCTCCCCTGGTGTTCAGGTGGTTGTTGAAACAAGAGGAAATAGAAAGATAACATCTCCTAAAGTATTTGGGATTGTTGAGTTATCTACAGTTTCCCTGTGATAAAAAAAAGTTTGTTTTGGGTAAATTAAAGCAGTAATTCCCACATAGGCTTGACAGAACTTTTCCCTACAAAACCATAGCACAGAGCCCTGCATTTTTTTGGCTTGATGGGCATAGCTGGCTAAAGATGATTCTCTGCTTTAATCAGAGAGGAACGACCTGTGGATTTGATGCAACTGGCTTAATCGTATTAGGAACAGCGGCAGTTTCTAGCAACTGACTTAAGCTATGAATGAGTGGGTATGGACAGCTTCACTACAGGGGAGCAAACCAGTGGTTTATTATTTCTCCTGAACTTCCTCCAGGTCCATTGTTTTCAACCTGATTCTTCATGAGGAGAGCAGCTGTGTATGGCATACTTCCAGATCTTCCATGGATGTCTGTTCTTTTCAAAACCAAGGCAACACCACTGATCTAGGGCTAGTGTGTACCAGAGTGAATTCCAATGCGAATCCAAACAGGCAGGCCTGGCAGGTGTCTCAGCTCAAAAGTTCCCATGAAGCTGAGGATGTCCAGAGCCATCATGGAGATGTCTACTGCATGCCGGTTGCCATTCCTCTTTGGTAAACCACTCACCACCATGTATGCATCACCAATGGTCTCCACCTGTGGAAACAAAACTACCTCACTGTCTGCAGACATAGGAAATTATGTACTCAGCTAAAAGCAGAAAGATCTAATCTGGTCCTCCTGTTCACCGTTAAGCAATGCTTCCGTGGATAGCAGGGTTGATTGGTTTAAAGAAGCTGAAACCTTTCTGGTACATGACCGTTTAGGACTGTACCCAGAATTCCAGTTAATGAATCTGTGAACACCTAGCATACAAAATTTGGAATAAGCAGGAACACTGAAAGCACATTGACATAAAATAATCTGGTCCTGGTTTTCTCTCTTTTGTCTTTGCTTAGAAGGCAGATTCCCAAATCCAGTGTGAATTGTGGCCCCTCTGGAGCAAAAACACAAAGCTAGTCACCTTGTAAACATCATGATGGTCAAGAATGTGGTCGAAGTTCTTGTAGATATCATTCAGCATATCTACAACCTCCATAGGGGTGCTGTATTTGCAGAGTGTGGTGAAGCCAACAATGTCACTGAAGTAGATAGTGACTTCTTCAAATAGCTCTGGTTCTACCAGTCCAGTCTCCTTCAAAGACTTTACTACTGGCCTGTGGAAATAGAGAAAGCAAGAAGACATGTGACTACTGTTTAATGTTAAAAGCATTTTTTCAAGTAACCCAACCACCTCACTGCTTTCTGTGTAGGAATCATCAACTAGTTCTCTGGAAATTGCCACCATAATCACACTTCAGATGCCCAAAATGCCTTTCAGTCAGGGACCTCAAGGCACATATTAATGTTAATTAATTAACTACAGCCTTATAAAATCCAAGTGTGTTAATAGCCATGAGGAAACTGAGGCACAGGCAATTGAGCTTCTCGGCTTGAGTCAGAAATAGCAATATGAGGCAAATTTAAACTAAAATTCTGAAACTCCTGACATGTAGTAAGTAAGAACAGACATGTTTTTCTGTTTCCCCAGCACAGAAGTAATTTCATCTTGGTAATTACATCAGCTCATCCTGATTTCAGATGGGATATCATAATCTTATAATTTTATGGAACAGAAATTCAGTATCATGACAGTCAATATCTATTCAGAGGGACCTTCATTTTCTTGCATTTCTAAATCCAGGGAAATATCTGTTCCTAGTGGGGATATTAAAAGAGAATAGCTGAAGGAGTCCCAGAAAATTGCAAGCATTGCACAGTGCTGTGTTTCATCTACAGTGAGACAACAACAGAGTGGTAGGAACAACAAGGAGTGGAAGGAAGCATGGATTCTTTGTCACACAGTCTACACAGAAATAATTTCAAAAGTTCCCTAAAATTCTACTGAAATGGCAATTTATTATTTTTTTTAGATCTATTATAAAATCAGTACTCTGACTACTTAAATACCCTTGAAACTAGCACCAGGACTGTCATGGTAACCCACACCAATAACATACCAGGATAGTTTCACTACTCTAAACATATGCAATACTTAAATTACTCGTATTACCAATATTCAAATATCAATAATACTTGCCCTATAATCACACTCTGAAGCCCGGTCTGGCTCAGTATGGCCCAGCCCACCTCAGTCTCTCTGTTGCATTGCTGAACCCCTGCCTGAAGTTGGACAGCACTCCTGCTGTACAGCTAGAGACATTCCTTCTACATGGGATCACTGTAGACCTACATATTCCCAGGAAGTCGATGAAAAAGATATTTGTGCTGGAAAGGGGGATCCTGTGCATGAAAAGAGGTTGAGGAAGATAAAGGGTCCTGGTACAATCTTAGCAGGAAACTCCACAGCAGGGTGGAGACAACAGAGACAGCTGTTTCTTCTTTATTCACTCGCAGGATCAGATTAGAAGGAAAGAAAATGAAAGATTAATATTAATCCCAACCCCTACTGTCCAAGACTCAAGTGTAAATAAAATGCCAGTGGAAATCCTGCTGTCTGGTTACCTTGGAAGTAACATGAAATTAAGCCTGTCTGCTCTGTCTCGCTCTGCTTTGTATAGCTCTGTCCTTTCTTCCACTAGGTGCTCCAGGTTCCGGGAATACATCTGTAGACGCCGGATCAGGGTATCCATGTAGCTTTCATTGTTCTGGCCATGGTAGTTACTGTGAATAATAGAAATACACAGAAGCCAACAAGAAAGGTTGACAGAAGCACATTGTTGAGAGAGACAAAAAAGAGACAAAAAAAGAAGCTATGAAAAACTTCTCCATTCTTTGACTTCTGTGTAGTTAGAATACAAAGTGCCACAAGTGCATCGCTCCTTCTCTTTCAGGGAGGGCTTATGTATATGAATTGAAGGTCTGTGATCCACTCTTGTCACTTGGAGATGGTAATTCTTCAAGCACCCTAAATCACCTAGCCCTACTAATAAAGAATCTTGGAACTGTTTAGGTAGGAAAAGACCTTTAAGATCATCATGTCCAGTGATTAATTTACCCAAGCCCATTGTTAAACCATGTCCTTCAGCACCGTACCTACGTGACTTTTAAACATGTCCAGGAATGGTGATTCAGCCACTTCCCTGGGCAGCCTATTCCAATGCTTAATGACCCTTTCGATTAAGAAGTTTTTCCTAATGTCTAACCCAAATTGTCAACTCCAGGTTATCTTGAGTAATTTAATCTGTAAAAAGTAACTGTCAAACTTGAATCCTGAGGGGAACCTAAAGATAGTAGCTAGAAAATTACATACAACATTTCAATAGGGACTTCAGCCAGAAGGATTACGACAATTTGAGGCTGTCTATGTAAAAGACAGAATAATTCAATGGACTAATTAGCAGCCTCAGGGCTAGTTTTATTCACAAGATCCTGCAGACTCCAGCCAAGTAACTCCTGGAAGCAGAAGTATGGTAACACAAGCCATTCACAACCCCTGGTTGTCTGAGCAGCCTGCACTCACCAAAGAAGCCTGAAAGTAGATGGGGCCAGGCTGACTGAAAGAGTTGGATTAGTATTGTACTCAAGTGGACTCTAAAACTGCTTATAAATAAATAATTATGTCAGGGATGCACCATCCCCATGAGGGATGACCTCCCCGTGAGGAGAACACTATTGCATGTGGCAAGAAGCAACCTCTTTGCATTTGTAGGATGAAGGCTTAGAAGCTGAACCAGGATGTCTTCCTATAGCAAGATTATTCAATTGATATATTCAGTTATGCTTAGTGCCGTTGTATTTCTGCCCACATAAAGTGTACAATGATGCAAGTACTGGTGGGATTTGTTGATGAAGAGAGCTTCAGAAACTGGGGAGTAATTTCTCAAAAGAAGCATTTAAAGTGCACTGTTTGGACATAAATACAATGTGACATTGGTCAGGTGAAAGGCCTGTATAACCCCACAGGGTTACTCAGCTATCACATAATCATGGAATCATTCAGGTTGGAAAAGACCCTTGGGAGCACCAAGTCCAACCATCAACCCTACTCTACAAGTTCACTCATAAACCAAATCCCTCAACACTGCATCTAAGTGACTTTTAAACACATGCAGGCATGGGGACTAGACCACTGCCTTGGGCAAGTCCATTCCAGCTATGGACAACTTTACACCAACAAAATCCAGTAATTCTAGTCAGTCTAATTTGGGACTGTCCAAACCCACTTATGGCCTAATGCAGATGATCCAAACTTTCTAATTATCCTCCAAACATTTATGTACACTAGTTTCCCAAAACTCAAAATTACATGAGTCACTCTCCAAGTCTTGACAGGGAGTGAATTACTTGAATGGTTGAAGTCTGTAATTGTCCAGCTTGCTACTTCCACAACGTACCAATTTGAGGTATGGCCATCACACTACCCTCACACAGCTTACACATGGATAGTTGTGCACACATGTACCTGTGCACATGCTTCACTAGGTTTCTGCTGAAGAACAAAAGAGAATCTAAGTAGATACTCAGTTTTTCCACTGGCTGAATCACTTCTGCTCACATACTCATGACATGAGCTTTCTAGCACTTACGACGAGTCTAAAACTCCTCAAAAAATGTGGCCCCTGGTTCTTACCTGAATATTTTAGCCAAAGTATTCTCAATTTTCTTAAAGTCAGGCCTTTTCTCTGGATCTTCCTCCCAGCAGTTTTTCACTAGTGTATATACCTTCAAACAAAAATTTAAGGAAAGTCCACCTGAGTAATGGACACAGAAAGATAAAGGTGCTAAACAGAACTCGTTCATTAGGGAATTTCCAGTTACTCTTGACCTGCAACATTTTAAAATGTGTGACTAACTGCTTTGAAGCTATGGTTAGGACATTCTTTGCAGGCATCTTAAACTTAACTCCATAGTGACTAGTGGCATGATCTT
Source organism: Rhinopomastus cyanomelas (assembly GCA_013400115.1). Classification (NCBI taxonomy): domain Eukaryota; kingdom Metazoa; phylum Chordata; class Aves; order Bucerotiformes; family Rhinopomastidae; genus Rhinopomastus; species Rhinopomastus cyanomelas. Next base: position 172,057 of record VXBP01002543.1, read on the forward strand.
AACTTGAATTTGCAGTACATAAATGAAACACATGTAAATGGATCCAATCTTGCAGCTAGTGGCAGATACAGTTATTGACACCAAGGCAGATGCTTTGATGATTATATTTAAGATTACCTTAGCTTGGTTTTTTTGTGAAACTAGTGATTCAGACTAAAAGAATGATACTTGTTGCTAAATATGTGTATGTCTATAATACAGACATTTTCACCTGAGCAAGTAAGCTCAGGGACTATATCATCAGTGGAGAGGAGTGTATTTGAAGTGTGATTCATCTCAGCTTAAAAGACATCTGAAATAGATCAGAAGAGTGGTACCATGTAAGTGTCCATTTCTTTCCAGTGAAATAATTTCCATTACTTGTATTTCATTTCACTGGTAACAACTAGAAACACCATCTTTTCCCATGAGGTTAGAGCATTTGGCTTAAAATGTACATAGCTTTCATCCTCCCATGATCTTGAGCTCTAGTTTGGCCAAGACTTCCATCCTTCATCCAGAAAATGGCTTAGTTAATTATTAGCTTACTTCCGTCTGTCTTTCTCCCACTGTTTCCAAGGTCAGGTCTGGTCGAAAAGGCTTCGCTCCTTTGCCATTCTCCACTCTGTAAAGTTTCTCTAGCACAGGAAAAATATGCACAGTTTTAAACAACAATTTAAAAAGACCTTGTGGAACATTTCTTGTGTCCTGTGATGTACAAACAGAAGCCTTGAACACAGTTCTCACATTTTGCTGTGAATTTCAACTTTTTAAAATATATGGCACAAAATCAAAACAGGCTGGATTGACGGTCCCTGAAAGCAAAATGAACAGGAATGCACATGAGTATTTATTGGTCACGGTAGACACGGTTATGGCATCTTCCCAAATGAATGTTGGGCATTACTAGTGTGCTTGTCAGCATGAAGTATAGCTATAGTAAAAAACAATGTGAAAAGCCCATTGCAACTTGATCAAAACTGTAGGGATATACAACTCCCATCAGAGCAGCTTCATTGAAATTAGCCTATCAACGTATATGGTCTAAAAACATTCCATTTGTTAGCTTATTTGTACTCTTATTCATGAAATCCGTTCCTTAAAAGCTGTTTGGATTCTGAACATGTCAGAATGCAGGCTGCGTTTGCACACCTCAATTTAAGTACAGTAAGTGAGAGCAAAACCAAAACCCTCTCTCTCTTTGCCCTTCTCCTCTGGATGTCAAGAGTTCCAGAGGGAGTGAGTTAAAAAGAGAGAAAAGAGATTTTTTTATCTCTGGAAGAGAGAAAGAGAAATTGAAAGGCTCAGTGGGGAAGCATGAAACACATTTATTAACAGTGTCAGTGACCATTTTACTGAAGGAAGAACATAATGAGATGAAGGAGGTTTGCAGTAGTGACAATATATGCAAGTCTAGAGTGGTTAGAGATGCCTAAGCATGCCCAGTGTGCATAATCACCCTCAAAAGATGCAGTAGCTTCCAACTTCGTGGTACAAAAATGGCAGATTAGACAAGGAGCAGGGATTTTATCCTCGCAAATGCTATGGAGCAGAAAGACTGCTAAGAAGTCTTCTGTAGGCTGAGACAGAAGAAACAGTGTAAGTCTCACGTATACAAGAGGAATGTGCTGGCTTTTCATGCCACTGCACACACCTGAAAGTGGAAGTAACAGCCACTATTAGCAACAATGCAATTAACCAGTTGCAGAAAGTAGTGGAACAAAGAGGCAGTTTGAACAGAGCGTTGGTACATGACAAGATTTCACATTCTTGAGCAGTGAATGAGGTGTTTCTGCAGAAGAGTGGAACAACCAGCTGGCCTAACAGCTGTCTCACAGAGAAGTAAGTGAAGAGGACTATGACCTAGTTACTTACATACATTAGAAATGCAGCTCTGCCTACCTTTGTGGGGGCAGCAATATTATTGTAAGTTAAGTTGATTGATACATATTTGCAGGTGGACAAAACTTGTTAACTCTGCAAGTTCATTATCTACAAAGGTCACTTAGCTACTACAACAGAATGTTTTGTGTTCTAAGCTCTCCTTGTTTTGTCTACTGCTCCAATGTTTCTCCTTGAATGACGCTATGGTGTTTTTGTTCCAAGGTCCTTCCTTCAGCTAACTCTGCTCTCTGTAAACTTGCATCTCACTGAGTATCTGGAAGTCGAGTTAAGTTTTCCTAAATTGGTGGTTGGAAGCTAGGTGAAGGGTTTTTTAAGCAATTCTTAAAGTCTGAACAGTCTTGCTGTTGCCAGTGAAGTTACGGAGAAGTGATTTTGCCACTTGTCCTGAATTACCAACATCTTGTCTTCCAACTTGCAGAGATTACCTTCCGATAGCCTGGCCATTGGAAGATTTTTCTTCAGGAAACTTGAAAACACAATGATCTAACATGAAACAGGGAAATAAAACCCTCCTGGATGTGTTCCTGTGTGACTTGGTCTACGTGATCCTGCTGTTGCAGGCGGATTGGACTAGATGATCTTTCTAGGTCCCTTCAATCCCTTATGATTCAATGATTTATTTTCCCACTACCATTAACTGTAATTTGGTATTCCTTTCCTCTTTTAATCCTAGATATTTGTAAATTACTGCTAATTCTATGTTTGAACTACTCTCTTCCAAAGTTAGATAATGTCACAAACAAAATTCAAAAGTGTTTGAATAACCTGGCTAATGAACAAATCCAGACATTTAAATGAGGAGCCACTTTGGCAATACATAAAACCATTCATCCCTTTCTGTTCTGAAATTTGATGAACTGCTGAAACTAGGCTGAACACATTTACTCAAATTGCATACTTGAAAATCAAGAGGAATACCGGTAAGAGTAAAATATCTTAGCTACTAATCTGTTTAAGGAAAAAGCTTTGGAGAGCAAACAAATTCTTCATGGAATGCAAAATTTAGAATTTTAACTGACGCTTGCAGAGTAGGGGTTTTTTTTGAGGTACACTGAATCCAGACTTATGAAGCAGGCTTCAGGCCCAGTAAGCTTATTTCTGTCATACCAAACATACTGCTATGCATGACCATCTCCAGTAAGAGCTCCTAGAGGTGCTAAAAATTCTTCCAGCTGGATGGATTAACCCAGCACTATTTGAAAGGGATAATCTTTCTAAAATTGCTAACCAGATCAAAGTTAAAACAAGGAACCAGACTGTGACTGTGACAGCCAGGGTCAAGTACAGACCAGTGAGAAAGTCATCATGTGTCAGAAGAGCCCAGAAATACCATGTCTGAAGCCAAGTTAATAATCATGAACATAACGCAGGAACACAGTAGCTGCTCAACAGTGAAAAGAATGTAGTTGCCTATGGATTTGCTTTGCAAGTCGAAATGAGCAAGGAAGAGAATTGCTCTTTCCCTTCTCCATCTATTTGGGCAATAGTTATAAAATCCTTGCACTCATGAGGATTGCACCTGCCTCTTCGCAAGAAAAATAAATAGGAAGGATTTTACTTTATCCACCTTATCTTAAGCATGGAGTCCTGAGGAGCTTGCTTGAACAAGAATGGGCATTTCTAATCTCTTTTAGGTCTACATTTATATTAAACAGTTGATGATATGGAAGACTGTGTTTCCCCAAATATGAACAATGATTTGTTATAATACAGGTGATAAACATGGCCCAGAAGTTATTCTCAAATATAACTCAGGAAAAGAGTTATTAGGCTGTCCAGCTGCTCCTCTAGATATTTTAACAAATGTGAGGCGGGTCTATCAGAGTGACTCAGAGGTAAAGGCAACATCTGAACTTGTTGTTGGTAACTGTCTCTAGGAAAATCCCAAACCCACACAAGCTTTTATGTCAGCTCTAATATGCAATAATGCCTGGGTTCTGGGAACTGGGATGGATTGAGCTGTGAGCCACACAACAATGATGTCACAAAATGAACAAATTGGTGTGCGACGGATGCACTACAGGACGAGAGGCTTTTTCTGACAGAAGTTAATGACTAAAGTTAATTCTGACAGGGCTGAATAAAGTCTGAATTGCCAGTTTTAAAATGCCAACTCTTCTTGTGTCATGCTGCTGAGGTTTTGTTGGCATTGCTGATTTACAATGCCTAGTAGGTGTGAATGAATATATGTTGTGCATGACTCATATAAAACTACTTTATGTCCTTTAAATGACACTATAAATCTAGACAACGTTGTTTGATGTTAACCTCTGTAATGCTGTGACCAAGATGAGGAGAGAGGGGAAGGGGCAAGAAAACTCAGTGCAAACCTCAATTACAGAAAAAATAAGGACATTTTCCCCCACAGTGAGTTTCCTCAAGCATCTCTTAATTCATCACACAGTGAAAGAAGCAGCTGTTATATCAGAGATAGTGCCTTTCACAAAAACCCAGAGAAGGGGCCAGTAACAGCTACACCATCCTGGAAGGCTGCAACAGAGGGGAAATTTGTGGATTTACCTCTGTTGTCCTGGCAGAGTCCGGTATAGAAGGTCTCCCTGCGTAGGATGATTTCCTGGGCGATGATCCCAAAGCTGTAAACATCACCCTTCTGAGATACATCAGCATGACGGAGATGCTCAGGAGCTGTCCACAGGTCTGAAGGACAACAGGGGATGAGGTAAAGGGGGAAGAGAAAGAAGAAACTGTAAAAGGGTCATCCTTCCTAGAGCATCCATTGGCTGCAGTGATATTTTGCTTTACTCTTTCCATATCAAACCCAGAGCCTACTGGCACTGTTTACTTCCTACTTCAGTATTTTCTTTGAGCAGCTAACATCAGTATAGGTTAGGTAAACTTCTGCTGTGGTAGTTTACATTTGTTAATGCAGATCCTCACACTTACAGAGAAGTTATGTTTATTGGCAATGATTTTTCTTTTCTTAGCTACCATTCATGGGCTTCTTAGAAATAGCCTATGCATCTGTGTAAGAACAAGGAATGCTACTGCTGTAAAAAAAGGTGGAACATAAATTATCAGACTAGATTCAAGGAGCTTATTATACAAGATGTCAAACGAAAATGAAACAAAACCATATGGTGTGTTTTGTACTGTGTACAAGACGTGATTAGGCTTTATGGGACTGTGAATATAAGAAAAGTTCACTGGGTTGGAAACCATGAAGGAGAAACCAAGCGAGTAGTGTTTTTACCTTTCCTTGGAGGCAGAATTGAATTACAGCCAAAATCAGTGATCTTCACTACCATGCGATTGTCTACTACACAGTTTGTGGATTTGAGTCGACCATGGACTTCAGTTTTGCTTGAGTGCAGGTACGACATCCCCTGTGGTTGACAATAAAATGGAAAGGAAGCAAGACTATGGTGAGACATTCAGAGGCAACAAGAATGTGAAGTATTAGTGTAATACCTGTCCAAGTAATTAAATGGCCTTTATCTGCAATGGATATGAATAAATCACAATTCTCTGTCATGAAGGGAAGCAAATATTATTTTACAGAGGAGATTTTTGGACCAGTCAATGTTAATAAATTAGAAGATGGGTCATGTCAGGGAAGACCATCCTTCCTTGTAGTTAATAGAAGTCTGACACAGACTGGGTTTTGATAAGATTAGAACACAATTAAGCAATTAGGAAAATTTATTTCTTCCTATAGAAATTTTGATTTCACTTGCAATAAGTACTTTTTTTTTATAATTTTTGTACACCTTTGTTGGAATGTCACACCAAAAAAAGGGTTTCCAACTACATGTTCATCCAGTGGACACCATGCCTGTGAAACAAATTGTTCTTTATGTCTTTATTGTCTCTAAAGATTAGAGACTTCATTCAGAAACAACTGTAACAGATCCTCTTCTGCAAAGCAGAGGGCTAAAGAGGAGTCAATGCAGAGTGTTAGATAGATGATGCACTAGAGCTCATGTAAGGCAGAGGATCAGGTTAGACAATTAGAAATGTCTCTTCTGACCTGACTGCTTATGGGTTTTTTTATACTAGCAAATACATAAGACTTACCAATGAGCTAAACTCGGCAATGAGCACCATGAGGACTGGCCCAGGCAGTTTCAGCTTTACTTCCTGAGATTCAAACTCTTGACTCACAACACACACAACTATATAGAGATGTGTAGTCTGCCCCTTTTTACTCACCACCTCTGAATTTATCTCATTGCGTGTAAGTCACTTGAATACATCACGATATACGGGAAGGGGCCAGCACTGAGGCCCAGCAGGAAAAGAACATTAGTGTGTGGGTGTAAACTGAAGAAGGGAGTGGGTATGCTAATTTGCACCTTCTCACTATTATTTATTTGTTTCATCTCTCTCTTCTGGACTACTTAAGCTCACACCTACATATCGCTTACTACTGGTTGTTTTTCCACCTATAGTTCTTTTTCTTGCAGCTCAGTATATGAAACACAATCTACATGCCGCAGAAGCCAGAACAGGTACATCTTATCTGTTTATTTTAATTTGAATGGTCTTCCATTTGGACTCCTCTTGTATGATAAATGATAGACAGACTTTAATCACAGTTGCACAGCTCATGTGGTCATGAATACATTGTACGACATGTGGGATTTTCTCTTCAGATACTGGGTACCTGTGATTGGGAATGGATCAGCACAAGCTACAAGAGATCACTGAGATATGAACTGAGTTTTGGCCAAGTAAGAGTGTGTCTGAGACACGAGCAGCCTGCAAGAGATGCAATCTCTGGAGAATGTTGCTGGACTGGTTATCCTAGACCTATCTAAATCATGCCAAAATTTACAAAGACTGTGCATTATATATCCAAGGAACACTTTGCTACAACAGAATTTTAGCATCAAATGGCAGCCAAAGGCATTTTTAACTTCCTTATGCCAGAGCTTTCTGATTAACAATTTCTGGAGACAGAAGTCTTATAGATGTGCCTGATAAAATTTCCCTCTTTCTTTCTAACTACATTTCACACCTACCTCAGTTCTCAGGTGGAGAGAGACTTGGGGGTGTTAGTGGATAGCAAACTTAACATGAGTCAGCAGTGTGCCCAGGCGGCCAAGAGGGCCAATGGCATCCTGGCCTGCATTAAGAATGGTGTGGCCAGCAGGTCAAGGGAGGTTATCTTTCCCCTGTATTCGGCACTGGTTAGACCGCACCTGGAGTATCGTGTTCAGTTCTGGGCCCCTCAGTTTAAGAAAGATGTCGAGGTGTTAGAACAAGTCCAAAGAAGGGCAACTCGAATGGTAAAGGGGCTGGAAGATCAGCCCTATGAGGAGAGGCTGAGGGAGCTGGGTTTGTTTAGCCTGGAAAAGAGGAGACTCAGGGGTGACCTTATCGCTGTCTATAACTATCTGAATGTGGTTGTAGTCAGAAAGGGGTTGGTCTTTTCTCCCTGGCTACTGGAGACAAGACAAGGGGTCATAGTCTTAAGCTCCATCAGGGGAGGTTTAGACTTGACATTAGGAAAAGATTTTTCACTGAAAGAGTGATCCGGTTTTGGAATGGGCTGCCCACAGAGGTGGTTGAGTCATCGACCCTGGAGGTGTTCAAGGTTAGGTTGGATGAGGTGCTGAGTGGCATGATCTAGATGTTAGATATTAGGATTACTGGGTTTATTTGGATTTAGGCTGGACTGGATGATCTTTAAGGTCTTTTCCAACCTTATCATTGCTGTGATACTGTGTGATACCTGAAAACGCAGAGCCTATTAAGAACCCACAGCGTGACTTTCAAAATTGCAGTACTATTGCACACAAAAGTGCAGACTATAAGTGCAGTACTCTTAAATTCTATGTTCCTGTAACCTCTGCTCTGAAGCTCTGAAGCGTTAAGTCTGAATGAGAACACTTTTCCTGACATAATGCAAGAATATTTCACTCCCTTGCACAATATCCTGAAGCAGCCCCTTATTCCATAAACAGTGTTGCAACCAGAGTGTATGCACTCCTAACTGCAAGACTTGATTCCTGCAATTCTTTCTTTGCAGAGCTTTCCTCAGTGCTTTTTGGTCACATTTAGCCAAACCCCTGTGGCTACAGATGGTGCTATCAGATCTAGAAACAGCAAAGACACCACAAAAAAAAAGAAGTATTAAAAAAAAAGTCAGTGGAGCAGTTTTAGGGCTTCCTCTGCGCCTTCTCAACCTCCTCTAGTGGAACTAGGGGCTGCTCTAGGAATAGTCACTGCTTGGCCAACTGTACCAGGAAACAGAAATTATCCAATCTCTGTTCAGAAAAACTGATGCAGCAGCTTCTGTGCTCTGGCAAGCAAACACAAGTACTGTTTGGGCAATGGTAAAACCTAAGTGTGAGAAAGTGGTGGTGTGGAGAGAGAGAAAATGTTGTTTAAACCAGTCAGCAACTAAGCACCATGCAGCTGTTTACTTACTTCTCCCAGCTCTGTGGTAGGATAGACAGGAGAATCATGAAATAGAGTAGAACTATTGGGTTGACATAAGAGTTTAATAATTGAAATAAATACTACAAGAAGGAGAAAGAGGAGAAGAATTCTAATGAAGAATATAACTAAAAGAGAGAAAAGAGAGTTAAAACCCAAGAAAAAACAGTGATGCACAATGCAATTGCTCACTATCCATTGACCAATGCCCAGCTAGTCCTCAAGCAGTGATCCCATCCTTCCAGCCAGCTCTACCCCAGTTTCTATACTGAGCATGATGTTCTTGGTATGAATAGCACCCAGAAAAAGATAGAGTAATGCTTTCCCTTTGCTCAGCTCTAAGCCCCCAAAATGCCCCTGGCCTCAAGGTGCCCAGGTTTGTCACAGGAGGGCAAAGGAGCCGAAGGAGCTGGTCATAGAGATTTCAACAGCCTGGAGACCTGGGACTGGGCTTTAAAAGGGCAGATACAAAATGAGAGAAATTGCAGCTGAAAGGCCATGAGGTGACTTGTGTAAAGCTAGAAGGCATTAATGTTACAGGATGGATGCTGTGTGCCCCCCATCCTCAGATACTAGGTCTCCTTTAACAACAGTGCAGTGAATGAGTGGTTATGAAGTCCTGGTCCCAGTGCAGCTGCTGGGCATTTGGTCAGTGTCTTCATAGGGACTGGGATTTTTCTCTCCTTCTCATAAACAGAGCCAGTACTAGTCTCTACATTCTAAGGAACTATCTGGTGATAGTTCCTTAGGTGAACTGCAAGGGGTTAACAAATACCCTAGGTTTTATATGCTCTAAGGAGGGCAGGAAAATCCACTGCTGCTCTTTTAAATGAAACAATGCTGAATGTTAACTGAACTTGAAAGTCATTAACAGGCCCAACAAACTGTGACGATTTGGATTAAGGAGACTTCAGTAAAGAGTCAGATTTTCAATATCTCTTTAGAACAGACAGTGAAGTCATTTATCTTGGAGACCACATCTGAAACGATTCATTTAGGGAAATGGTAGGACCATCCAACTGCAAACTAGCAACAGAAAAGAGCAGCTGAGCACTAGCAAAAAGTTAGAGGTAATTCTCCACATTACTTGCAGAGGTATAATAGATTATTATACCTATGAATTATAAAGGCTCCTTAACTACCACAGGAACAGATACAAGTTTCTAATACAGAATAGAATTTCCTTTACCATGCATATTCATTCTTCTACCACAATTCTACAACGCAAAAGCCTGTTCAAATATACTGAAGAACAGTCTTGGTTTCTGTACAAGAAGGATTTCTTCCCTCCCAAACTGCCTGAAATGGATCATTCTAGTGAGACACTAGAGAAACTGGAGTTTCTCACTCTAGTGAGTGAGAAAAACAGGGTGCAAAAGCCCAACTTGTTTAGAAAAAGTTGATCCCCTCTCTGGATAAAAATTAGAATAATTCTGTCATTTGAAATCAAGCTTTCCTTTTACAGTCTCACCTGAGGCTAGGAAGCTGTATGTTTGGTATCTGACTACTAATCAGAGCTACTGATAAAGAGATTGTAATCCTTAGATCTTTGGGTGACATTTCTTTGGAGTGTACTTCACTTATTGATTTAGAAGCAGCGCAAAGCCAGCACTGGCCCCTATTTCCCTCTTCAGTCTGATGGCCACTGGCTTCTCCTGCCTCATGTACCTGTTCCCAGAGGAGGAAAGATTGGAGGGGCATACAGTTGTAGCAAGGAAAGGAGAACATCTTTCTCCAGAGGACGTTTTGCAAGATGGGACAGGTTGATTAACATTGCATTGTCAGCACCCACATACCTTGGCAATATCATACATGACAGAGATTTTAAATTCCCAGTCCATGAATGTGCCATCAGGGTAGGAGATTTTATCATTTAAAACATCCTGTCAAGAGAAGAAAAAATGGTTTTAGTATACATCAGGGGAAAAGCAGAAGATGAGATATGAGAACCTAAATTGCACAGCCTTTCAACTAGTGACTGAAAGAAGTCGTCCTTCATTTTTCATTGAGAGTGCATGCACTAGAGCAGAGGTTGACTCAGGAAACAGGGAATATGAAATATGTTTTATGTTTACAGAGAGCTAAGAAAGTGGGGACTCCACGATTATTTTTTCAATGCAGTTAAAGGTGAACTATGAATTTGTTCTTAAAACTAAGGGTTTAATAAAGCAAAACAGCTGAGACAGAAATGGGCAATGTGTCCAAGAGGAAGGGAGAGGAATGTCTGTGTTTTGTGCTCACAGTCCACTTCCATTTATCCATGACCTTGCAAGTTCAAAGCAGGCTGTTTGTTTATCTCAAAGTGCCTGTTACTTGCATTTCTTCAAGCCACTCTGATTTCCGTTACTAAAAGAAAACCTCCATGAGTAAGCCAGTTTATAAGAACTGGAGATAGAGGTGGCATTTTGCTCCCTTGTTAGGAGTTTGTTCATCTGAGAGAATCTTTGCATGAAGTCAGAGGCGCAGACAATGTGTGCATGCAGATGAGCTGATGCCACCATTACCTCATGATTAAGACTGATACAATGTTGGGAGTAATAAATAATAAGACTTTCCTTACCTTTTGCCAGGCATCAATTTACTACTACTTCTTATAAATAAATTAGGGGCTGTTGTCCCTCACAGCGCAGCATTTGCTGTATTTCAGTCTCAGATTCTTTGTCTCTTATTAATATGGACTTTACGGAAAATATTTGGAAATAGGGAAAACAAAGTTATGTCCTATATGCTCCTAATAGCAAACAACATAAATACTGGCTGTTGCTGTGGCCTGGGCAGAGCATTGCCTGGCTTTTCCTTGCTTGCACCTCACCTCATTGTCTGAATGCTGAGAACCATCAGACTGATGGCAGCCTCAGCAGCACCTGGGAAAGCCTGTAGAGAACCAAGCAAGGGTGAGGAAACTCCAAGCCAGAAACCTGCCACCACTTGCTCAGTCCATGGCTGCTGCACAAGGGTCAGAGACACAGAGAAGAGATTTAAAAAAAAAAAATATAATAATTTGGGGGTGGAAGGAGACCTGCAAAATTCTTTACCCTCAGAGAACCTCTTTCGCAGTACTCAATCACCCCAAAGATCATGGTGTCTATCTTCACAGTGCCATAGAACTTGGTCAGGTTGTAATAATCAATCTGTAGGAGCTAGAGCAGAAACATTGCAACTGTTTTTAAAAGCCATCATTGTTAAAGTAGAAGCACAGTTCAAGGATACTTGTGTGACACTTCTTTTTATCTCAGACCCTGATAAGAAGTATGAGTTTCCTTTAAACCAGCGTGTAGTCACCCACTGAGTGAAGTACTTGACCCTTCTGCATTACAGAGATAAGAGTGGCTGCTTTTCCAGACCTTCTGAAAAGCAGCTCTATGGAGAAGCATCTGACAGTCCTAGTGGACAACAGGTTCACCGTTATCAACCCTTATAAACATCTAAAGGGCAGGTGTCAGGAGGACAGAGCCAGATTCTTCATGGTGATGTCCAGTGATAAGATACAGTGCAATGCACACAAACTGGAATACAGGAAGTTCAATGTAAACATCATGAGAAACTCCTTTGAGGGTGGCAAAGCATTGAAAAAGGCTACACAGATGGAGCATCCTCTGGAGACATTCAAAACCCGCCTGGACATATTCACATGATACTCTGCAGCGTGCTCTTGATGAACCTGCTCTCACAGAGGGGTTTGGACTAAACGATCTCCAGAGGTCCCTTCCAGTGCGTACCATTCTGTGATTCTGTGTGACCAGAATAGCCATTACAAGTGACAGGATGTTGTGAATCAATCCATAAAAGAGCAAGTAATACGAATGTGACGGCGCTGCATGATATTGTAGATTTTGCACATTCATGCAGACAACTGTATTTTACTTTGAGCCATTTTTAGAGCTTAGGGAATTTGCAATATAGCCATGTTGTGTAAAAAGGAAAACCACTTCTTCAAAAATGATGCAGTACTGCAGCCAGTTTTATCTCTCAGATTGGAAGAGTCTGTAAGCACAAGTCAGCAGAGAGTTGCTTATACTCAGAGAGCTGCACTTGGCATTCAAAAATAAGATTTTACTACATCTTTGCACTACTAATGAACTAGCATGATGCAAACAAAAAAAGTGCCCTGTGTTTTACTATCAGCTATGTATTTATCAAGGCCACATGAGAGAGCATGAATTACTTCATTCACCCTTGGCTTCACTGGCATACGGTCCAGACTCTGAACTAGTGATGAGATCACAAACACCAAGCAATATCCTTTGAGGAACTCGTTACCCATTCACCTGACAAACATACACAAGTACATGGCTGTCGGGACTGAGAGTGGAAAGCAATGACTTCACTCATAGGCTCCATCCCACCCTGCAGTGTCCACTTGCTATGTGCAGCAGTTACCTTGTTCAGTTCTATTTTTTGCTTCTCTGAGAAATTACCGTCACTGTTTTTGAGGTCCTTTAGGATCACCACCTAAAGAAAGTGCAGCAGTGAGGGAAAAAATCGCAGCTTTAGTGCAACAGCAATTTGTCTTCTGTTTCCAAGAAATGTCCATACAAATAATACTTCAGAAAAAACTGCCTGCTGCTTCACTGCTGGAGTTTCAGTCAATCAGCTAATAAAGAACAGAGTTATATTTCCTTCCAAAGACTTCCCAGGTAGATAGGAACTATTTAGAACTGTCAGTGATACAGATTTTAACTCAACATGAATATACTTGTCAGGCAGATATTTCTACTGAATACAGAAGAACTGCCACTTAAATGGACTGTTCTCCATTAATCTACTAATCTCCTCAGTACCAAAATGAATTAGATATCTGGTCCCTCTGCTTCTGCACTTCTGAACCAAGCTAAGTGTTTACAGTGTCTAATATTTTGCCTATTAGCAAAATGCAAAGCACGCAATGAGAGTAAAAGGCTTATTGATTCCATAAGAACAAGCAATTTTCCAAGGTCAGGAGAAGTGGAATTGTCTCTGGAGAGGAATGACCTTCTCCCAGAAAGAACATTCCTAAAATCAGGAAGGGAACACGGACACTGCAGTCAGGCTACCTTCTTATCATATTTGCCTTGGCGAAGTCTCTGGGTGGTGTCACGCCTCTTATCTTCATCGATCTGAGAACAAAGAAGGGTAATTAACTTGCAATTAACTCCTACTCACTGCTTGGCAGGACCAGAGAGATAAGCAATGTTAGTATGTGCCACACAGAGAATCAAAAGCCGGTGTCTCTAGGGAGGGCCACGACATGCCACAGAAAGTGTGGGACAACCAAGCCACTCCCATGACTGCCAGGACCTCTGCCTGCTGCTTTTATGCTCTTGGGTGTTACAGAGGCATAACAAAGCTGAGGGAAATAATTTGTGGCAAGAATATACTCATAATTAATACCACTCATGTCCCACCACAAAATGAGGCTTTACTGCTGGGAACAGGCACTTTCTATTAGAAAGCAATAGATGGGGAATTATATCTTTTTTTCTTCAATGCAGCAAGTGAGGATTAAAAACAAATAAACATTTAACAGATCATGGATCCTTAGGCTGTGCTGTAGTTGGAGCACGCCAACACCCCACTATTGATGATCTTTAGAAGAAAGAATCCAAGACACAGTTTTGGGCATAGTGCTTTTCTTACCTTCAAACTAACATGACTTGTCTCACTGGTCTCCAGAGGCAAGATTTCCTCAGGTGGTATATGAGACCATTTCTTCCACCGGCGTTTATTGTCTCTCCTGTACTTCCTGCAAAAGAGCAAACTCCTTCAGAATACCTGCTGTGGCAGAGGGATTGGACAAGATGATCTTTCGAGGTCCCTTCCAATCCCTAATGATTTTATGATTCTATGAACCAAAGCCCACAACAGATAGGAGGTTAGAACAGGGAAGCTTCTAGTATCAGGATAGCACAAGGGTGGAGGGTCAGGCTGGTATGGCTTGAGCACAATCCCTGTGCCTCTCATAAAATTTTCCGGTTTGAGGTTGCTCTAATTTGCCTGGTGTTTGGGAAAGCCTAAAATGCTCATTGAATTCCACAGATGTAGCAGAAAAGCAGAGCAGATTTACTAGACAATTGCCAGAGTCTCAAGGAGGTCAGAGTAATTTAAAGCACAATGGGCCATCTGGGTTGATATCATTCTGATATCATTTCAGAATACATTATTGAATGTATTCTGAAGGGAGGTCCCACAAGCAAATACAAGCTGAAGGAAGGACAACCAGGAACACTGGATGTGTAAGAACTGGTTTATATCAGAAAGAGTGTAGCTAGCAGGAGTAGAGAAGTGATCCCCTCTCTGTACTCAGCATTGATGAGGCCACACCTTGAGTACTGTGTTCAGTTTTGGGCATCTCAATAAAAGGCCATTCAGATGCTGGAAAAGAAAATCAACAAAGCTGGTGAAGGGTCTGGAGAATAAGTTCTGTAAGGAGTATCTGAGGGAACTGGGACTATTTATATTTATTTAGAAGAAAAGGAGGCCAGAAGAGACCTTCTCACTGCTCATCTACCTGAAAGAAGGTTGTAGAGAGGTCTTTTCCGAACTAAATGATTCTATGAATGCATTGTCAGGAGAGGAGGTAACAATGGTGTTGAGATGCCATTTTGTGAGTGACTACTGTATTCTGCACATTTAGTGAAAATGAGGGAAGAACCCTTGGAACAGGAAGAAGGAAACTGCTGTCTCCCTTACAGAACTTCAGAGATTGTCTTATCCTAGAGAAAAGCTGCCAGACCCAGTAGTTATACCTGCTTACTCATGCAAGACTTTCCTCCATTAAAAAGACGGGACTGACTGGAGGAACTGCAGGAGAATCCTAACACCTGATGATGACTGCTGGCAAACACTCTGACAGGGAGAACCCATGGTATTGCCTAATAGCATAAATGTTCTCTTTTCCAATGTATTTTAACACACATACATATCAGAAGAGGAAGACCAACAATTGTGGTAGGAACAGTCTCACAAAATCCGTTGTATCACCAGGATGCATTGCAGTTCAAACTGGTGTCAGCTGGCAATCAAGTACATATCAAACTGAATTAAAATCTACTAAGTCTAACATCTAGCTATGTGTTGTTCAGGACTTTGTCTTTTTACTTAGCAGTCAGAACTACACAGGGAGATGTGAAGTTGTTCAAGTGTCCTAGAAACTTTGAAGGAATAATGAGGCATTTTATTTGTAAATAGCTAAATCTCCCTTCTTTGCTCGTTGGGGTTAATCCTCAGTAGCAATTATAGTTGAGAAGTTTGCTATTGATTTCAACACTAAAGTCCAAAGCAAGTCTTAGTCCAAAAAATCCTCAAGAATCTCTTCTATATTTTATGTTTGGGATTATTACAATTATATGAAAAATATATAGAAAAATAATCTGGATATAATCTTCCTATTTTATGAATCTGCCAATATGGAAGCATTTTACAAGTCCATACTGTCTCCAGACAATTTTTTATCGATTTTCATAGCCATTACAAGTCTTGCCTGTCTGTTTACATGTTAGTGCTTAGATGATGCAATGACTATCTCTTCAGTTTGTTTAATACAACTGGATGTGTAAGAGTTGTATACATTCACCTTTGATTTTTCCTCTGTGTAAAGATTTAGTTAACAAGGTAGATTTCTCCACTCAAAATAAGAGAGCCTGGGTAGTATCTGTTTCAGGTCAAGTTTGGTTAAGTCTTGTTTTTTTAGCTTTTCCTGATATGCAGCAAAGAGGGACACTGAGCTAACAGAAAATAGATGCACAGGGAAGAGTTGGGTTTTATTAATATTAAAGAAAACCATGTACTTTGGAAATGGGATGGCCCTGCTTCCAGCGAAAGGAGAAAAGAATGATTTCTGTTTCTGCTTGTTCCATCATGACAAAGCTGAACTCATGAAATTCTAGCTGTTAGAAAAGTCAGTCTGTGAGGACTTGGACTGAGTCAGAGGAAACTGAAAGACATGATGAATCCATGCAATGAAAATACCAAAACCTCATGGTGTTTTGACTTCTACCTGTCACCAATAGATTAAGGAAATATAAATGAAGTAAGCTAAAGATGGGCAGGAAATTGGAACAAGTCTGAAAAATGGTCTGAGACAAATGTTTCTGTGTAGGTGTAGAACTCTGATCTTTTTAGCAAATAGCTTCTGCATCTGACATAACAATGCTATGTATGCAAACACTAGTTGTCATACACTAAAGAGTTCACACTGAGGGCAACCATCCAGGCATATAAGTTAAGCTTATGAATGGCTTTTCAAGGAAAAATCAAAGGCATCACCCTCGGAGGAAAACTGTTCAATGACAAACAGAAGGACAAAGGGTTTGGTACCTTAGAATCAGCAAAGAGATGATCAGAACCACAATCACAATCCCTGTGAGTGTAAAGACAGCAATAGTCAAGATGTGTGGGCCTGCAGAAAAGAAAATAAAGAATAAACAACTTGACAGAGGACTTGGAAAAACAATACTGAATTTCAGAAATTGCTCGCACTCACACATGCAAATCACAGTAGCTCAGCAGGGAGGGACATTCTTTGGCCTCACCCAAACTGAGAGGCTTTGGTAAAGTCCAGCACTGCCTAGAGATGGCATGTGCCTGCCTTTTTCACTGCAGGATGAAGCATTACCCAGAGCAGTGTAATCCTCACATGAGACATGGACATTCTGTAGGGACACCCACGTGGGAGGTGAATTTAACAGCACCAAGTCTCACATGATCTCAGCAGCAGTGTTCTCTTTAAACCTAAATGAGGATAGTTCAGGAATAAAGCTGACTTAGTAACCACATTTAAAATAATTTATCAGCCAAACTTCTCCTTGTAATAACTTGAAAAGAAAGGCTGGTGGAGGCAACCTTGGGAACAACTCTTCATGAGATAGGTTTGGACAGGGGATATGCAGCTGACCATTTGAAATCAGAGTCACTAGCAGTGAGGAAACATTGTTTTCCCACATGCTCAGGGCTTAATGTAAAATGGACCCCTCATTGATTCCTTTGGATAATGCTTTCTCTGAAATGGGGAATAAGGGTTTGGCCCCTGCTGTTTTTAGTCATTAAACGCAGTACTCAGTGATGACTTTCTGATTCAGGCCTTATACTGTTTGTCTTCTCCCTGCCAGTCCTGCTGGATATCCACCCACTGAGAGAAGCACATGCCACTCTGACAGTGAATTTTCCACAACTACCCATACCTTTGCCAAGTAGAATGTTTACTGCTGTAATTTACTTCAGGATGAAATACATCCAGAATTTCAGCTGATACACAGCATAGTCATTTGTGAATCTGAAAGGTATTCCAGAACTTGTTATGCACAAAGAGATCAGGATGAAAATCCTGGTATGGTATCTACATATACTTTTCAACATTTTCAACCTGTGTTGTCCCCTGATTGGGCCAGCTATTTAAAGTCATGCTGCAGTTGCTGTAGACAGACCTTCAGGGACTGTAGTTGCATTTCTGAAGGCTTTGGCAAATACGATGCTGGGATGACAAGCATTGCTGAGTGGACTGTGCAATTCAACAGGAAATTCACACACTACAGAGGGAAAATTAATCCAGTGGCACCACAAAACTAGTAAAGTGTCCTTGAAAGCTAGCAGGTGCCAAACAACTTGAAAAGCAGGTTGTTCAGGCATTTGAGGATTTAGACCCCAAATCACAGAGCACAAGAGGGTGCTAACAGTGAACAAGCAGACAGGATGGCCAAGGCTAGAAACTGACTTTTTAAAGGCTGTGATTTTGATTGTTTTAATGTGGAAAAGCAAGCACGTCTTGAGTCAGTTCTTGGAGCTCAGGGGGCACTGAGAAGGAAAGCTGTAGCCACCAACTTCCTTCAAGGATCAACAAGTCCTAAGTACAGAGCATGTGGTAGCCACATGTCTAGAGTGTTCCTATGCTATTAAGCAAGTCTCTCAGACATAAAAGGGAGAGGAGAATCTTGCTTTACAGATTGCCGTGTGGGTTATGGACAGTAAAAAAGCTGAGCTGATCAGTGTAACTGAGGCTAACACACTTCTGCCTGTGTTCAGAATCAGAAATCAGACACACCACAAAACAGTACAGTGGAAACCCTTATAAATAAATAGCAACACGACACATATTAGCTGCCATCAGAATCAGGATTTTTCAACATAATGATGTGTCTACATCTGACATAGCATTCAGTCTAGGAACTCCTCTGCAGTTTGGACTCAGCTTTCTGGCTTTGATTTGTCCTGTTCTGTATATCAGACCTCCCCACCTGCTTTCTGTGTGTTCTTCCCCATACCAGTCTCGGGGCCTCCTAGTAACTTAATATTAATCTGATGTTCTCTGTTGAAAACTGTCACTATTGTTCACCTCACCAAAGGGGGACATTAAGTCACATCCATAAAACAACAGATACATGAGAACATGTTAAGCCATTTCATTCAAATTCTCTACAACTTGAGGTTTGTAAATCGTGGCTTGCAGGTTAACAATGAGCAGATTGCACAAACTGCAACTGGAACTGGAATACAGGAGGCTCCATCTAAAGCAAAAAATTTCCACACAAAGGGCATCAGTGCTTTGCATCAGGGTGCCCACAGAGGTTGCAGAGTCTCCTCTGGAGACATTCAAAACCCGCCTGGACATGTTTCTGTGTAGTGTCCTCTAGGTGATCCTATTCTGGCAGGATATTGGACTAGATGATCTCCAGAGGTCCCTTCCAACCCCTGTCATTTCGTGGTTCAGAGTCCCACCGAAATACTGAGGCCACCACTCCCGTTCCTGAGGCTCTGCTACCACCTACTGGCTCTCGTTATTACAACACGAAGAGAGACTGCATCGCAAACGAGCTGTTTCCAAGTCATAGAACCATTAGGGACTGGAGTCCTCTGAAACCAGAAACGAGTGTACACTGAAAGCTCATCTTATCCATGTTTAGAGCAAGGGTTACAATTTTTTTGAATAGTGCAAAAGGGTTTATGAAGCCTCTTTTACTATAGGATGCCTGAAGGAAGGAGGACAAAAGGAAATGGCCTTAAGTTGCCCTTTAAGGCCAGGTTTAGAGTGGATGCTAGGGAAAATCTCTGTACCAAAAGAGTAGTCAAACATTCGAACATGCTGCCCACGGAAGTGGTGGAGTCACCATCCTTGGAGATATTTAACAAACGTGTAGATGTGATACTTTGGGACATGGATGTCCTTTCTGTAGCTCTCTACAAGGAAAAAGAGGCAAGCAGAAGCAACCATGCTGCATCAGTGATACAGAAATTAAGAGTCAGATAATTAAATAAAATTAATTATTTTAACATTAATTATTGTTAAAATTCACAACACCACCACCATCTTCCAGTGAAGGTTATACGTTTCAGGGGTGACCTCTTTTAAAACACACCGTGGTATTCTCCACATCACTGATACTGTATGGACTCTACAAGAGACTTAGCAGTGCCTAAACAGAAATGCAGGTTTAGAACTGGGCTGGATGCACAGAACATGGAGGGCTGTGACAGGGGGAGGAAAGATGCCATTCTGCCCCTAGCTCCTGGCATTACTGGCTGGGGTCAATGTGAAGGTAATGTGTTGGACTGCACAACAGATGGATCTTTGGATTGTGCAATTTGTCTTTAAGGTAGTAGATTTTATGGGTGTCTCACCAGAGCCTGGAATATCACTGGGTAGCTTGTTGTTCGTCCAGACAAAATCCGGGCTGGCAGTCTCCGCGTGTGTCTCATTCTTTTGAGTGTTGAAATACAGAAGAGTACTGAACTATGGGTGTAGGAGGGAAGAAATGCAATCATCAGCTGTGCTCTCCCTCTTTTGTGCCTTGCTTCAAACTACCCTTAATAAATGTATTTCCCAAACTCCAAGTAATTCTTGCTCTTTCTGTTACAGTGCTGCATTGCTTGCTCAGCTTAGCCGCACGTTTGGCTGCCATATTCTTCCTCATCCCTTCCCTCTCTCAGAAAATAAATACATCAGTCCCACAAAATACCAGCTGCACTTACTGAATCATCAAATGACATCAATCCTGCCAGTCTCCAGCACACCTCTCATGACCCCCTCCTGGCATGCACAGCATGCCTTGGCGTGCCACCACTGCTGCTGCAGTTATTTTCATTAGTCTTATGCAATAGCACAGAGCATTTTGTTTCTCCTCTCATGTACAAGTTCAAACAGATGCTCCCAGGACATACATACATGATTTCCAGCCTGTGACGTGTACAGCAGCGTCAAATTGGCATCAATGTCTCCAAACTCATCTAGAGTCACAGGACCCAGTAGACCTGCGGACACCAGGAATTAGTCAGAAGGCTTGCATTCTCAGAAACACAAACATGTGGCAGGAAGGTTCAGATAAATACAAGTATTTATGATCATCAGGATAGTTTTCTTCTTCATGTATGTACTAGAATACATATCATCTTATAAATCTCCCTCAATAGCATGTTACATTTTCTCTACAAAATCCAATAAAAGGTGTTGAACTGGCTGCACTGAGGAGGAAAGTCTCGCTTTAGCTATAGAAATATATATTTGCCAAGTTTTGTCAGCATACCAAGAATGCCAGAGAAACCTCCCTTTAAGGGACCATTTTAGAAGGGAGAAGAGTAGTTGGCTGTTTCCACCTGCAGTTTAGATCTATGAGCAATGAAGGAAATGCTGGGATACTTTCATGCCCCTTACTACTTTGAGAGCTATCTGCTTGGCATTAATAATGTAATTTAACTAGGCTACTTTTCCCTTTAACCTCTTGCATCTGCAACCTAAATGATTCTATGATTCTTTGTCAGCAAATGTAGAGATTGAGAAATTGCCTACATAGCACATTGCAAAGATTTTAAGGCAGAACTTCCTATATCCTTCATCATGGCTTCATTTTGCTCTGTGTAAGTCAGTCATTTCAACAAGAGCTCAAGCTTAGCCAACACCTAGCACCACTGAAATTCTCACTTTCACTCTTCCCCTTCTCTTTCAGAAGTCTTTGTATCAGCTGCAGACTGCTTTTTTGCTGCTCTTGCTGATAATTTACTTTATTTTTTCTATAGTTCATCGTAACAAATTTTTTTTAGTTTGGGAATTACCGCCTCACTTTTCACTTTAAAAACTGATGTTAAGTTTTTCATGGTCAACCGTCTTAATTGCAAAATATTTACATATTAAGTAACTTCAGACTCCATCACAAGAAAGAATCAAAGTAGTTCAACTACTTTCTGTTTTAAGGGTTTTTTATTTTTTTTAAAAGAACCCTATAAATCATGTAGAGGATTACTGTGCAAGATCTGTTTTGGGTAAGCAATAAAATTTGTGCAACTTATCTTTCAAATTTAGAGTGAAATTGAAGATATGAGTTTATCTATATTGAAAACAGGAGGAATTAGTAAACCATATTTCACTAGATTTGGGATACCATGGTAAACCCAAGGAAAACCCAAATCTGTTAGGTCATGTTAGAAAAATCTGTGAAACTTCTTCACATGTTTACTGAAAGCAAAAGGAAAATAAACACAAAGCTCTGAATTGTCATTTCAGTACAGAGCTTTGATGTCAAGTGGCAGCAGGGACTTTGCCCCCAGAGAGACAATGTTATCCATTTTTTGCATAAGTATTCCCTTTGTCTTTTCCTAATGATCCTAATGAAAATACCTCATGAAAGCTTAGCTAGGTAGATTTCAGAGTAATTTTGGATATCAATAATATTTCATGCACACTGGCCTGAAGTCAAGATTAGATCTTTGTGGAAAAGCTTACAAATACCACTGAATGCCAGGTTGCCTCTGGAGGAATCAGGGACTCAGAAACCCACCTTGTGCTTCATTCTCCCAACTCTTCTCGTGCTCCAAACAGTCTCCCTATAGAGAGTTCAGCTCTCTGTCAAAAGAATGACACTGGTTGCAGGTCCTTGTGCCTGTCCTCCATCTCTGTTGGCTGGGAAGCTGTTCTCAGCCTTCCCCCACTCCTCATCAACATTTCTAAATGTGCTCTGTGCTTCAAAGCAGCAGGAAAGACACAGCAGCTCAGAAAGGAATCTGATCCTCAAACAGTCTGCTGTTAATTGCAGTGTTTCCAATTATCATCGCTTTAACTTTCTACCTCTTCTGTGTTGCATGCACTGAGGTAATTTGGCACGACTGCTGTGTAGCGCTTCTGCTAGCACTGAAGACAATTGGGAAAAAATTATAGAAAAAGAAGAACAAAGTAGTAATAAAACTCATTGAGTGGCTTAGACTTGTTTAGTGTACAAGTGACTTATCCTAAGAACGCCTAAGAATAAAGTCATTTCCCTTCAATTTAGGGAACTCTGCATAGGACTGTACTTTTTTTACCTTCAAAAGTGGTATTTCGGAATTCATTGATGAGATTGAGAGGTGACACTGGGCTCTGGGAGACAACAAATTTCTTCAGAATATGTCCAAACAGCAAGACTGCATTAAAATAGCCAACCACAAAGTCATCTTCTGTCTAGAACAAGAGAAAAATGGTAATTTGAGAGTTTATGTTTCTGCCCTTAAGGTACGATATCTGTTTTGGTTTCCATTTGCCAAAAACTCCACCATGGAAAATGAGAATCTGCTGAATGCTGAGTGAGTAGATGGACAATGCCACATCCGCATTCTTGCTTGGAAAAAGGAAGGTGAGAAAACTATATTGTTGGTGTATGAAGACAGAAAAGTGGTAAAAACTTGTAAGAAGCCAATGTAAAGTTCTAGTGTGCTGATCCTGGTGCAAGGCATTCAAGAAATCCTACAATACAGCTTCTGGTTATATTGAGTGAGACTCAGAGGCCCTGGCTTTGGTTTAGATTTTCTGTGCAGATAATCTAATGTATGCCAGCAAGTATGTGCTTCCAGATGGCCTCAGCTCAAGGAGCTTGCCAGAACTTCTAGCAGACTGTCATATTGCTGGTACCCAAAAATCATTAGGCCCAGGCTGGGGGATCTGGAAGTGAGAAGCTTCAGGTTGCCTGCAGAAGAGCTGGACCTCAAACATAAATATCCCGGGAGGAATTCTACATGTAGAGTTTGATTCCTGGGCAGACAGCTGAAGTATGAGTTTCACTTAGCAGATAGAGTTTAAATAGTTTCTGCTTTTCAGGAAATTTTTAAAAACCCAACTTTTTCCTATGGGATCCAAAACAACCTGGTTTTGAAGTTTAACTAAACAGAAACAGCAATGGTTGCTGCTGCTTATTCATATCTGCACATAAAAATCGGTCAACAATTCTTGATTTTGAGTTTTCATGCCCATATCTCCATTACACTTACAGATCTTCCTTCAGTGATGCCTTGCAGCTACCTATAAGATTGTCAGTCACTCAGAAGTAGAGTCAGAAGGCCACATATAAGTCTTCCTCACACCCCATGAATATGACACTTGCAGACCAAATTAAAAGTTTGAGTTGAATTTCACAAAGCAGGAACATGAGATACTGCCTTCAGATATTATATGCTTACATTATTACAGCAGGACGAAATGGCATCCCACAATAACGTAAGAAAACGTCAGCGTAGACGCAGGATAGGGAAAGACTGCAGCTGCACTTTAAGCTTTCATTTCCTGGGACATGAACAGGGATGAACCGAATGCAATAATCACATATAAAACAGTGCGGTTACCAGGTCGCTGTCCTCAACCTTTATGGTATTTGCGCTGTAATTAGCTGGAGGCAGGGTCAGGACAAGCACATTCTGCATGTAGCGGTCAGAGATGTTTCTCTTGAAGTATGTATTACTGCAAAGCAAAGCACAAGAGCCCCACGAACAATCAGCAACAGGGGCAGTGGTAACCCCAACACAATCATTCTCCTCTCCGCAATTGCACTGCTATTTAATGAATTAAAACAGTAGTTCAACACACAAAATTCCATCATAGGCAACACTCTTTATTCCCTGATGTTTATTCCCTGTTGTTTATTCCCTGATGCTGCCTTCTGGAATGGGCTGCCCAGGGTGGGTTGTGGAGTCTCCTTCTCTGGAGACATTTAAAACCCGCCTGGATATGTTCCTGTATGACCTGATCTAGGTGATCCTGCTGTGGTGGGGGGATTGGACTAGATGATCTTTCGAGGTCCCTTCCAATCCCTAATGTTCTGTGATTTGGTATTTTAGTACATTAAAAGGTAATATCAGAGAGTCCTGGCAATCTGAAACTCAAAGGCCGCAGTAAATGACTGTTATTATTGTCACTTTTTTTGTTATGTGCTGTTTATTTCCTCTTCTGTCAAGCACAAGAATACATTTATTAAAATTGTGTCTCCTCTTGGAATGCACAGCAGTGCAATCAGTAGTTTGTTCACCCTGTTGTGTGTTTCTGACCTCTTCTGAATGCTCCTCTAATTTTGGTATTTCCTGACGGAATTGATGACAGCAGGATTTGCACTAAAAGCATTTAACAGGAGGGCATGAAATGATCAAAGAGACACAGGGAGCAGCTTATTGATTTATTTGTTTAATTCAGTGAGCTAGGAAAATCAGAGGAAACTATGTGCTTATGAAAACTATGCTAAAACAAGCAAAACCAGCTGTAGCTTTCAGGTGTATTTTGTTTCAACACCCTGCCAGGCCATCTGGAAGTGCTTCACAGACTGGCAACCACTGGATTCACATGTTACAGAGGAATTTAGCAACAGATATTACTGTCAAGTGGCAGCATCTGTCGTTGCTAGAGCTAGATTGATTAAAAAATATAACTGTATGAGCCTTCTCTCATTATTCATATTTGATCATCCTTTTATTTTTTCAGTCACTATGGAATTAAGAACTTCTGGAGACTACAGCCTCTGTTCGTTTCATGGCCATCAGATGGGACAGAGTCCGGCCCCTGCTTTCCCTGAACTATGATCTGACTTTTACACTTACTTTTCACCCTGAAGAATTTTCAAGTAGTTTTCACACAGGCTTGAACTGAACTAGCCAGGTGAAAAGGAAACTTCATTACACTCCACCAGACTGTATAATCCTACAGCATCCCTCCTCCCCTGAGGGAGGCTTAAATATTATGTTTCTAGGCAGGCTGCCTGAGAGATCAGAGCCAAGGAAAATGTAAATCCATCCCTCTGTCTGAGCTAGTTGATTCCCAGAGAAGCATGGGACCTCACCTACTGTCATCTCATCCAGCTTGTGTTTGCATATAACACGTTTGTATTTTGTTTCTGTTTTAAGACGAAGAACACAACTTGAAATATTCAGCCAAATCAAGGGTATGTAGCATATTTAAGGAGTGCAGCATGTAAAATAGGCAGCTGGGTATGTTAGAAGGCTACACAAAACAGCAGAGACACTAACTTATCATGAGGCAACAATTATACACAAAACTAGTAAATAAAAGCACTCACAGGGTTACGTGCATTTGCAAAGAAACAGGAACTGTGGCCAGTTGTCTCAGGAAAAAACCTGGGGATTCCTAGCTCCTGCATAAACTCTTTAGATTATAAACCTCCCAGAGGCACATCTCCAAAATGTACGTGATGAACTTGAAAGTTTCAGCACAGAGAAGACCCTGTTAGAACTTGAATCATAAGGTCCAGTTTGGACCCAAGGGTTAAACAACTGAAGCCATTAAGGCAAAACATCTCAGCACTGCCATGTGAAGGTCAGCTTCAGACCTGAGGGCTGGGAATTCCCACAGGCCCTGGAAGTTCATGGATTCTTTTGCTACATGAAGAGTGACCTAAGTAAGCTCAAGACATAAATATATACATTCACCTCATGATCATTCATAGCACTAAACTTCCAGCACAGTCCCAGGCATGTCTTTGGTCTAGGCCAACTAGCTTTCTCTCAGACTGACTTGCTACGGTGACCAAAGCCATGCCCAAAACAGCAGACTGGCCATCTACACTTAGCCATACAGATGTGAGCTGTGTTCAGACACTTAGTCTAAAGACCAGTGACCAGCTCTCATTCCTCATATATAGACAAAGTTTTGAGGCTACCCTTGATAAGGCCAGTTTGTATCAGCCATCTATAAATAATTAGTAATACAAAGAAGAAATGAAACAACAGAAAACTTAGGTTGTATACCAAGAACTATCTCTGAAAAGTCAGATGTCTATAATTACAAAGATATTTCAGACAGTTAAAAAGTGGTAGAGTCATAAAGTGGAAGAGACAGTTGTACCACTCTTCTAAATCATTCAAAAATTGAATAAAGGTAGCCTAGAAAAATATACTGTAAGCCACATTTACATAACTGGTCAGGTAGAGTATATTAAAACTGTACAGTATCTTATATGAAGCATTCATCATGATTCTGGCTTTGGACTCCGTGCTTTTTTATGGCTTTCTGCACTGAGGATTCCACAGGATGATGTTAACTTTACCTGCTCTGTCACTGCCTCAGAAAAAGATTGTGTGAACTTGTAGAGGACATGCCATGGATTAAACACTAAGAAGCTTAGATAAATGGCAAGACATGAGGCAAAATGGCAACATTTTGTGAGAGAGAATTTCTTCAACAATACAGTTCCTCTCAGACTTTTTCCATTTTCTCTATCCTTCAGCAAACTACAGGAAAAAAAAAAAAGCAAAGGTAATACTTTACTTGAAGAGATCTATCAGGATGATAACAATGTCCTTATCCACTTCCTCCATCCCTAGGTCTGTGCCAACATCTTCTGGAGAGCCACACATGATGATCACTATAGATTGGGCAAAAATGGAGACAGATTAGTGAGTGTATAGAGTAGAAAAGGATATTTGCTTGCTCCCCCATGCTTGAAAAGCAGGCTGCAGAGCAATCATAGAATCATTAGGGATTGGAAGGGAGCTCGAAAGATCATCTAGTCCAACCTCCCTGACACAGCAGCATCACCTAGACCAAGTCACACAGGAACATATCCAGGTTGGTTTAAAATGTGTCCAGAGAAGGAGACTCCACAACCTTCCTAGAGCTGTTCCAGTGCTCTGTCACCCTCACTGGGAAGAAGTTCCTTCTGATATTTATGTGGAGCCTCCTATGTTCCACGTTGAGAAGAGCCTGGCTCCATCCTCCTGACACCCACCCTTCACATATTTATAGACATTAATGAGGTCACCCCTCAGTCTCTTCTCCAAGCTAAAGAGCCCTAATGCTGGGCTGGGGCACATTACCTGCTCTATGCTGGCAGCTAGGCACAGGGCTACAGTCTCTCCACATGGAGACCAGGATATTTGAGGCAAAGTGGTAAAAGGTGGCTCAACATCTGCACCATTTTACATGTGATTGCACCAGAGTACTACCATTATCTCACTCAAATAAGCATTAGCAGTTAGGGTGCAATATGGGCTATGGAACGTGAACATGTCCAAGTTAAATGGGATTGAAGTAATAGTTTCATTGGCTTACTTATTACTTTGATACTCACTCAGCCTACTGATGCCAGGCACTTAGTCTTATGAGGTGAGGTATTTACTCATCCATTTTTCTAGTTTAGATGGATCAATTCCAGAAATTACCTTTCATGGCACAAATGAGGCCCATATATGTACCCGAGCTACAAATATAGGAATGGTAGAGCTAAGCATTCTTGTAGTATCTAAGGCCCTTCTTAAGAAGGAGTTGTGACTCCTGGACTGCTGAATCTTTCACAAACAGAACCAGGTTGTTCCCCCATATTTTATGGAGATGGAGAGAGAAATCTTTGTGCCGTTTTATGTTTGCATCCATGAGAAATGGTACCTCTGCCTTTCTCCACCATTTCTGAAGAAAGAATATTCCTAAAATGTAACTAAGGGATATATCTGCTTTCCTGGGAAAAGCACCTTACCTGCAGGGAAGAG
This sequence comes from Rhinopomastus cyanomelas, assembly GCA_013400115.1. Classification (NCBI taxonomy): domain Eukaryota; kingdom Metazoa; phylum Chordata; class Aves; order Bucerotiformes; family Rhinopomastidae; genus Rhinopomastus; species Rhinopomastus cyanomelas. The sequence continues at coordinate 200,035 of VXBP01002543.1, forward strand.
TGAACCCTCGGTGCCCCCTTACCATTGCTTTTCCGGTCTGGATCTTTCACAGTTTTTCTAAGCTGCTCTGGAGTCCTTAAAATGTCCTTGAACTTCAGTTTCTCAGAGAATTGGGTGATTCCAGCATCTAGAGCATTTATGTACCTGACACAGGGAAGTGCATACATTATCAGAAAACTATTAACTCCTCACATTATCCTAAAGTCACTCAAAGGTATTTGAGCCTGTTTGTACAAAGGATGGGTTTGGAGAATGATTGTAGTAAGACATTAACAATTAAGGAAAGAAATCAAGGATATGGGGAAATTGTAGTAAGTGAGACTAACTGGGAGGCAGAATCTCTACTGTTTCAAGACTCGGTGGCAGTCTTAGGAGACACATGTAAAGGTTCAAAGGAGTAACTGGGAGCCACACGAAGAACTGGGGTAGAAGCCACACACATACCCTTACTGTGAAAGAAGCAAAGGAAGAACAGTAGCAACAAAAAAACCCTATACTGAGTCAGTTAAAATTTGAAGGGGAAAAATGAGGACACTAAAAAAACCTGAGATTTTTAAGGCTACATTTGCATGAAAAATGGGCAGACATTCAACACTACAGAAAAGGAGCCTGAATAATTTTGAAGTCATAAAGAAGATTCTGAACCAAATTATTAATAAAGGCAAGGTGAAAAACGCTTGGGAAATAATCTGCAGGCATTGACTTCCTACGAAAGATATGAACCTTGCAGAATTAAAAGATTTAGCTACAGTATGTGTAGTGCATTGGCAATTATACCTGCAAACAGGGAGAAATAGGGATTGTAGTAAGAGATAACCAGAATGCACTTATGTTGCAAATCACTGAATAGCGGTAATTATGGTCTGTCTGTCATGCAATCAAGTCACTATCTCTACTGAAAAAGATAAAGGAAACGATAAAAGACCCAAAACAGCTGTAAAAGAGTTTTTAGGCCCCGAATTCAGGAGAAAAAATTCTATGTACAAAATATTCTGCATGCTTATATCACTCTGAAGCCGATACAGTCCTAGATTTTGCATAAAGTCCTACAAGTTCTGCAGTTTATTAATTGAAATTATAGATACTAGTTATTTCCATTAATTCTTGGCTGCTTTTAACTACATTTATAAATTCAGTAGGAGAAAGATTTTTTTTTAATGCATTGTATATCCCAAAGTTGGGGGAAAATTGAAAGAAGCATAAAAACAGTGACTTGGGCTGAAAAATAAATCAATAATAAATAACCATTGTTACAGAAAGGAGCATAGAAACAGTCATACAGGCTGAAAATAATTACTGACAAATATCTTTATATTAAGGAGTCTCTTTGACTAAAAGGAGCCTTTGATTTTTGGTAAGGATTCTTGAGAATCAAGTGTAAGGTAATGTTCCACGTCACAGAGTGAAAACTGTCTCTTTTGCTCCAAACTGGCAAGAGCATAGCTTAAACTCTGCAATCATTGGAGGTAAGTGTGTTCCAAGAAAGATATAGTCTGAACTCTGGAAGTATTTCTGAGTAACAATAGTGCGCATTGCTAAGAACCCTGACCAAAAAAGGCATCTTTTAGGAGGACCCTCTTGTGTCACACTATTTACATCAAGGATGCATTAAACAGGTAATTCCAGCATGGAAAACATGAAGATCACAGGATGCTGTCCACAGGAAAAGCCAAGGCTTGAGAATAATTAAAAGCAGACTGAGTGAAACATGCAGATATGCACCACAGCTAAAGGTATAACTCATCTTTTTCTTCTCGCATTCTGTTTTAGCTGTAAGGTGCCTCCCAAAGCATAGGACTCAAAGGACAGCTTATAAGAACCACAGCTGAGGATGGAGATGGAGTTTATCAATAGCCTGCTCAGAGATGAGTGAATCCAGATCTTACCAAAGGCATGCCTCTGAGTTTTCATTCCTCTTGTAAATGTAGGTAGATTCCCAGGTTGTGGTTTTGAATGGCAGCCCAGATTCATTCCAGAAATAATAAAAGAAGTCATTCACTTTCCTTGCTGGGGTCAGAAGGCGGGTTAGGTTTACCTTGTAGTCACAGGACAGTCCAAAACTCCCTACAGAGATCAGAGGCATGCTCAGTATTGTTTCAACTCTGAGGGGAGAGACAAGAGGACAAGTCTGAATGCGTTGCTGTTGAACCAAGGCAGCTAACATATGATTTCCATCCTCAGCTCCCTCTCCCCTTGTGCTATGCATTAGTTTCATAGGAATTTGAACCCAAAACAGAAGTCTTGTCACACAAGCAAATTTCAAGTCAATACCGGCACTGAAAAGCTCTGTTGAACTGATCTAGGTACGTTCCCTCACCATCCCAAATTTTACATATCCTTTTGGGTACCATGAACCTTTTAGCCCAAGGGTTGTGTCCAAACGTTCAAGGACCCAACCAGTTCTACTCCTCAGCTGCTGAGATAAAGCCTTTGGCATCATTCTGGGCAGCTCCATAACCAGCAGATAGAAGAGGAAGTTTAAAATTAGGAGGCACAATAAATAAGGGGTGTATTGCATAGTGTGTTACCATGGTCCTATAAGTGTATGAGAGTTATTTTGGTTCTTCAATCACACACTCACCAGTAGCTTTGTATTCACTTCTGGTCACACTACTCAAAGAAAAGCCAAAGCTAAAAGCAGATAAAGCTTGAGGAAAAAGTGTCTCAAACTCAGTATCTCTCAGTGAAACCAAAAGGCTACAAAAGTTTAAAGGCAAATTATTTGCATGAGTAATGATACAGATTTGTAAGTCATGATGGCAGAGGTCATTGCTAGGCCACTCTCCATCATCTTTGCTAAGTCCTGGGGATCAGGAGAGGTGCCTAGGGACTGGAGGATAGCAAATGTCACTCCAATCTTCAAAAAGGGAAAGAAGGAGGTAACTATAGACTGCTCAGCCTCACCTCCATCCCAGGAAAGGTGATGGAACAATTTGTTCTAGAGGCTGCCTGCAGGCACATCAAGGACAGGAGGGTCATTAGGGACAGTCAGCATGGCTTTATCAAGGGAAAGTCGTGCTTGACCAACCTGATAGCCTTCTAGGAGGGTATAACCAGACGGATAGATGATGGCAAAGCGGTGGATGTGGTCTGTCTTGACTTGATTAAGGCATTTGACACAGTTTCCCACAGCATCCTCACAGCCAAACTGAGGCAGTGTGGTCTAAATGATCAGGTAGTGAGGTGGATCATGAAGTGGCTCCAGGATAGAAGCCAGAGAGTAGTGGTCAATGGGACCTGTTGGAGGCCTGTATCTAGTGGAGTGCCCCAGGGGTCAGTACCGGCACCAGTCCTGTTCAATCTATTCATTGATGACTTGATTAGAGTGTGCTGTCAGCAAGTTTGCTGATGACACAGAGCTGGCTGGTGTTGCCGACACCCCAGCAGACTGTGCTGCCATTCAGCAAGACCTGGACAGGCTGGAGAGCTGGTCAGAGAAAAACATAATGAAGTATAACAAGGGTAAGTGCAGAGTCTTACATCTGGGCAAGAACAACCCTAGGCAACAGTATAGGTTGGGAACTGACCTGTTGGAGAGCAGTTTAGGAGAAAGGGACCTGGGGACTGGTGGACAGCAGGATGACCATGAGCCAGCAGTGTGCTCTTGTGGCCAAGAGGGCCAACAGCATCCTGGGGTGGACCAGAAGTGGGGTGGTTAGCAGATCTAGAGAGGTTCTTCTCCCCCTCTACTCTGCACTGGTGAGACCACAGCTGGAGTACTGTGTCCAGTTCTGGGTCCCTCAGCTCAAGAGGGATGTGGAGCTGCTGGAAGGAGTGCAGCATAGATCAACAAGGATGATGAAGGAAGTGGAGCACCTCCCTTATGGGGAGGAGGGGAGGGAGCTGGGTCTCTTTAGCTTGGAGAAGACTGAGAGGTGACCTCATTAATGTCTATAAATATATGAAGGGTGGGTGTCAGAAGGATGGTGCCAGGCTTTTCTCAATGTCATCTAGTGATAGGATGAGGGGCAATGTATGTAAGCGGGAACGTAGGAGGTTCCACATAAATATGAGAAGGAACTTATTCACAGTGAGGGTGACAGAGCACTGAAACAGGCTGCCCAGGGTGGTTGTGGAGTCTCCTTCACTGGAAATGTTTAAGACCCACCTGGATGTGTTCCTGTGTGACTTGGTGTAGGTGATCCTGCTGTGACAGGGGGATTGGACTAGATGATCTTTCGAGCTCCCTTCCAATCCCTAATGATTCTGTGACTCATCAGGGTTTTAATAATATTTTTGCCCTAAGTCTGCAGATTCAGTTTAAGCTTTTCCTAATATCCAAGAAGGAACATATTAATGTGTAATATAAAATAAAATAGACTTATGCAGCTCCATATACAACACATTAGAGAGATACATTATTTAGGAATGTGTCCTCAGGCAGAAAAGTTAGGATGAAGCTCAGCATTCCCTATCTAATCACTCTGCTAAAGATGGGTGGTGTTTAGGGATCTTCTCTTGAAGCAGGTAACTCAAGCCCACTTCAATTACTGAACACCCACCCAGAAGGACCCGTGTTGCTGCAGTACCGCAACGTGTGCCTGCCTCGGGCTAACACTTCTTTCCTGTTGCAGTTGCTGAAGAGTTAAGGTTTTTGACACTATAATCAGGAAATCAACTCAGTGTCAGCAGTGTAAAAAGTTTCCCTGCTAGCAATGAGATATCATCAGTGGGATTTGGAAGAGCATTTTCTTCTCCCTAACAAACATAGTGGCTGTGCATAAGTGTCTTACAACCTTGACTGTGGACCCCAAGGTATGTGCATCCTAAACCCCAATGTCTCTGCTGGATTGTTGTACACAAAACAATTTTGTTCAGCAGCAAGTGTCTTTCACATCACAATACTGGGGGAAGAGGTAGTACTTACGAGACCATTTGGTAGGTAGCATAAGTGCAAGCAGGTCCTATGATGACACAGCCAAGTGCACCTTCATCCTGTAAAGAATCAAAAAGGGTCAGTAGAAGGGATAATGCAGACAACTGGTGGAGAAGGGATAGCAGAATCAAGAAAACTTTAGGATTTCAGAAGAATTTACCCAGAAAAGCAAGAACAGAGAAGCAAAGCTGATGCAGAAAGGTTAAAGAGACAAATGCAGAAAGAAGGAAGGATCACAGAAAATAAGAGGAGGCAGAGGACAGAACAGTGTCTCTGAGTATGACTTTCATTAAGAGACAGACAGCAAGTTTGAATAAAAAGGGGCAATTGTTGTAACTGCATTTATGAAATTACACACCCCAGCAGTGTATGTACTTGCAGAAGATGGGGTGGTTGGAGTTAAAAGGCACTAAATACCAAAAAACCTCTTAGTTCAATGCATATGAAGCTTGTACAAAAAAAACCTTCCGTGATCACCAAGTGAGACCTGAGGCTTTGCGTGTCATGAAGGACTTCTTAACAAAGACTACAGCATGTGCTCATATACCCAGAACAGGGTATCTGTATAGTTTCTCCCATGTGATTTCTGTGACTTCTAGTGAGAAGCAAGCACTTAATCTTTGCCCTCTGGGCACAGTTCCACACACATTTCTCTGGTATTTGTGCCAGCCTAATAATCTCTCTGCCCACATGTTCCAGTTCTCACACAGCTTACTCTTTTGTCTACTTCTGTAAAAAGATTGTGAACCAGATCTGGGTCAGATCCAGTTGGTAGCTGACCTTTTTTGCTCTTCTTGGACTGTTTGAAGGTTTGAGTTTGAGTGGGTTGCTGTTGTTTGGTTGGGTTTTTCTAAGATATTTCATTGGCTATGTGGCTAGGCAAAGAGCTGTGCATATATGTGAGAGGAAAACTCAAGAGTAGGAAAAGAAACCTAAAGCACACGACTGCTTTAGCCAGCGCTGCCACCAAATGTCTAAAGACAGCCTCTCAGAAGTATCCATAGCATCTTACTCCAGAATTTGCCTACCTGTGTTAGTAAAACCTATAGGAGTATCTTCTCTTTGAAAAGTTGACTTCTCTGTTAAATATGTACAGAACAGGATCAGAAGTTCATAAGGAAAAAGAAAGAGACAGAGGAGCATGCACATACAGAAAGAAAACGTGCTGTTTTCCTAGGAAATTATCAGAAGCTACTCACATAGATTTCCTTGATGAGCTCCACACCTTCACAGGTGCTAGTACGACAGCCTTGTGAGACATACAGTGATGAGGTAAAGGTGTGGAAGGTGGCATTGATTGTAACATTTTCTCCTGTAACACAAACATAAAAGTAAATGGCATCATGAGTTACAGATACCCACTAATACGCCGTATACCTCATCTTCTGATAAAGGTTTGAGCAGCCTTATACTAGGATGTCTCCCATCAAAAAGCTGCTAGACAGTCCACCTACATCTAATCCCCACGACTTAGGACATTTGCTTCAGTGTGGACTGCTGACTTCTGCTGCTGAGTGTTAGTGCTTTTAGCACAAAGTACTTTTAGTGTTGGCCATTAGTTTTTAAAGCTCTGTAGGAAGTACCTGAGAGACCAATTTCTAACAGAATGGGACAAAATCTCTTCAAATAAAGTAAAGAAAGGAAATAGGTACAGTTTCTTAGGAACTGTTTTTTTCTCCATATTACAAAGTGATAGTAGATAGGTGATATTCAGAGGAAGCTAAGATATCAAAAGAAATTAAAGCATCAGCTGTAGTTACTCTAAATGAGGGGAAAGCATATGGACTGCAGATTCTCCACACTTCAAGTCGTAATGTGATTAACAAAAGGGACGAGAGGAAAATATTTTTCAGAAGGAAGAGGATAATTCAGACAGGAGAATCATAGAATCATTAGGGATTGGAAGGGAGCTCGAAAGATCATCTAGTCCAATCCCCCTGACAACGCAGGATCACCTAGACCAAGTCACACAGGAACACATCCAGGGGGGTTTTAAATGTCTCCAGTGAAGGAGACTCCACAACTCCCCTGGGCAGCCTGTTCCAGTGGTCTGCCATCCGCACTGTGAAGAAGTTCCCTCTCATATTTATGTGGAACCTCCTACATTCCAGCTTACACATTGCCCCTCATCCTGTCACTAGATGACATTGAGAAGAAGAAAGGACATCCCAACTATTTCACTTTAAGGATCAATGATCTTGTCTGATCCAGTTCAGCAGTTCCCATGTTCCCAATTCCAGCTGAACACCTGAAGAAAAAGCAGGCAGGCAGATTTTCCATGAAAGCAAATATGGTTCTGCCCATCTACAAAGCACATTTGTGTTTACAGAGGGAAGTCAGTATATCTGAAAGATTTATGTAACAACACAAGGAACGTGTCTGAAGAGCAGTTTTCTGAAGATCAGATGAGTAGAAAGCTGTGACACAAAGTCTGACAAGAAATAGAGCAGGAGAGGGTTAACCAACAGTTGCCTTACCTGTTGTCTGGAATTCATTTTGTACCTTTTTCAAGGCTTGTCTCACAGCTAATTTCAAATTATAAGTAGATGATGGGAAGTCAGAGTAATTCATGAGCATCACGTTGATCACATAACTGTCGTTGTTACACTTATTTGAATCAGCTTCCTGCAGCAGCTTGAGCGAGAAAAACGAAGCCCAAAGGGCCAGAGCCAGCATCCATTGCTTCATTATTGCTCAGTTGAGACCCATTGTGTTTGTTCTCTTTTTCCTTTTTCTCTTCCAGCCCTTCCTTTCAGGAACTCTCCATTTGTTTTGTTCCTGGACAGGATGAAAAAGATCTCCACACTGTAGATTCAGAGACAGGCTGTACAATCTTACTCTCAGGCACTTCCCTATCCCCTTCCCTGCATTCGCCTCTGCCAGTTCTTCCAGTGAACTAGATGGAACTTTTGTTTCTGAAAAAATAGCAACAGCAATACCCAGGAAAGGAGAGAGGCTAAAGGTTGCTGTGAATGTTTGCTCATGGAAAGGCTAAGGTTATAAAACTAAAGCATTACCTGAAACCTTGCCTGATAAGGGTACTTAGAGATGAGCTGAGAGAAGGAAGGGGAGGGGTCAAAGGGACTGTAAAGACACCTCTTTAAAATGGAAATAAAATACAAGGTCCGTTAAAGCCTGGAGAAAAACAGATGGTTACTTCATGTTTGGATTGCCCTATATCTCTGGTTACATTGCCACACCATCTCTGCTGGCTTGACTCATAATCCAAGGGTATGTTTTCTTCTGTGATAAGTTACTATTTTCATTCCTTTAGCTTTTACCATCAAAACACTTTCTGTCTTGACAAAAATGTCTGACTTACAGTCCTTCACACCAAAGCCTTCATTTCTACTCACAGAGTAGACTTGGAACAAAGCTTGTCCACTTCCAGTCACGTGCCATTACACCCCAGATTTGCCCCAGAAACGTTGCTCCCAAGCAGCACAGGTCTCATTGCCCATTTCCACCTTGTCAGACAGCTCCTTGAAAGGGCCCATCATATTAATACTTTAAATGATGCAACCTCTTGTATGAGGTCAGAATTAGGAAAGCTGAAGACCACATCTCAGACCTGTGGAACCAAAGCTAAACTGTAAAAGACACATTGCTAAAAAACACACACTAAACTACACCACATTACTGTTCACTCAGAGGGCTCTTGAGCTTTCCTGAATATTCTTCCTGAGAATGGTCTCAGGGAAGGTAGGCAGAATGAAGGAAAGATTAAAAAATCACAAGTATTGTGAATAAGTCTGGGGACATAGTTGCCACCCGGAGGATTTGATTTGGTATTGGTTTCATATATATTTAATTTTATTGTTATTATTTCGATTAAAGTAGTTGTAGTTTCCTCTTATAATCCGTAAATTACTCTCCCTGACTCCATTTCTCTTCTGCTTTTGGGGAGGTTAATAGAGAGCATCTGTAATTTGCTAGTGGCCAGCCCAGCTCCAACCCATGACAGCCACGTTCTAAGGTGATTACTACGAAACTGTATCTGATGCCCTGTGAGGATTTTTTTTCTATCTGTGGCTTCTAGGTATCAGCTACTGTCATCATCTTGTCAGAAAAGTAAAAAAGATCCCAGCATTAAGTAACTTCACTGTGTGTAAGTACCTACCACAAATTCATTCCTGTGTACACTAGTTTGAGTATCTCATCTTTGTAATCATGAAATCATTAGGGATTGGAAGGGACCTTGAAAGATCATCTAGTCCAATCCCCCTGCCACAGCAGGTCACCTAGACCGAGTCATAGAATCAGTCTGGCTTAGAAGGGACCAAAGGATCATCCAGTTCCAACTCCCCTGCCATGGGTAGGGACACCCTAGCCTAGATCAGACTGGCCAGAGCCTCATCCAGCCCAGCCTTAAACACCTCCAGCCTGGGCTGATGTTTTCATTGTCCTTATGGCTTCACTTCTGATCCCTCTTCCCACCAGCTCAGCTCAGCAGCAGCAGGTGAAGGGACTGCCCTGCCATGGGAAGGACCCACTGAAGAACTGGGAAAGAAACTCCTGGTGCTGTTCAAACTGGTAAAAAGCTCCTAGGGCTGCTCAAACTGGGAAAGAAACTACAGGGGCTGTTTAAACTGGGAAAAAAATACCACTGGGGCTGTTTGAAACAGTAAGAAATTTCTGACTGGGAAATAAACTCAGGGAGCTGTTGGAACTGGGAAAGAAACCATAGAGGCCTCTCAATCTGGCACAGGTAGTGCTGGGGCTGCTCAACCTGGGACAGAAACTGAAGGGTGCAGAGACAGACCCATGAGGATGTTCTGGGGGTGGCAGACCTCCCCTACAGAGGAAGGCTGAAAGAGCTGCGGATGCTCAGTCCTGAGCAGAGAAGGCTCAGGGGGGGCCTTATCCCCATGTCCCAGGACCTAAAGGGCAGCTGCTCAGAAGAGGATGACTCCCTGTTTACAAGGACTAATTTGGCAACAAGGGATGATGGGTGTCAGTTCTCGCTAGGAGAGTCCCGCTGGAGTCCAAAAGAAAACTCTTAATCCTAGAATTACTAACAGCTGAGGGAGGTGTCCCCTTGAATCACTAAACACAAAATCTGTATTTTATCACTTATTTTGCCTTCAGAAGCACAGAGAGGATTAAGATTCACATAGGCAGGCTCCGTATTCATTTCTTTCAAGACAGAATTCAGTCCCATGCCAACAACAATAATACTCATGCATATATGTCATAGCTATATGCTCTGAGTGTTTTTTAAGCTGGGTTAGGTTAGAAATAGCAACTCAACTCATTCGGTTTCAGTGCAAAGTGTTTTTTTCAGTGAAACTAGTGCCTGATTCTACCACACTATTTGTCTTGCCCTTATTTTTATTGGATAATAAGCAATCATATATTATAGGGTGCATTTAAAACAGTAATTAGCACTGACTTCCTACTACTCTGAGAAGTTCTCTTAGTCTTCTGGAATATTCAAAGGCACTCAGACAGTGAAAAAGAAATCAGAAGAGAAAATTAACCCAAATCACAGAACATTAGGAATTGGAAGGAACCTCAAAAGATCATCTAGTCCAATCCCCCTGCCAGAGCAGGATCACCTAGACCACTGTTTCTCTCTCAGCTTACGCTCTGCAGAACACTTTCCAGTCCTTTTGTAATGGTCTGTGTGATAGGGCTTTCCTCATTTCAACGGCTTCTGTTTTGTACAGTCTGAGAGTCCTGAAAAATGGGAATAACAGGCTGAACTGGCTATGACAGAGTCCCTTTGTCTGTCCAGCTCATATTGTAAAAGTGCACCTGCTTTCAGAACAAGACACCTTTGCCACACTCATTGCTAGGATCTTCTTACAGGCATGTAGCCTGATTTTTTTTGTACTTAATAATAAATCATTATTTCCACTTGACCACTGAACGAGGAGAAAATAGAAGATATGGAATGAAAATCTCAGACAGCTCAGAAGAGCCAAACAATTATGTGGAATTATTAGCTACCTTGTCAGTCAAACTACTACTGTGCAAGTTGGCACCAACAGTCCAAGTAAATCTGAAGACAATGTAGACATATTGTCATCTCATCTTCAATGTCTTTGGTCCCAAAGGCAAGCAAAGTAGCATTTTTCAAGCAAATATTCTGTAAAGAAATAAACCTTGTGTTACAATTGTCTTATTTGCAGAATAAAATTCTTTTGACAGTGTCCTTTAAAATGGATTTTTTTCTACATATCTGCTTCAATTTTCTTTTAATTATTGCTTTAATAAATAAAGTTGCCGATATTGTTTCCATAAAATACTCAGTTTTTAATATGAAATGTCCATATTATATGTTGAAGTAGTTAATCATATTCAGTCAACAGAGTAGATGTAGAAAAACTTCAAGCAATGTTGTTTTCAAGTTCTACTCACTATTAGTAAGCCTTATTCTTAACTGTGTTGACTGTCTGTGGCTTTAACAGCTTTTAAACTGCCTTTAAAAAGATTTAGAGAATCACATTGAAGAAAAATAACATAGAAATTGTTCAGTTACTTTTTTTTTTCCATTTTTACAAAAGGTTGAAACCACAAATGTGGTTACAGACAGGAAAAAACCCACTGAAACATTACTGTGCTGTAATGTCTGTGCTTTTATGTAATGTCAGCTACTTGCAGGTCTGGATTGTTTTGTATTAACATGTTTTCACTAACTTTAAATAATACATAGACTTTTAATTGGGTTTTTTTTTCTGTCTTTTAAATAACTTCTGCAATATTTCTACTATCCAGATTTATGAGACTATGCCACAAATGGTGGCAAACACAGCTGCATAGCACATATAGTATAGAGATATATATACTATAGACACATGTTTGTACAGCAGCTGTCCAGTGGTCATATTAATGCTTCAGAGCTAATCTTTTTTTTCTCATTTACTACACAAGAACATACAGACTTTACAAACATTATTCTTTGGGACTGAAACTATTTACTGATAAATAACAAACCACAAAAACAGCATGAAAATAACCTGTTTAAGTGTCCATGATCCTAATCAATTACAGATCCTGATAAGGAAGTCTTCGTTATATTGCTATTCCCATGGCATATCAGTTTAGATTTATTCTTGAAATTCTTATCTGCTGACAGACATTAGAGTGAAATTACACTGCAAAGCACTGACTGTTCTCATCAGAAGTTACCAATCTAGTAAAAGGAAATCTGCAGACAAGGATAAAAGTTGTAATTGGAATTGCATCATACTACCAGCAGCTCGGGTGGTGGCTCCATCCTCCCATTGATCTATCTTACCACGTACCAGAAGATTAAACTGAATATGTGATGTATCAGTCAGCAAGACCTGGACAGGCTGGAGAGCTGGGCAAGGAGAAATTTAATGAACTATAACAAGGGTAAGTTGTCTTGCATCTGGGCAGGAACAACCCCAGGTACCAGTATAGGTAGGGACTGACCTGTTGGAGAGCACTGTAGGAGAAAGGGACCTCGGGGTCCTGATGGACAGCAGGATGACCATGAGCCAGCAGCATCCTGGAGTGGATCAGAATGGAGGTGCTTAGCAGATCTAGAGAGGTTCTTCTCTCCCTCTGCTCTGCACTTGTGTTGGCCCTCTGGGCTGCAAGGGTACATTGCTGGCTCATGGTCTGTTTCTTATGAAGGTAAATGACTCAAGAGTGTAGTAATTTGTGTCTTGGACACATATTTCCTTTTCCTTAAATCCTTTTTAATAAACACTGTGTTCAGCTATATTATGTGATAGAATTATAAGATCATCAATCTAATGCACACTTGATTCTGTGAATCCTAATGCACTAAAATACTGCCCAGATACACCAGCACATGTCCTGAACCAGTAGAGCTGCATTCTCTGGGATGTAGCGCTTGGAATGACATGGCTTTCTGGCTTGGGCCAGTTTGTGTGGATCCAGCTAATTATGCATCTCGTTTTCAGTTCTGATATTGACTTGTGCTGGATCACTGGATTGTCTTGCCCCACCACCTTGGTTCTGCACATATAAACTTCCCCAACTTATCTAAGTGTGATGCTAAAATACAATATAAGCACAGCTTTGAAGTTACTTATTAACTTGACTGAGTCTTGATGGCAGACTGTGCTAGAGCTAGAAGGATCAGGAAAATTCTGAAGGTGCAGTCCCACAAACACAATCAGAGATATAAACAGCAGTGAAAGATAAAGAAAAAATGTATCTACCAAAATAAGGTAAAAAAATAATTAATTTTCATTTCACTATCTAATGAACATGCCTGTAGGCTTTCTTAGCTGGACAATAGACACTTGACAAGAGCATTAAACATGCACATGATCTGTCACCTCTGCAGGCCGGTCTTTGCTGTCACTTTACGTATTTCACCTTCTCTCATCATGGGTGGTCTGCTCAGGGAAGATTAAGATTCAGATGTTGTTGACTCCATGAAAAAGAAACAAACATACTTCAAGTTATTTGCTTTTAAAGGAACCATTTCCCATTTACTCTGCTCAGGGTATTGTCTTTTTAACTTTAGCAGGGGAACATTTCATCACTCTCACTTTTGCATATCATTCATCTTCAGATGTTGTCAGATGCACTTTCAAAGATAAGAGGCAGAAGCATCATTACTGAAAATACACGTTCTTACTCAGACATTAAGGGAACTGAAGCATGTGATTGTTGCTGATGCAAAGGTCATTTCCTAACTCTCTGGTTATATGATGATTTTCTTTCTACTTCTTGCTTTTCCTTTCTTTCTCATTTTTCTTTCCTACTTCTCCTTCTTCTCCTTTCCTCAGACCTCACTTTCCACTTTATAATTTTTTTATTTAAACACTTATTACACTCTGTGGTGCTTATATTCAGTCACAGGTGCATGCTTTGCCTTTTGCTGCTATCAGTGTAAGACTATTCCATCTCTCCCAGAAATTCTGCGTGGGAACAAACATGATCATTAATCATTTCACAGTTCACAGCCTCCAAGATAATGCCACTGGCTAACAGAATGTTGACGGAAGGAATGCAGCAGTTTTCCAGTGTTATTAATAGAGTAACTGAACTTTTTGACTTTAATTTATGAAGTGTTGTCTTGGCATTTCATGTGAGGAGAAGGGTATAACATCTCTACCTAGTTTGGTCTGCATCTTAATTTCTATGCCAGTCATGCTAAAAATGTTTTGGTCAATATGATGCTGAGATGGTGACAATACAAGCTTAAATGACACAATTGACTTTACAGAATATTATATATGAATCATAGAATTACAGAATCATAGAATGTTGGGTTGGAAGGGACTTCTGGAGATCATCTAGCCTGAACCCCTTCCCAGAGCAGGTTCTCCTAGACCAGATCACACGGGAAAATGTCCAGGCAGTTTTTTAATGTCTCCAGATTTGGAGACTCCACAACCTCTCCGGGCAGCCTGTTTCAGTGCTCTGTTACTGTTACCCTCACTGTAAAAAAAGGTTTTCCTTACGTCCAAACTGAATCCCCTGTGTTCCCATATATGCCCAGTGCCCCGATCCCATCACTGCACACCACTGAGAAGAGTCTAGTGCCATCATTCTGACACTTGCCCTTTATATGCCCATAGGCATTTATTAGATCACCCTCCCCTCAGTCTCCTGCTGCCTAGCCTAAACATCCTGTCATAGGTTGACCCCTGACCCCTTTGCTATCACGTGACCCATGTGAAAGGAGCCGGATATCCCCCTCCATGACACTATAAATAACTTGCCAGACACAGAAGGCCTTCTCTCTGGCTTCTGGCTCGGTATATGGAGCTCGGTACTCTGTCTCAGTCTCTCTTTCTGCTCTCCTGCTGCACTGATCTAGCGAAAGATAATCCACCTTCTGTCTCACTCTGGTTTTGGTTTACATTTTTTTTCACTTCTCTTTTAACCAGTTCTTGTCTTTTGTTAATAAAACTTGTTTTACTTTACTGTAATGTTGTCCTTGATTTTCTGTTGTGTTTTAACAACCCTGGGAAATCCAAACTGGCACAAAATAATCTAAACCAAGACACAGTCAGTCCCACCTCTCTCAGCCTCTCCTCATACAGCAGATGCTATAGCCCCCTGATCAACTTAGTGCCTCACTTATAGAAGCAGACACTCTGCACAATATGCTGTTAAATGCAGAAGATGCAGTTCCTTAGAAGACTGAGTTCAAAGGTAAGACCACTGAATAGAACTAGCTTGTTGTAACTCAAACCAGGAGGGCAAAATTTCTTTGTCTATAGGGAAATTGGTAGAATTACAGATTCCTCATTAGTCCCGCCCACAGACGTGTATTTTGGCTAGCCAGGCTGTCAGCAGTGGTGCAATGTATTGATCCTCTGCACTAGAACTGCTAATGGTGCAATTCAGGCACTATAAAATCAAAGTCTGGGGAATTTCCCCACCCACGTGGTTCTTCCCTAACTGGGAGGAGCCTGTTTCATTCATAGCAAACTGGGATGATGGAGATGCTTTAGGAAGCAAGCGGTGCTAGAAAATTATCCAGTTTGCCAAAGAGATGAGCTGCCATATGCAGTTAAAATGCTCATGGCCACCCATCCTTATAATTACAGGAATACAGATGGAGTGGACATGTTCTCCAGTAAAGTTTGAATATCCATGGGATCCCTGTGGGGCAGGAGAGTGACCAACCCAACAGGAGAAGCTCTCTGGTTTACAGAAGAAAGGATTTGTAACTAGATTTACTAAAGCCTTTAGTAAAGGAATTCAAACATGTGTCATATGAGAAAAAGCTGAGGGATCTGGGGCTGTTTAGCCTGGAGGAGATTGTGGGGAGATCTTATTGCTCTCTACAACTACTTGGAAGGAGGTTGCAGAGATTCAGGCATAGGTCTGTTTTCTCTAGTGGCAAGTGATAGGACAAGGGAAAAAGGCCTTAAGCGGCGCCAGGGGAGGTTCAGGTTGGACTTTAGAAGAATTTCTTTGCTGAAAGGGCTCTCAGGCATTGGAACGGCCTTCCCAGGGAGGTGGTTGAATCACCATCCCTAGAGAGGGTTTAAGAGAAGGGTAGATGTTGCATTTGGGTATATGGTTCAGTGATGATGATGATAGGGCTAGGAAAAGGCTGGACTTGATGATCTTCAAGAGCTCTTGCAGCCAAAACTACTTTATGATTCCATGATTCCATTACTCTATGAAGTCTGGTGGGGAAAGGAAGGCATGAAGGGCGTTTGGGGAGGACCTCGAAGAGGTTGCCTAGAGAAGTGCCTGAGGCCCTCCGCTGAAGGTCAGGGCGGATCGGGCTCTGGCCAATCTGGCCTAGTGAGTGATGTCCCTGCTTGTTGCAGGGGGTTGGACTAGATGACCTTTTGGAGGTGCCTTCCAACTCTGTGGTTCTATGAACCAGTATGGGACACAGGACAAGGGGTCAAACAGAGCTGGCGTCCTGTAAACCGGCTGTTCAGCAGCAACTCTGTGGGTGGGCGCGTCCCGGGACACAGACAGCCTGAGGGATCCACTTCCTCGCGCCTCGCCATGGCCCTCACAGTCACCAGCAGCCACCGCAGCGGAGCCGGAACCCGCGGTGAGGCGGCACAAGTCCCCAACCGGAGCCCTTTCGCGGTAGCCTTCCGCCGTCTGACGTTACCCTGGCAACGGCGCCGTCCGCGAAGCGGGAACGTGGCCCGGCGGCAGGATGGTGAGGGGCTGCGGGAAGGGAGGGAGGGGAGCGATGGGAGGCCCCCGTCCCGCTCTCGCACTGACTTGGCGCCTTTCTGCTCTTTGCCCAGATGCTCTCCCGGGCCAGACCGGCCGTGGCGGGGACGCCGCCGCCGCCGCCGGGAGACCGGCGAAGGAAGAAAGGGAAGAAACTGCCGCAGCTGGAAGAACTCCTGGCCCAGAGGGACTTCACCGGCGCCGTCGCCTTGCTGGAGGTAACGGCGGCATCGAGGCGGGCCGAGGCGCTGGCAGACCCTTTGGCTGTTCCGCTGCCCCCGGGGGAGCGGTACCGTCACTGCTGGGCATCGCCCCGAGGAGGCTGCGGGGCGTGAGGAGCTCTTCTCCAGCCCTATCTACCCTCCCCTCCCTCCGCACCCGTCAGGCTCCTCGCTTGAGAGATGTGGGCCTGGCACTGAGGGTTTCCTGCTGCTTTCCCTCTGAAACATGAGAGTGGCACTGCCTCAGAAGCATCCACAGCTGTCAAAGCAGCCTTGACATAAGGTGGTCTGGCATTGCTTTGGTCATTGGTATGGCTTTACAAACTGTATAGCAGCTGACAAAATTCTTATCTTCTTCAAAATTCTTACGTTATTCCATCCCTACAAAGTTTAAGCGGCATGCGGGTGAGCAGGAGGAGAATGCTGAACTTTGGATCGGATACGCTGCCTTTCATTTGGGTGACTACAAGAGAGCACTGGAGGTAAGGTGGCAAAATCCTGTTCACCAAGATGGGAAACTGGCATGTGATAAAGTGATGACAACAGGAGCCAGATGTTCCGTAATAAGGAACAGTTCTACCTGCCAGTTAAGGTCCAGGTGTACAGTAATAAGGCACATGCTGTGGAAAGCAGTTTGGGCTGGGAAAAAATTGTATTTGCCTATGAAAATAGATGTTTTAAGATGTTATCTCCTGTATGACTTATTACTAGGGTCAGTAGACTAATTTGTCCACCTAAATGTCATCATTCCTGTCCTGAATGTTTGATTTTCTTTTCACAGCTAGCTTTCCACACTTTCTCACTTTCCACACTTAATTATGTGTCTGTTTCCATTGCACAGATTATCTGTAATATGCATCCTTTTTTAATTCTTTTTTTAGAAATTGATATGCCAGGCCATTGAATGTACTTTTTTTGTTCTTTTCTATGTTTTCTTGTATAGGTAATTCAATTAAATGAGACATTTTTGTTCTCCTAAAACTTCAAGTCACTAAAAGACATGATGATCATTCATTTTTAATATTTGCACTATACGGTGCTGTTGTGTCTCTTTCAGTGTCCATATGCAATTCTTTCTCTACAGTACGGCTCAGTTTGTTGTCAATCAGTTTGTTGCAGTGTCTCTGGGATCCCTTTATTTTCTCAGGCGTGCTAGCATATTTCTCTGTAAAGTCAGCAAAGTTTTGTTGTCCTCTCTTGCTCTGTAACTCTGAAGACCAGAATCACTGTGCACACCAGAAGAGTGTTGTGTTGAGGTGATACCCACAAGGCCAAGTATTTGAACACAACTCAGCCTGCCTGAGTATTGTTTGTCTCATTGCAGTTTTGCCACAGACGTGAATTGCTGGGTCTGCACAATCCTGTATTGCACTGTTGAAGACAGTATCAGCTAGGAGAGATCTCCATCACTATTCCCTGTGAAGCATAACTAGTTTTGCAGTTTTTTAAATTACCATGAAAGAAATATTAAAATTAGATAGTTTAAAGGTTGATTAAAGAAGATTCTGTGATTCTGTGAAAATAAGCATAGGAAAATAGATTATAAAACAATGATTATATGCTCTCTCTTATCACAGAATCACAGAACATTAGGGATTGGAAGGGACCT
Organism: Rhinopomastus cyanomelas; assembly: GCA_013400115.1. Taxonomy (NCBI): domain Eukaryota; kingdom Metazoa; phylum Chordata; class Aves; order Bucerotiformes; family Rhinopomastidae; genus Rhinopomastus; species Rhinopomastus cyanomelas. The sequence continues at coordinate 218,354 of VXBP01002543.1, forward strand.
CAAAAGATTATCTAGTCCAATCCCCCTGCCACAGCAGGATTACCTAGACCAAGTCACACAAGAACACATCCAGACAGGTTTTAAATGTCTCCTCAGAAGGAGAGTCCACAACACCCCTAGGCAGCCCCTTCCAGTGCTCTGTCACCCTCACTGTGAAGAAGTTCCTTCTTATATTTATGTGGAAACTATGTTCCAGCTTACACCCATTGCCCCTTGTCCTATCATTAGATGACATTGAGAAGAGCCTGGCTCCATCCTCCTGACACCCACCCTTCATATATTTATCTGAAATTGGGTGTTTAACTGCAGTAACACATGTTCACATGCACAAGATTCATACATGAGGTGCAAACAGAATTTCTACAGCTTCTGAGTAAATGCACAAGGCACTTTGCTTCTTAAAAAATGGAAAGGAAACATCCATTTGAGATGTTAGAAGTGAATCAAATTGGTAGTATGCACAGTGTAGAATACAGAATAGCAGTACAGGACATAGCAGTAACTTAATATTCATGTTTAGAGTTGTGGAAATTAAAGATTATGAATGTAACAGCCAGTTGCAGTTAATTCATATCTAGATGTTAGATGTTAACAGGAAGTGAAAGTTTAAAACCAGAAAAATGTTTGTATGCAAATGAAAAATAGCTTGCGGTGTCTTTGAAATAAATTCTGCTCTTTGGAACACTCAGTGGGTGCTTTTCTAGCCAGAACATTTAAAACGAAAGATTAACAGCATTTTTTTTAAGAATGGGTTTTATATGTGGTGTTTGATTCACCACTAGGTGTTGCTGTTGATTCAGGTTTGTAAAAAGCCACGCGTCGCCGCCGCCTCATTCTCCTGTCCAAGTAGGGTCAATAACACGTCTGTATGCGCGGTTGCCTGTGGTTTCGTGTGTGTGTGTGTTTTAAGTGAGCGATCGCAAGGCCTATCTTTTCAGATTTAAGCCTGATTTTTGGCACAGTGATGAATCCTGATAACTTCTTCATTTTGTGGTGGCATGTGAGAAATGAGTCTGTGCATCCCAACCTAGTTTCTTTCAGGACAAAACACCTTAGCTGAAATTCCCCAGCCTCTAGTAATAAAGGGAAAGAGTACTGACTCTGGAGGCTGAATTGCCTTTCAGTTATCAGCTTCAAGGTTGAAATGTAATGCTGCATCTTCTATTCTGTGTTACAGAAACACTGCTGCTGTATTTTCAAGGACAAATTCCTTGATTATCTGTACCCTCCAGATCTTGGAACACTCTTTGGGGAGTGCCAAGAGCACTGCAAATAAAATACTATGGGTAGAAGATTCTGCAGAATTCTCAAGAGTGACATTACAAAGTGACACAATCTAAATGATTCACACTCCTAAGTGCCTGTAAGTGACAGCACATAGTCTGTGTCACTGTGTTTCCAGTTCATGGTTTGTAGTCCGTGTTCTTGATGAGGGTCTTCACAAATTATGCTGCTCAACAATCCTTTTATTTATAATTATACTTTAATAGTGAGCCAAGCATGCTGGTTCCATGGCAACATTTGGAGAGGCTTGGGAGTTGGGAGTGAGAGTCTGTCATCCACGACTGGGAGAAGCAGGGAAAAAATGAAAAAGACACAAACATCCAGTTCCAATAATATCTTCAGAGAGAATGACAGCAAAATATCTGGCATATTCACATGAAAAAATTCACATTCTCTTATCACAGATGCACCAACAGCCAGCTATTCTCTAGATAAGAGCACTAACATCAGCTTCACTAGAGTTAGACTCACCCCTTCTTAGTAGGCAGAATCATTCAGGTTGGAAGAGACCTATGAAGTCATCAAGTCCAACCTTCAACCCAATGCCACCATGTCCACTGAACCATGTTTCCAAGTGCCATATCTATGCATTTTTTTAATGCTTCCAGGGATGGCAACTCCACTGCCATGCTGGGCAATCAACTGTTCTAATAGGCCAATTGGCAGATTCCTATTTCTCATCTACTAGAATCTAGATTCCTTTCTCAAAAGATGTGCCACTAACACTGGGTGTGGTGGGATAGTCTCTACTGCTATACACCAATTTACTAATGATACTGTACTAGACTCCACGTTTCCAGCAGTCTCTCCCTGGGAGCTGTCTGCCTTCTGTCACTTTATCAATTTTGTCAATTTATTTTTATGAACACTGAGCGGCCATTCTACCTCTTTACTGGATGGAACATCCTTCCTACCCAGACTTTGCTCAGGATAATTTCAGCCAAATACTAAATCATGAACAGGACTATACTAGGGTAAATGTTCATCCATGAGAAGTATCTGGTCTTGCTTGAGTACTTCTGCTGGAAGTGTGAGAACACAGGTACACTCAAGTTAATGTCCGCTAGAAAATAAGAGATGGATTAAATGGTTTTTTAGTCTTGTGAGCCATAGTGTCAACAAAAGGGGCATCAGACATTGTAACAGGCTGCCTAGGTGATTGCATGGCCATCTCTAGATGTGTTGAAAAGTAATGTAGGTGGCTTAGGGACATGGTTTAGTAGTGGGCTTGGTACAGGTAGGTTAATGTTTGGACTTGATGATCTTAAAGGTCTTTGCCAAGCTGAATGGTTCTTTTTTTTTGTCTCAAAGAAGTTCTCCATACTTCTGTATCCTGACTGTCACCAGGTTACAAGCCCACCCTTAGGAGTGTTCGTGGAGCAGCCCCATAGGTTGGCTTGTTTATTTGCTCTTCAAAATCTGTACTTATGGCTTGTAGGATCCAGCCAACAGGATCTGAGCTCAGCATTGTCAGTAGGTGTCCGCAGTTGTAGGCAATCAACCCAGCAGCCTGCTTTTGAGGAAAAGTGAGTGTGCCTTGTGATAGGGCGAGAGGTGGAGGAGGGTAAAACAGCTAGAAGTTGTTACTTTCCTGGTTAACAAAACTGTGCCAAGTTGGGAAAGCTTCTGGAGTGTTTAGCTTGTTTGGTTTTGTTTGGTTCTTTTGGAGAGGAAAGGGGAAAAGTCTTGTGAAGTAGTCTTTGAGAGACTGATGTTGAATGCCTTTTAGTGAGGAAAGGGGCAAGAGCGCATAGTCTGGGCTCATGGCCCAGAACTACAGGGTAAGGAGCACTAATAGTCCTCATTTTTCTTTACTGTGTTTCCATAGATTCACACTGGTACTGCTAGAGCACTTGTTATTTATTGCTTGCTTTGAATGGCCAAGCCAGAACATGACTTGTGTTTATGCACTTTGTCTTTCTAATTAATGTGCCTGAAGCCACAGCCGAAAGAGACCTTTGGGTGCGTTTAATCTGAACAGATTTTGAAAGATTCCAGATGGTCCCAATAAACAGCAGTAGCCTGTCTCAGTGCTCCATGACAGGCCTATGTCAGGATCGATCTGGCATCAGTAGGAAAGGTTGGCCTCTGTGTAAATGTTTCTGGTTTTTACCATGTTCTTTTATTTATTTGTTTTAAATCTTATTGAAGGACAGATAGCTAGTCTCTGAAGTGCTAGCAAGACTGAGCTGGCTTTTAAGGGCATACCTTACCAAGATGATCTCTGTTTGGGAGCACAGTTAGTTTACATTCACTTGGCAACAACAAAAAAAAAATCTTGCAAACTATAAACCTTATTGTTTCAAGCATGTTTCCCAGGTGAATTCTTGGGATTCACTGTCCTTTGGGCAAAGTTTGTTTTATCTGTGCTATATATACATCTGTGCCTTTTCCGCAGTGATAAGAATCCTTCCACTCATAGGGCACAATCTGGTAAACTCTGCCTAGGCAGAGAAAAATTCCAATTCTTGTGTCTAGAGGAAGAGTACAGAGCTGGCAAGGGGTTGCATTGCTGGGTGGGGTGAGAGGCTTATGGTGATGGGGACTGTGTGGGTGGCATCTTTTCATCAGGTCTTGTGAGAACCTTGGGGCCCATGCCCAGACCTTATGCTGCATGTTGGACATGGCTGAATAGAAAACAGGAACATCAACCTACAGAAGGCACTTTCACTGGGATGGTCCTTCCGAGTAATTTAACAGAAACGTGACAGAAAAAAAAATGGCATCAAGAGGTTTCTCTGCCTCTTAGTGCCTCTTGTTACACAGAGAAAAGGTGTTCAGATATACTGCTGTTTTCTAGCAGCCAAGTATTTCTTCATTAAAAAAGTAGATTGAAAGATTTATCTGTTACATTTTCACTGTTTCACAAATAACAAGAAATTAAGCACTTCATGTGACAGTATAAGGGATGTGTAAGAAATGTGGATGTGTACAAAATAATAACGTGAGAAGGAACTTCTTCACAGTAAGGGTGACAGAGCATTGGAACTGGCTGCCCAGGGGGGTTGTGGAGTCTACTTCTCTGGAGACGTTTAAAACCTGCCTGGATATGTTCCTGTGTGACTTGGTGTAGGTGGTCCTGCTCTGGCAGGGGGATTGGACTAGATGATCTTTCAAGGTGCTTTCCAATCCCTGATGTTCTGTGACTCTATGGCATCCAGTGGCTTTCTGTAACTGCAAGTCTTAAAATGGAAAATTGTAATTAGGCCCAGTTTAGTAGTATTTCCTATAATTACATCTTAATCTATTAGGAAATCTTGAATTTGCCCAACAGCAACTTGCAGACTTGTATTTTAATGCTGTGGTCTCCAAACAATTTTGATCGTGCATTCCTATCAGTAAAAAGCTTCTAAGCATGCTCCACACATACATGTGTGCATATATTTATATTTATAAATTATATACATCTACTCTTGTACTTATGTAATATGTAATTATGAAACATACACAAAAAATATAAACTTTAAAAGGATGATATAAAAATACTAAATAAACACTTTAAAAATATTTATTTTCATTGTTAATGGTACTAAAAAAATTTTCTTCCTACACCCAATGTTTTGCACAACCACTGGGGTGTGCACAACCCTGTTTTCATCCATACTAAAGTACTACCTACAGGTTTATAAAAGCATGTTTTAAACTTGCTCCAGCAAGTATTAATTCATTTATCTGGTGTTTATGATCCTCAGGCTTTGACTGGAGGACATGTTAGGAAAGCATCAGAAAAGACTGAGGAAAAGTTGGTTATCTTAATGCCCTTATAACTTTAATATCTTTACATATATAAATAATATATATTTATAATTTTGTACAATAATATACTTTTTAAAATATATTTCTAACTTCCCAATTGCAGAATTCATGCTTCTACAGTACAGATTTATAGTGCTGGTTGTCCCTTTTGGTTGTTATGTCACTGTTAAAATGTAGTAGTTTTGCAGTAAGAGCTGCAGTGAATTTGAAAATATATCATTTGATCTCAATAATTTAATGATGTGTTGTAAAATGATGGGAAAACAAGTCTGTGCTATTACACATTTTTAAAAAATGAATCTTCTCTTCTGTTACAGGAATATGAGGCTTTAACCAAACAACCAGACTGCAATCCAGATGTTTGGGTGAACCTTGCCTGCACGTACTTCTTTCTGGGGATGTATACACAAGCTGAACAAGCAGCCGTGAAAGGTGAGATTTGTGTCTCTGATGGAAAGGACTGCTTATTGACTTGAGCACTTAAAGCAGTTCCCAGAAGAAGTATTCAGGGTTTGGGGTTTTTTTCTTGTGGAAATAAAGGATACTTTTGAGAAAAGCTTTTTGGTTTGGGGTTTTGTTTGGGGGTTTTTCATTTAACAATTTGCTTCCTAAAAATACCTTGTTCAGGTGGAGCAGCTGGAACCACAAGAAGCATCTGGAAAGTAATTCCTCTTACTCATTTCTAAACACAAATTCCAGCTTATGCTGACCCGCAACAGAGTTAGTTTTCTTTTGACTGATTCTGTGTCTCGGAACCAGCGCAGATGTAGCTAATTAGGCCAGTGACATTATCAAAAAATAAGCATCTGGGACAGTTCAGCATTCTCCCTAACGTAGAGGATTCTTATTTACATAGTTTGAGTGACTCAGTAGGTGGTCTCGTTGCCTTGTAAGTCAGATATTAGGAATCTGATACTTGAAGGCATGGAATTTACTGCAGTCACATTGTTACAATACTACTTTAATTTGAACCTGCATGAAATCATTTAAAGAAGAGGAATGAAAACTGGATTCCAAGGCAATTTTTATTGCCTGAAAAAAATTAGCTTATGTCTGCAGTTTAATTTTGTTACCCATCACATTCTATTTATTTTAGTGATTTATGTTGCTTCCCATAACCGTAGTATTTCAGTGCTTTCTAAGTAGAATTAATTAACAGTGGTGGTGGTCACAGTCAACTTCTAACTCTTGCCTTTTAAGGATAAAACTCTTATTAAGTATCAGTTTTCTCTTTCCTTAGTCTTCTAGTCTTGCACTAAAAATAGTGTAGGAAGAAAATAGTTGTATACTTTCTGCTGCTGTGCTTTCAAAAACGACCATTTTATAGTATTTTTGAGTAATAATTAGCTTCTCATAGCCTGTGAGATAGCTGCGAAATGCTAAGCTTGAATCCCACAACTGGAAATGTTTTGTTTCCAACTGTCAAAATTTTCACTAAGAGGTTTGTGATCTGAATTGTTCAAAAGGTGCACAGATTTCTAGTATTCGCAGATAATGATTTAGTGTTTAAATAATAACAGAGCAGTAGAGCTTGAGGTGTTACTGTGACCTAAACCATGGAGGAAGCAGCTGCATCCTGTACCAGTTAGGGTCATTGTCATCAGCTTCATGCCATGTGAATTGCAGTAATCCATCCAAGGGATGACAGATGCACAGCTGGACATGCATCTTTATTAACTGTGAGCTGAAAGTGAGAGAAGGTTTATTTTTCATGCTACTAAAGAATAGTTTGTAGTAACATGCTGAGTGGCAGGGTAGAGGGTGTGGTTAGTGGCATTTGGGTGCTGTAGGAAAATGCAGGAATGTAAAGAAAGAAGTGTATGGCATAAGGAGTGTAGCCAAGGGAAGGAACAGAGAATAACAACGTGCTCACACACATAATAGCAGTTTCTGACTTCATGCAATTGTTTAAGAAGGATAATATGTCAGTTTTTATAGTGAGATGCTAAACATGTCTCATGAGTCCTCTTAATACTGATGATTTCTGACTACTTAAGCTTGGGGAGGCAGTCACAGCTGAAGATTTTTAAGACTAGTCCTTTCTCCATTGAAGGTTTCCCAGTGTTATATATTCCCCTTTCCACCATTGTTACTCCAGTCTTTCTTATGCTGAAGTTGAGCCATTTTATTTTTGCTCAAGATGCAAACACTTACATTTTTGTAACATCTTAGGATTGCATGATTGCGTAGTAGTCAGTGATGACTACTCACAATATGTTACCGACAGGTGAGGCCATAACATCTTGTGATCTTTTGTAAAGATCCTAAAGGAGCAAATTAATTCTGTGGATATAGACACACCAGGTGAAGTCTCTAGAAGAACACCTTTTATCCAGTACTGCCTCAAATGCTGCTGAAGAAACATAGTGTTAGTGTTAAGCTGCTTACCATTTTGGGATTATTTTGCCTTAATACTTGCATACTGTTTGCTGTTTATTGTTGCTGTTTTGCTGAACCCCTGAAAGAAGCATAGTGCTAAATCAAGTGAGAGAGAAAGCATTTATTTTCAGCTATAACTTTAAATTTCTACAAGGATGGAAGCTGTGTGAAAGGGAAACTGTGTGTCAGCTTTACGGAATAGATCTTCAACAGAGACATGTAAATATCTAGAAATCAAATACAAGTTCCTTCTTGAGAAGTACTGTTGATGCTGCATAAGAAAATTGTTGGTAACTGTCTGAGGAAACATAGGCAAGATACTTAAAAATTAAGATATTAGCCTTAAAAGCCAGGAGATAGTGATTGCATTTCACCAGTATATATGGTCCACAATCTATTGTAGAGCAAGGTTTTATGATTTTTTTTTTGGTAATAGATGTGAAGTGTTCTCTTAGCTTGTCGTTACTTAATTAAAAATTCATGGTATGTCCTCTCAGGAAAGAATAAATCCATATATCAAAAGTCACATAAACCAGAATTACTGCAAATATAACCTAAGTAGTAGAGCAAAAAGGCAATAAAGAAAAATCCTTCTTTGAAGGTTTTTCATTACAGTTGTACTTTGTCTCCTGTAGGCTTTCTTCCAAATTCCTTTGAGATATTTCTGGCTTCTCCTTTTTCCCTGCTGTCCCCTTACATTACAGTTATTAGTGTTCCTGAATCTGAGGTGAAGGTAGAGTTACTTGAAGTCAGCTACTGTTGTTTCATAGTCATCCCATACTGAAGCTGCCAACTGATTCTTTGTTTACTCCTTTTGCATCTATGGTCTCATGCATTGGCTGAACATATGTTTTCCATGCTGCATGCTGGCTGTTCTTGGGAGAATGAGCCTAAAAGTCTTAATTTTGGTTTAATAAATAATAGCACTATTAATTTTTTTACTATAAAGCCAAATAATCTTATGTTGCTTTCCCAATTCCTGTGTATTGCAAAGGACAAAGACCAGAACCTCAGGCTAGCACATTCGAATGGTGATCCTGGCAACTGATGCTAGTGTTTTGAAGTCTGTGTAGGGCTGTCTGAGAAGCCTTGCAAGCACGGCATTAAGAAAAACACAAGAGCTAACAGTGTTCTTTTAAACCACAAAATGTGTGGATAAATGAAGCTGCAGTTAAATCTGTTATGAAGAAGTTGCTTTAGGATAAACTGCATTTTACAACTAAATTTAAGAATCATGCACAGACAGGGTTCTGTTGCTGAACTACTCATTAAAGTTTAGTGGTTGGGGCTTTTTTCTCTTTTTTTTTGCCCTTCTAATTTTTGATGGGCAAAGCTTTGTGGCTCCTTTACTTCCTCACAACTCTGCATATGTCAGGTCTGAGGGCAGTTTAAATGAACAGAGATACTTCTAATTTCACAGCCTATACCGAAAGGAGGAATATTCAACAAAAGCAGAACAGAGATGGATTAGTAAGAACAATGACATTTTCCAAAGCAGTTTTGCTTACACATGTACTAATGTCTGCTAGGTGTCAGGTAGTTGCCACCAGTGAAAATGTGCAATTACAAGCGGGCATGGAGAATCTACTGGGTTTTCTTTTTCTTTGGACTGCATGCTCACCTACATGCACAATTATCTGTTTGCTGGTTGTACTGTGATTTTTGAGAACAAGTAGTTAATTTTCATTGCATTTTAGCTGTGCTTTTGAACCATCTGATCTCAGTATGTGGAACTTTCACAGTGCACAAGTGAAAGTATCAGCTTATGCATATTTAAAAACTGCTAACCTTATTTTCTTGGTTTGCTTTTTAAATTATAGTGGAAGCAACAGAACAGGGATAATTGATAGTTTTTTCCTTCAGTGTTCTTTAACACTGTACTTCGATGTGACTGAAATGAAATGTGGATGTATTGCAAGTAACTGTACATAGTTGAACTGACTTAAGTATTGATGAATGCTCTCTGTAAATTTCATTCAAGAAAATTCTGGGGACAGTTGAGTTATTCAACTATGGATAAATGTGGACCTCAGCGTTGGACCATGTTTTTTCCAAACATTTTTCCCATACCCTTACATTTTGCCTCCACTAGTGAGACTGTGGTTCTGAAGCACAGAGGACTTCATTCAGCTGCTGTACTCTGGTGAGCAGGGCGTTGTTTCTCAGGGACAGGAGAATATGGTTTCCTCTGGATATATTTTCTGCGCTGCCAGGCTGGAGTCTTCTTAGAACTGTTCCATTCCTGCCAAGTCCTGATATATGTGTATGTGTTCTACATCTGTTAATGTGTGAAGTGCTGCCATAGTGTGTGCATTTTTCTGCTAGATAGGATTTGTTCATGCTGGATGCACGACCAACAATGCTTTGCACAATTACAGGAGGGCACAAATGCCATGTCTGTATTTCATCATCACCCTACTGTCTGTGGCAGCAATATGGAACCTGCCAAGAGTCTGAGCCACCATTTCTAGTGAGCTGAACTTTTTGTTTAATAGTTTGTGAAGGTAACTGTCTCCAGTTTTATTGGAGCTGTTTATTATATTTTAACAAATACTTTGCTAGGTGCCTGTTCAGTGTCAGCACTTAAAAACGTACAGAACCCTTTTAAGATTGATGTAAACCACGACTTTAGTGCCTGGAACAGCAGTACTGATCATAACAAAAATTCTAGCATAGAAATATCAGAGCGTTTCCTTGCTGGAAACAGATATATCCTATCCAGCTGCCTCAGTGGTGTCTTCAGTACAAGCCAATATTAGACCTGAAGCACAGTGTGGTTTATTGCCATGCTGCACTATTGTGATGTTTGTTACAATCCCTAAAATGGAAATACAGTTGTCTTCTTGAAAAAGTAGGATGGGAGATTATACTTCCTTGTGGCATTAATACATAGTGACAATGTAGTAAAAGAGCAAGCCTAACGTCTCTTAAAAATCATTATCTCTGATGAGGCAGCTGTATCACTTCCTGCTCTAGTGACTGACAACAGCTTTATTCAATATTTGTAACCATATTCTTTCTGGAAACTAATCTGACCTTGTTCATATATTTCCTTCTCCTCCTCAGAAAGTACATTTGGCACAGGGAGAAAAGAAACAGCTGATAATGAATGCTTCCATGGTTCAGCCTACTACATTGACAGGGCTATATTTTGTGGGTTTTTTCCCCTCTCTGTCTGACATTGTCTTATTTTAAAAACTATCAGATGAATAGCATCATGTAATATGAAGCAGAACACTTTTTCTGCATATATCCATGCATACCATCAGAACTCAGGTTTCATCTTCTGCCTGTTTTAGGTGTAAAATAATATGGACTAACCCTCCAGCTTTTGCCAAGAAGTAAATAATAATTTTGGTGTCAGATCAGATGCCAGATTTGCAACAGCAACACTGCAGTCATTGGTTGACCAGCAAAACAAGAATTCCTTGGTTTAGATTCTTGAGGGAGTTTTGCTTGCAAGTCACAATGTTCACAGTGAAATTAATGCTAAACTCCCACTCAAGAAACCCCACCAACTTACTCAAAAAAAGGAACATTGGTGTCTTTACTCATAGCGCTGTGATTATACAATGTGTTATTTTCAGTGTAAATCCCACAATTCGTTCTGCTTGTATTTTTAGAGTCTTTGATGGCCAAGTGTTTTGAATTGGGAAGGATGGTTATGCTTAAGTTGCACACAAAAGCACATGTGGGGTCCATGTGCAGCCCTTCTAAACTTTGATATTAAAACCTATCAATTAATGTCGAGGCATTTCTAGAGTTACGACAGTATCATTGCTGACAACATTCTGAAGAAAATTCATTTAAATTAAAGTAGTCTTACTTTCTAACTCAACAGATTAAATAGCTTCTAGAATGTACTATCATGCCAGTTATACTACTGCTGCTGCTGATACACCACTGGTTGTAGATCAGAAAAAAAAATATATATCCTAGACTGAATACGCTTTATCTTCTTAAAAACTTGATGCTTTATTAGTAAAACCTCTCAAGATGGCACCTCATACTGCCTTTGCCTTCAAAGACTCTCTGTTCTAGCAGTTCTTAAAAGATACAGTTACCAGTCTTTTTTTTTTCTGAGAACATGGTTAACTAGCACAGCTTGGGAATGGTGAAAGGAGAGAAATAATTGCTGAATCTGCCAGTAGTAGGTGGGCAGCCTTATACTACAAATCTGATGAGAATAACCTCAACTTCAGCATTTTTCCACTGTGTTGCAAAGTTTTTGTACTGTCTGGAAATCTTTCTCTAAATTGCTTAGAAAAAAACATAATCTAACTTATTGCTTAAGAATTCCTTCCATCTTGGAGGTGAGGTTTTGGTGGTTTGAGCCCTCTTTCATGGTTTAGCTTGTCAGAAGAATTACAGCCTTATGCTACAGGCCATTGCTTTGCTAACTCTGCACTTCTGTGGCCTCATAAACACAGTAAGTAATTCTGCTTTTTGTAAAGATTCCATGTACACCCTTTCGGTGGAACATAGGTTGCCAGCTGGTTGGTCTGAGCAAGAATGAGGATGCTCATTAACTGAGTAGGCTAAAGAAAACACAGGAAACAAGAGAAGGCTTTTTGGGAGATTGTTTGCAAAATAAACTAATAGCTCTGTTGGATGAAGGACCTTTGTTACTCTCCGTGAAGCATAAGGCTCTCTAGTGACTTAAAGCTCTACAGTTAACAACATCTGTCATATGGAGTGAATTAAATGGAATTCCTAATCCTGCTACAGGAAGAAATTTCATGAACTTTAGTAGCACTAGAAAGGAGATGTCTCTCTTAAATCTCTCATTATATCTTACTTTGAATCTTACCTGCTGTGACTGCAGGATTCTTTCATGTGCCTTCCGTTCCTAAGGACAGAAGAAATACCAGAGCTAAGTGTAATGTAATGTGCATGCATAATACACTGGTAGCAGCAATGTGGTTTGTAATATACTGGAAGAAAGTTGGCAACATTTCTAGAATTCTTAATCACGACTTTGTTCAAATGTGACATATCATAGGAGCCGTGGTTGTGGGTTTATCTGTTGCTGCTTCTTATTTTGTAAAAGATGCGGTACTGTGTGTTACAAAACCCAGAATTACTCAGAAGGCCCCACAGTGAAATGATAGTGCATTTCATTCCTAAGGCTCATGGAAGAAAGATGCCAGTATAAGTTATTCACAACAGGTTTTTCTACTGGATCTGTTCCTGTGCAACGTGGTCTAGGTGGTCCTGCTCTGGCAGGGGGATTGGACTAGGTGATCTTTTGAGGTCCCTTCCAATCCCTAATGTTCCATGATTCTGTGAATGAAGAAGCAGGAAGGCCTTTAGGAAGCTGTAAAATTGGTAGAACCTGCTCTGGGACATAGCCTTCAAAAGCTGTGTCAGTGAAGAACTGTATTTGGGCAAGTTAATGAAAGAATACATGCCTGCCTGCTGAGAAGGAGACTTAAAAATAAAAAACTAGACACCCTGAATTGTTCTTTGCAGCTTTACTTACTGAATTTTCCTTTCAGCACCTAAGAGTGGTCTTCAGAACCGTTTACTCTTTCACCTGGCACATAAGGTATGATGTCTTCTTTTCATTCATGCTTTGTTTGCTTTTAATTTGATGATGGGTAATTTATGCTGGCAACCTGGCAGAATAATTAAAATGTCTCTGGTGGCAGGAGAACAAACGTTCTCCATAACTACCCTTCTGCATTAAAATGAGGAGAAAGTGTGAAAACATGATCTCAGAATAGATGCCCTCAGTATATCTAAGGAAAGTCTTGCTAATGCATTTCACATGAATCATGCAACAGAAACCTGATGATGTTTTTGATCATGAGGAACCTGGAACTTAAATAGACTCAGAAATCTATAAGCCACTATTTTCTTCTACTTTTAAGTGTACCAAGTTTTCCTAACTTGCATCTGCCTTATACTTAGCAATTTGACCAAAAAGGTCTATATGATATCACTGCTTCTACTAAGTCATTCATTGTCCAAAAAGTAATATTATTTACAGCATGACATTTACTTCAATTTAAACATCAATTAAATGCTTACTTCACTTGCCACACATAGCATCTTCCTTTAAGTTTTATTTTGCACCATCCTGCGTTAGACTTAACAAGTTTTGTGCTACTGAGTTGAAAGTATAAATCCTGAATGCTAACTTTGATGTCAGACTTCTCTTAAATCTCTGTTAAGTTTGAGTGAGAAATCTGAAAATATTTTTATAGTGGCACTTACTAAAAGAAGTTGAGTAATTCCTTATTCATCTATTTAGTATTTGGAAATAAAAGGGTTAACCAAACTATTTAACCCATTACATTCACTTCTGTTAAGCAACTTCTCTTGCGTTTGTATTGAAGTATCATTTTGCAAGTGGTTTAAAGAGAGAGGAAAGTAATTTGAAAAAAAAACTGAGCAGAGTGATGAAAAACAAATACACAAGGTAGAATCCGTGTGTAAGAGAAATTTGTAACTACTGTTGGATCAGCTGAACCACCAAAGGGAACCACTGGAATAAAGATTTTGTGTAGGCAGATCAGGTGAATAGTTTCAACTTTACTATTGCAATACAAATCTAATGGGTGCTTTTTACTCTTTTCCTTGTTTTTATCTTTGTGTGCTATGTCCTACACAGTAATGCTTTTGAAAATAAACAGTTTAGTTAAAGAAATGGGAATTTCAAGAGGCTGATGGAAGAGAATTTGTGCTTTAAAGAATCTTGTGAAAATTAGTGCTTGTGTATTGGCAATTCATGCTTTTTTCTGCTATCCATGAGAAGATTTGGACCTACAAACAGCAAAATTCCTGCTGGTTCAAATAATAGCCATTCAGTATTGTGTTGCATAATTCTGTTTGTGAAATAATTAATTCAGCTCTTCACCTGTTATCCATCAAGGCATGTGACATGTAATTATGTCTAAATCACACCTTTAAGGAAAATGTGTTCTTAGTTTTAGCCTCATATTTATCTAGTTTCAACCGGTCTGCCTCTAATGTTTGGGTTTTGAACTGATCAAATTAACTTTAGCATGTTTTTCCAGATGTTTAATGTGAATCACCTGCTCTTTGCCAGAAAGGACAAAACTAATCCAGCTAATTACAATATTTTTCTTGTTGAAGACTTCTGAGAATGTGTTGTGTTCTTTTTAGTTCAATGATGAGAAGAAACTTATGGGCTCTCACCAGAATCTGCAAGACGTTACAGAAGACCAGCTTAGCTTGGCATCTATCCACTACATGCGGTCCCACTATGAAGAAGCTATTGATATCTACAAACGCATTCTTCTTGATAACAGGTGGGCGTCTCTGCTTACAGCAGTACCTCTGCTGCTGTTGGTATTTGAATTCCATTTAGCTGCTTGGTTTCTGAAAGTAGGAATTTCCCCCAATTACCGTGTCCCTTTCCCACCACAAAATGTGCACAAGTTGGAACCACATCAATTTTGTTCCTCTCAAAGCATAACTGAAAAATACAAGTTTAAAAAGCCATCTACTCCTTGTTATTTTCTTTAAGTGATATTTTCATGTAATTAATTCAGAGATCTTTTTTTCTTTATTTTGCTACTAACATCTTCTGAAATTATATATGATTATGTACCTGCTTTGTCCTTTTCTTCTTCCCCCTGACAGCCAGCCTAGTGACCCTGGCTTGTGATTATTGACTTCCAAATTTCTATTTATCCTACTGTCACACCTGCTGATGGTATTTCTTATCATATTCTTCAAGTTCTTTGTTCAGAATTTAACAAGGACAGATTGAATTCTTAAGAGGTTAGAAGTATCATTTAATAAAATAGAAGCTGCTGTCCCACAATACATAACAGTCTTTTGGCAGTATCTCCTCTTGAATGCTCTAGAAAAGTCCTTCATACTCTACACAAGTACGCTATGCAGGGCTTGGGAAATAGAATTTAACTTCCAAGTCCTGTAGAAGGAATCACTCAGAACTGAATGAGTAACCTTTATAACAATTATCCTTTTACTTACTGTTTCCACAAATGCACATCTTATTTCTGTGTCTAGTTCTGGCTTGATAACTTGTAATGGCAAGAATTTTTTGAATTTTTTTGTATAATGAGATCCATTAAAATATTTTCAAAGTTTTCTGTGCTTATTAAATGTCTCTGCATGTATTGCATATAAAAAAGCCATTTTGCCAGGCCAAATACTGTGTTCATGTTCTGTGCATTTCCTTAGTATGAAGTTGTCACCATTTCCCGAATTTGCAAACCAGAAGTTTTGTAGCTAATTCTTTAAAGTTGCAGTAGCTGCCATTGAAAAAAACTCATGTGAATCTGGTTCTCTGCAATCTTAGCTAATAAACCAGAACTCAAATCGTTACTCAAAACCCAAGTTTTAATGTGCACAAGAGATGTGTAAACATGTTAGAGTTTTCTAACTGATCGCTGTTCTGTAGAATAACTACCTGGTGGGATTTAAATGTTCTCTTTAATTCTGTTTCCTGTAGGGAATACCTGGCTCTGAATGTGTATGTGGCCCTGTGCTATTACAAACTGGAGTACTATGATGTATCACAGGAAGTGCTAGACATTTATCTTCAGCAAGTTCCTGACAGCACCATTGCTCTTAACCTCAAAGCTTGTAACCATTTTCGACTTTACAACGGGAAGGCTGCTGAGGTATCTATTGGACAGCCCTTCCATTTACCTTTATTTTTGTCCCCAAGATTCTGTACAGGTTTCTTTCCTTGTTATCTTCATCAGTAATGTTGATAATGGCTTTTGGCTTGTCCTTGTGCTCTTGGCAATGTCATTATTTCAGCTTAGTTGGTGTTAAGCCATCTGTCCACATGTGTGCATAGTAGACACACTGTCAACCATGTGTCTGTAGGTATTAATTGCTAAAAACATCGCATGAGAGTGGGAAGGGAGAAGTCTTCCAGTGACCGAGTACTGATAGAGACATCTTTCTGTCAGCTTTGAGGCTTATATGAAAGCCCATTTACCCTTGTGTCCTTTTTTGTTTTGTTAACCCTCTGGAATGTGTGTAATTCCAGGCAGAGCTCAAAAAAATTATGGACAATGCCTCATCATCTTTTGAATTTGGCAAGGAGCTCATTAAGCACAATCTGGT
Organism: Rhinopomastus cyanomelas; assembly: GCA_013400115.1. Classification (NCBI taxonomy): domain Eukaryota; kingdom Metazoa; phylum Chordata; class Aves; order Bucerotiformes; family Rhinopomastidae; genus Rhinopomastus; species Rhinopomastus cyanomelas. Next base: position 234,848 of record VXBP01002543.1, read on the forward strand.
GAGTACTGAATTTCTGAGATGTAATATTAACCCACTCATTTGTAGAACTTTTCTTGATGGAATATTTTGGGATTTGCAGACCAAATTGAATCTCTGCTGCCATGTAAGTCCAATTCCAGAAATCCTACCTGTGAAATCCGTGTGCAATTTAAGTGTATTTTTTCCCCCTGGAACTTTTCCCTGTCAGTTTGACCTTGTCAAGAAAATAATAGTAATATTTTTGTTTCTGCTCATGAAGGCATATTAAAATAATAATCCTGTAAGAATACTTCTGCAAGTAGTGCAAAGTCTTTATTTTGTGATGCCCAGTCAATAAGGACACATAAGAAACAAGTTAGAATGCATGACCCTGTATTCTTATTTAGTAGGACAACAGTGTGAGTAGAATTAATATGACTTGGGAAAATGGTTTGCATCAAAAAATTACTCAACAAGGAGGTCCAAAGGAAAAAATGCTGATAAAAGCCAAAATACTTGTATGTGCTGCAGTAAATGAGTTGCTAATCAGTTGTTAATTTTCCCTGTAGTGGTATTATTACTTTGCTGAGCAGCAGATTGTTCATATTTAATGATGGGCGGTTGCTTGCTTTGTGTTTTCTTTAAGAGCAGACACAAAGTAGCATGTCCCCCCTTGCCCTGAGTTAAAAGTGCTTTCAACCTGGACTTTTGTAAGTTAACATTCTTTATTTTGAATAAATTATTTGTAGAACCATGAGATTATTTTTTTCATATGAATACATTCAAGCAAATTGTAATTCTGCCTGTGTTCCACTCACTCTTGTCTCTGACCATTTATTCTTTAAAATCTTTGTTATATAATGTATTACTGCTTTGAGCTGGTAAAAGCTGAAATAAGTTAATCTTTATTGATGGATTAAATACATTTTATTCAGAATAAAGATTCTCACATGTTGTAATTCTATAGTTATATTAAAGCAGGGATTATGCTAATGCCAGTGCCACTGACCTTTTCCCACTGTTACTATAGGAATTTAAGGATTAACTTCCTTGAATTAAGAGATCATAGACAAGATTTTGATGCTGCTTTTCTCTGCAGGTGGTGTTCCGAGGAGGGGAAGGGGCTTTGCAGGTCCTGCCTCCTCTGGTTGATGTTATTCCTGAGGCAAGACTGAATCTTGTGATTTACTATCTCCGGCAAGGTAAATACACCTTCCTCTGGCTCTTTCATAGCTTCAGGGATTACATTAACTCACCTGATCTCAACTGAGTATTCAAAGAAATGCATTTTTTTTCTTTGCAGTAAAATGTAATTTATTTCATTTTCTATTGCTCTGGAAAAAGTGATGTCAGAGGTCCCATGGCTTGCAGAAAAGTACTGCAATCATGTGCAGTCAAATAAATCCACTTCATCATAGTATTGGAGATCTTGGGTTACAGGAGGTACCTTTAGTAATACAGTAATACAATGTTTATATGTTTACAGTCAGAGTACCTGTCTTCTGCCTGAGTATGTGAGGATGGTAGGGGTGTGTCCTATGAAAGCAAGGACCACTATTTCTGGAAACAAAGCATAAACAGAATATGAGCCAAAATGTCTGTGAACAAGGCTACAGGTTGTGAAACAAGACATTTCATTCCAAATCCACTTTACAGCACTTAAAGAGTGCAGATAGGTAGCCAGAATCAGTTGGAAGGGATTTTCTAGTTGTTTCTCTCCTTAATTGACTGATGCCATTGAATTTTATCTGAGTTTAGTATCAGAGCCATTCCTCTTCTTCCATCACATTCTTTTATTCAACAGTGAGTGACTGACTGATGAGTAACTATAGACATCTAAGTTGATGTGATGATTGCTTCCAGCACCACTTTTTTCCACTGCTTTCTTACAGGCCTTGTATTTTGTCACCTTTTAAACATGTCATCTTTCAAATACACTTAGATGACCAGAGCATCTGAAAGCAGGAAGATGCCTGCAATTACTTTTTAAAGAACTTAGGTTTATGCCTACCTTCCCCCCCCCCNAAAAAAAAGTTAAATCATAGAATGGTTTAGGTTGTAATGGACCTCAGACATCATCTAGTTCCAACCCTCCTGCCAGAGGTGGAAACAACTCCCACTATACCAGATTGCTCAAAGCCCTATCCAAGCTGGTCTTGAACACATCCAGTGGTGGAACATCCACAGCTTCCCTGGGTCACCTATTGCAGTGTCTCCACACCCTTGTGTGTGGACAACATCTTTCTAATTTCTAATCTAAATATTCCTTCATTTTGAAGCTCTTACCCCTTGTTCTGTCACTATAAGCCCTTGTATAAAGTCTCCTTTGTAGGTCCCCTTCAGATACTGAAAGGTCACAATGCTGTCTCCCCAGAGCCTCTCTTCTTCAGGCTGAACAACCCCAGCTCTCTCAGCCTGTTTTCAGAGGAGCAGTGTTTTAGCCCTCCGGACATCTTCATTGCTGTTCTCTGAACTCACTTTAACAGATCCATGTCCTACTTGTGTTGGAGACTCCAGAGCTGGATGCAGTGCTCCATGTGGGGTCTCACAAGAGCAAATGAGGAGAATTACATCCCTTGACCTGATCACCACCTTTCTTTTGATGCAACCCAGGAAGTCGAGGGAGGTGATTCTCCCCTTCTCCTCTGAGGTCTTATGACAAAGGAAAAAAGGAGAAAAAAGGGGAAAAAAGAAGATGCGTTCTGCTGGCAGAATCAACTCACACCAGCTTTATGTTCCTTCACATCATATTGTATTCTGTTCATCAGATAATCTGAGCAGAGACAAACAGTACATTGAAAAAGCTCTGTGAGCTTTTTATAGTGGATTGACATGGAGTTTCAGATACTGCTTCTGAGTAATGCCTTCATGATCAAGGTTTGTGTGATTCAATTTTGTAGTTGAAATAAATTTTCTTTGGTACTGATTGATATTCACAACTGCTTCTTTTGTCTGCGTGTGCATTTGAAACACCACCTCATCTTTTCAGTTTAATTCAGACTGTGATAAATTTTAGAATATTCCACTACTGATGATTATAGAAATTCTTATTGCAGTAAGATCTTGTTAATCTCTGTTGGCTGATCTGAAGACATCACAGCCTTCAGAAAAGATGGAAGTTCCACCCCTGTTTTGTTGTATTTTATACCAGACAATGGCAGTAAAGTTATTCAAATGTCATGTGAGGTTATTTACATTTCATCATGGTTGTAAATGAGGTATACATTCTGAAGTAAATCCACATGGTTATTATTGCATATTATTGAAAGTACGTTGTCACCTGTGTTATTGGTTAAATTATTTATAAAGTTTTAGGATCACATTATTAGTGAAAAGGGACCTCATGAGATCTCTAGCACAACATTTTATTCAAAGCAACTTCAATTAGATCAGGAGGTTTAGAGCCTTGTCTAGACAAGCTGCTAGTCAGAACTTCCTCTTGAGAGACACAAGCTACTGAGATACAAAATAGATAAATACTAAAACTCATCTCACTCTATGGAATCTGTCTCCAGCTTCTCTGTACCACCCAATTAGTTAGTTGTAGAGGGTGACAGTGTCCCAAAACTCTTGGGATTGTTTACCTAGTGTGTAAGCCAGCAGTCTGCATATAAGAGGTGCTCAGGGAGTATCCCTGCAAAGCGAACACACTGATTTTGAGACAGTCATTCATTTACACAAGCTAAATTAGCATAATTAACATACTCATTGTTTATCGAGTTTCTACTGGTGATTACAAGCCTTATCCTGAAGCTAATTGGTATATTCTTCACCTTTATTTAAACATACAGTAGTTTTTAATGTCACTGTGTGGCTCAGTGAGGGAGGGTCTTCAAGTGGAGGTGGTTATCCTAACTTCTACAGGTGAGGTTTTCTTATTATAGGGTATTTTAATCAGCTTGATGTAACTAGAGGTTACCTCTGGCACCCACAATTTATCACTAAGTCTTTGATCAATCTTGCATTCTGTTACAGCTTGTACCCAGTCCTTAAAAAACAATGCTCAGGCCTAATGCTAACAACAGCTGACAATAGACTAATTGTAGTGTTCTGATCTTGAGAACCTTTCATTCTGGTTGCCATAGTCACCATGTGGGCTCTTCATGGTTGCCTAACTTTGTGATTCTGTACTTGCTTGGTTTTGGTCAAGTTAAATGTTTTCTTAACATCAGTAAGATCTCCCATGAGCCTTCTCCTATAAAAACTAAGCAAACACAGTACTTTGTCTCTCCTGGACTGGATCATCTTAGAGGTCTTTTCCAGCCTCAATGATTCTGTGATTCCTCAGCCTCGTGCCTGCCCTGGGAGCCCTCAAGTGGGCTCACTCTGATATTTCAATGACTGTCTTGATCAGAGGTATAATGGACCATGTTAAGGGCCTTGCTGAAGTCAAGCTCTTATACAGCATCCACTACTATCCTCTTACCTGTACAGTGAGTCATACATTGGGTTGGTTAGTCAGTAAACATTTGTAAATCTCTGTCTGCTGTTCCCAGTCACCTTTCTGTCCAGTATTACTACTGCTAATATCACTACAGGTACTACTACAGTTATTATCTATTCTTGCCCAATAATAGTGATAATAATACTTTATGTTTTAAATCAAGTTTTGTTTACACAGAAGCAAAGTACATCTTCTGCAGCATTTAAAACTCAGTCTTGTTTACTTTGTAGTAATTTTCATTGGTATGGTTCTATTCTCCATTGTGGTATATAAATTACTTGTATGTTGACAAAGGTGGCCAAGAGGAATTAGGATTAAAACCGCTTTCCTGGTTAGGCTAACAAAAACCAAAACACCTACTACTGTTAAAAAAAGAAAGAAAAAGAAGGAAAAAAAAGAAGTTACGACTTTTGACTTGTCTAGTACCTCATGCTGGCTTACTGTGTGACTACTCAAGGGACTGGGTAGCAGTGCAGAGCAGCTGGCTTTGGGGCCTGGCAGCTCGAGTGCGTGTTACCTTAAGTCGCCTTAGAGGACAGTCCCGGTTGTCTAGAAGGCATGGTAGCAGAACAACATTGTGTTTGATAAGGCTTGTTCTGACAGGCAGCTGCTATAGTGCTCTATTAACAGAATTTTGTAACTATAAAGCATGTCTTCTCTAGTTTGATTACGAAGCTGATCATAGAGCAAACATTTTATTTTGATTTAGGTAAACTTTAGGATCTTTACCTGTTTTTAGTGGGAAGGGAGTTGTTTATTTAATTCAATATTTACATTTAAACTTATATACTAGTCGTTGGTTTTGCTCATTAGAATTATGATCAGGTAAGAGCTGCTGGACATATTTTGAGCTATTGATAAAGAAAAGAAGTTTCCCTTCAGAATCATGTTGCCCTCTCCTCCTTGAGGGGTAAATAAATATAAGAAAAGACAGGAAGGTGATGGATTTATTATCTTGACCTTGCACTGTTGAGAAGGCAGCCACTGGATTATGAACAAGGAGGCCAAGTCATCTCTACTAGGAAAATTGTAGTAATAAAGAAGCTATTACTCACTCCATATTTGTTATTGAGGTCTAGAAAAGCATCACCATTGTCATATAAATTCACAATGATTTATAGTTACCTTTCTCCTCCTGTCTAAAAGCTTTATTTCTTAGTTTATGACTAATTGGGGAGTGTTGTAGAGGATGAGTGTTTTGTTCTAATGCAGTGTGCTGTGGGTTGTCATGCATTCTAACATCTGGTATTTCAGATGATGTGCAGGAGGCTTATAACCTGATTAAGGACCTGCAACCTACAGCTCCACAGGTAACTGGAAACTGATGTCATGGTAGATAAACACAGAGGTTATAAACTGGTACGATATCTGTCACATACAACACTGGTACCTTGAGGACAGCCTGCCCATTCTTGCTTTTAAAAATCTTGTGTTGTCTGTCAACAGTAGATTTAGTGCATGCATAAGGTATTATATACATGGACACATGAGTACTTAGCATGTTTCTTACTGTACCACCAAGGGTCAAGTAAGAATACAGCTCTGTTTTATGCAGCCTTGATTCTGGGAGATCACCATAGTACATAGATAAAAAGCTCACTTCCAGCTACAGCTGCTTGTCACTTCTGCCCTGGTAATGGCTACTGTCCCTCCGATCTGCTGGTTCAGATGCTCATGTGGTTTGTCTTGAAGCCATTTCAATATAAATTGACTAGGTTAGACTAAAGAGTTCAAATAATAGGTCTTTTCTAGTCTCATCTCACTTTTCCTGCAGTGAGTGAGAACTGCACTGTCCCTTGGCTGCTACTGTCATTTTCTTTTGTGGCTGTTCCAGCATCTTTAGTCTCTGATTTATTCCTCTTTGCAGTTTATTTTCCAAAGGTCACATAGCTGGGTATGAAAGAGACCTTTCATGAGCTTCTGAGGATTAGGTGGAGGGAAGGAAAAGAAAAACCTCAGGAACACAGATCTAGTGATTCTGTGCTGAGGAGTGTCTTCTGCTGTTTATTTTGCTTGTGTTTTTCAGTATAATAAGTCTTTCCTTAAACACTTTTCTGCAGCTATTGCTCCTTTAGCCTCCATTTTCCCTATGTACGTGCTTAATATAAATAACAGTACCATTCTTGATGGCATTTTGTAATTGGAATTTTTTATGTTTTTCCCACTCACACTCAGAAAGATCTCTCCACTAAGACTTTCAAAACTACTTGTACATCCTCCTTCAGTTCTTCTCAATTTTCCTTGTCATGTTAATAGGTTTATTGGTATCTGCAAGAGTTGGTGTAATAAAGTGATTCTTAACATGCTAGTTAGTACTTTCAGGTATTTTCTTTGCACTCCATTGTTAGTCCATAAAGATGGATATTTTTTTCCATGCTTACATCTCTGATAGGCTGCCCAGTTTTATCAGGAGTACCTACTAAACTAGGTTTATCACTACAACTCCTAATGAAAAGATTTTAATAAGACCGATGAGTCTGTAACATGCTGAGATAATCTTGCTCTCACAAGAATTAAACTATAGTTGCAGCTCATAGTAGAGATTACAAGGTACTCTACTCCTATTCCTAATTACAGTAGAGTACCATGACACAGAATGCATGTCAATCTCTTGATGTTTTTAGCTTGATGAGCAATGCCATGCATTTTGGAGTAAGGATGTTAACCAATGTGCATACTTGAAGTGACATCTGTGCATTAGGATAACAATATTGCACTTGACTATTGGTCACATAATAATGAAGAGAGCATGACAGTGTCTTATCATATTCCTTATAGTGCTTCATCTTTGAACATAAGACTTACATTCTACTCCTTTGCATCCTTGATCTTAAGAATCTTTTCCAACCTGAATGATTCTATGACTCTAGCCCAGTTACTTAGTTGAAGTGACTAGCTAGCAAGCAGAATGGATTTGGGGGCAGATAACTTCATAGTACTGTGCTGAAGCACTGTTATGGTATTATAGTAACCAGCTACCTATTAAACTGAGGTGGGATACAGTGGAATTTAGGAAGAAAAGAATATACATGAGAGTTATTACACATCTCCTGAAATCTTAACCTTGTCTTATTAATCCTTTTTACTTTTATTTCTTCAGGAGTACATTCTCAAAGGAGTGGTCAATGCAGCGTTTGGACGTGAAATGGGCTCGGTAAGTGAAGCCCATGAAGTTCTCCAGCTTCTCCAACAGTAGAATGTCAAGCAGATCTGTAGAGACTGGAATGGAGTAAAAGAGGCAGTGTTTCTCATTTAGATAGCAGGATCTCCAAGTCTCTTAATCTACTTCCATACACTGCTCTGTCCAGGATAAGTGAAATGTGTCTCTGTTGCTAGTCTTGACAATAAATCAAGCTGAATTTTGCTTCTCTGTGCTGCTTTCAAAACATGCTGTTAGCTTTTTACAGTGTTCTTGTGAATCTAGGCACATACAATAGCACATTTACCTTTTCTGGTTTTACTTCAGCCCTGTTTTGTCTGTTAGTTGCCTCCCATCTGTTTCTCAGCGGTTATTTTTTCACTGTGTATTATGGCATCAGCTCTGGAATTCATGTTGGATTTATTTTTTTTCCCCCCTCTCCCAGAGAGATCATCTGAAAATTGCTCAACAGTTCTTCCAGTTGGTGGGTGAATCAGCCAGTGAATGTGGTATGTTTGAAATGTTCTTTCTGCATTATGTAATCCTTCTTACAATATCCAAATATATATAGCATCATATATTTGTCTGACTGCTGACTGTTAGCATGACTATTGCTAAGCACTTAGTTGGTACCTTATGAGTAACAGTCTAATTTATAGTCTAAAACAAAATTTGAAAGCTTAATTTAGAACTCACAATTGATTCCAAGTCTTACTATGTGAATTGAAAAAGAAGCTACACTGCAAACTGCTACTCTTTGCTGGTGGACACTGGGGCAACTTGGCTTTGACAAACACTTTTCATTATAGAAACAAAAGACAACAACCTAATTAGATGAACTGTGTGGCTTAAACCTCACAGGTACAAATCAAGGACTACTAATGACAGCCTATTGAGTACATTGAGTCCTAGCAGAGAGAAATTGAGAGAAATTGAGGCTCTGGGACTAAAAATCGTGGTTAGCTAGAAAAACCCAAACATGATAACCATCCCCCAAATCAATGTATTTTCAATAGTTACTTTCACTTATTCAATAATAGACAAAAAAAAATACTTTGTCTTCCCTTCCACTTGCCAGAGTACAACGAAATCAAAAGCCCAAGTTGTTGGAACACAGAAATTGAGCCAAAATGAGGCTTTCCATTTTCCTTTGTAGACATTGTCACTAGGACTGTTTCTTTAGGTGAGTTACATATGCATTTTCACAGTGCAGATAGCTCATGGTCCTCAGAGCGATAGTGCTGTGTCTTGTGTCCATGGTGACAAAAAAGAAACTCTCATGAGACAGAGCAACAGCACTGATGAAACTTTGGAAACACTGTTGAGTCTTTCTGGTCTCCTTGCAGCCTTTGTACTGTTGAGATCATGCAGCAGACAGCTTTGCATTGGAAGGTTGGAGTCAATTCTATAGATAAGATTTCCCTAACACATTCCTTTCATGATGAGACTATCCCTTTGGAATTCGCATCCTAGCTGACAGAAAAGCAATATAAACTATAGTTGTAGAGGACTCGGTGGGCGTATAGCTAGAGCTGGGTTTGTGCTGCCATTACATTCACTAAAGTCACAGGTGACTGCTACAACAGTGGTAGATGTCTTAATGCCCGTAACAATCGTGCAAGTGTGATGGGTGGCCATAGAAAACGTGGATTAAAAAAATACAGAGGTAGTCTAAGAAAAGATATCCTGAAAAGATATGAAGGTAATAGCCCAAAACAAAACAGAAAATTGTTAGCTAAAATTTTACTGAGAAATATTTGTAAACTCTTATGCAAAACAAGATAGAGATGCTAAGACTTGGGGTATGGTTGAGGGAACTAAAAGGGCACAGAAGTGTAGTTTGGTTAGGAAGCTGGTTTCATTGAAAATAAAGGAATTTATGGGAAGGATTAGTTCCAACTAAAAGTAAAGAAAATATTGCTGCAAGCATCGTACATTTGTGGTACTTCTATGTAAAAACTGCTTTGTCATCTTTTTACAAACTTGTGGCAGAAAGCTGACATGGAGAAAAGCTCACAGTTCAAGGTAACACTTCCTTTAAAAGCAAAATAGTTTGAGGGGTTTTTTGTACCCTTAAATGAAGAACAGGTAGACAAACTGGTACAACAAACTGTAGCTGGAAGTGGAAGAGACAAAGTTCAATTCAGACAGGACATAACAAAAAACGAACACAGGAAGATCAAGTATTAAAGTGTTTCATACAAATTTCAGACATCATAATTTATAAGAATAAAAAAGTTGAATAGTTAGTTTTAGAAGAGGATATTAGAAATTGAAAATAATTTGTTCAATGTAATCGGATGAAGGTAAGGTGGGATATTGTTCCTATCTAATTTATAATTGCTATTACTAAATAGAAAAATGGTTCTGAATATTATACAAACCTTTCAAAATAAAGTCAATGTATTTTCTTTGTCACGGAGTAACATAAAATTGTTTTAAATGACATACTCAAATAGGAGACTCATCATTTTGAGGCTAAATTATTCACCAGCCAGCCTGGATGGGAACAGTGACTGGCATATTAAAGAGGTTAGAATTTTTTTATATAGAAAGATAATTAAATAATAATTGGAGACTTGTGTTCTGCCCATATTGGCCTAGTAAATGCAATGACATGGCATGATACAGAGAATTATTTAAATGTTGTTTTCCTCTTTCTTAGAGAACACACAAGTGAACAGGTAAATCTAGACCAATACAGAACTGAGATTACACAGCACCTGATTAGAAATTTTTAAATGAAAATCCAGTTCTGTTACAGTGATCTGCGCATATTTAGATTTAAAATCCATGTTAGCAAATACCTCAAAAAAATTCACAGTAATCAATTACAGAAGGGAAGTTAGATAATAACCTTATTTTAAGAGAAAATTTCACTGAATTAGCAGTGAAAAGGATAAAACACACCTTATTTGAGCTCTTGAAAAAACCTTTTGTTTCTTTAAAGAAAAGGCTTGTATTCATAATTAATGAGCTATAGGAGACAAATAATGACATGACTAGGTTTGCCAATGGTACAAAATTACCCAGAGCAGGAAAAAATGAAAGCTTCAACAATGATGAAAGCTGTGGAAGAATATGTGAAGCTGAGTAATAATAGGCAAATTAAATTTAGCTTTGATAAATTCAGAGTAGTGGTAAAAAAAAAACCTCTTAAGCTTTATTTGCAAAATTATCAGAAAAGTTAAAGAGAATCTTGGGAATTGATGAGGGAAGAGAGAACAAAATAAAAATAATTACTGTGGTGTTGTGCACAGATGTGGTTCCCTTTCTTGAATGCTGTCTGCAGTTCTGGTTCTTACATTTAAAAAAACCCCGGCAGTAGAACAAGAAAAGGTACAATAAGACAGGAAGGGTTGTAATAGAAAAGGGATAGCTTCTTGAACAAAGAGAGATTAAATGAAGAATGAACAGCCTGGAAAATTGTGACTGAGTTTGGTTATGTTCATGATACAGAACATCATAAATGACAAGGAGAACAGACAAGCATTCGTTACTGTACTTGTACAGAAAACGCAGAACACTAGCGTAAGTCACCGTGCAAGACAAACGACACACATTACTTTCTCATGTAACACATTTTAAAAAGAAAATTGTGAGAACCAGAAGCTAGGAAGAAGTTGGTAGAATTAAAATCAATTAGCTGTTTAACACAAATTTTTCAGTGATGATTGGGAAATCCTTAGTGCAGATTGGTGGAAGCTGGGAGAAACTTTAAAGGCTTCTATGCCACAGCATGTATTAAGTGTAAAATGAGAAAACATTCTTTCTACAGCCTTATATTCTTACTCAGCAAGCTTCAGAATTGGATAGATTTTTGGATCAACCAGGATCATTTGAATGTAACTTAGCATATTAGCCACTAGATTGCATATTTGTGGTCATTTTTGTTCGGCTCCCTTTGTCTCTCTGCATTTAGAATGAAGAACAGAATTCTTGCTGCTTGCGTACTTGAGCCTTTGCTGAGCTATTCAAGCACGTAAATCATGCTTCAGCACTTCCCACTGGACCAGTCCTTGCAAGGAGCTAGTACCACTAGATTGTCTGTTTAAGATCTTTATCAAGTTACTTAGCTGCTTCACGCATTTATAATACAAAAGTAGGTTATGCTTACTGGAGTGAGAAAACCCTGCGCTGTGCCTTCGCCCGTAACTGGGCCTACAAGGCTCCGTATTTTAATGTGTATTGAAAAATAATGTATTAAAATGAAGATGTGGAGTATTTTTTTGAAAACAAGGCCTTGCCTTTCTGACTTGCTCTTGTTAACTGTAGAAAATACATGATGCATTAAAAAAAAGCAACATCAGAGATTTTAGGAAGAATACAGTATTTGTAAACTCTGTGGAGTCATCAATTAAGGCATTTAGTATTTACCATTAGGTTTCTGACTTAGAAGTTTAAGTAACATAAAGCAAATTGAGTTAATGTGAAAATCCTTTCCAGTGCATGTACACGTTTCGTTTTGTGTTGGAATTTGGAACTTTAAGAGGAGTAGGGACACTCAAAACAGGAAAAAAACCAACAGAAAGCACTTAGAATGTAGGAGACAATATTCGCCCTCTAGCATCAATTAATAACACCCAGAAGAGAGCTTTGTTTACTGGAGTTATTTTAAGCTTGATAAAAATTCTTAATCCCACTGACATAAAATGAAACTGACGTTAAAAAGGGTATAACTAGATTTTTATAATTAATTCTCATGCTTTTCTCCCAGAGTGTCAGCTGGGTGGAAAGTTAACAAATCAAATTTTTGAGATGTTAAGGAAGAAATGGGGCTAGAGGAACGTTAGTGAAAGTAAATGCATATTTACAATCCCATGAAATGCAGTACTTCTGGTGCTTAACAAACTACCCTTGAGACAATGCAGCACGCAGTGGATTTTCAGTGGTCCGCGTTTAAGACCAAGTCAGGCAGATCTGGAGTGGGTGCAAGGAGTGAAATATTTCTTCTGGACTTTGTGCAGTCTCTTTTTTAGGGTATTCTTAGGGCATCCTAAGACTCATCTGCATGAGTCACCTGGAATTAATTAGAACTGTAAAACTAGGTTTCCAGTCACTAGTAGTACTCGTTGCTAAGTTCTATGAGGTTTACAGGTGTTTGTGTTTTTGAACGAAATCTTTCACTAAAACTGTACGGAGGACGGTATGCTGAGATCACAACATTTTTTTGCCAAAACGAAGACATAAGAATAAATACTGAGAACTCTCCAATCATAAGTAGGAGAAGTGTGGTTCTAGTCTTTTGTTACAGATTCATTTTTACTGAGAATTTATTCTGTTATAAGACTTCTTTGCCTGCTTATTTGCATTTCATGTTTAAATTTTGGTTACAATGAATTGCTATGTGTTTACAAAGCCGCATTGTCATTACAATGTCTGCTCCCAAGCGAACACTGCATAGTAACCAAATACCTTTCTTAAGCTTGAGAACTGACTGATGTGGTTCAGACATGGACTAGGATGAGTTTTCTTCAATATGGAAATTACAGGACATCCAAGAGCATTATGTTCTAGTGCTAAAAGATAGAAAATGAGAATACTTTCCTTTAAAGTATTTTGAGAGTTTATATAGTGCTTTCCATTACGATCACTACCTTACCCTATTTAAAGGAGACTGTGCAATTTTCCTGTGGAATTTTTTATTTAGTGCCATGCTATGAAGTCAAATATTGCTCTTCAGATACATGAAATTTCTATATACAAAAAAGCTATTTTAATTTTCTAGGGTGGGTGGATGGGGCAGCTGGTAGCGTCAGGATCTTATCTCCTATCACCTGACTAAATTGCACAGAGCAGCATGCTCTTTAATCATCATTTAACATGGTGATACATAGCTTGTATTTATGCTGCTTGAGTTCATCCACCTCTGACCTACCTGTACTGATTGGTGGTAACAAAGACAAGTTCTAGTAAGATTACTTCAGAATCTCTGAAACAGCTTTGAAAGTTTTTGAAATAAAAACACAGCTTGCAGTTTCAGAGCAGATAACAGCACAGGATGTTAGCAGCACCGTTTCTGATTACATGGAAGGCAGCAGAGTTTACTGGCATTCATTTGAACTGATATGCCTCCCTCATTTATGGCTTTCCCATAATGAGCAATGTGGTAACCCCAAATGCATCTACGTTTCATACTGTACTTTGTCACTATTTTTCTTGTTCATCTCTTCATTTTTTTACAAAGCAAATATTTTCAGTGTATCATGTTTACTGTCTTCCTGGAACTAAAATTAAAATACATGCAGCTTCTTTATCCAGTATAACTATGAAAAGCATAATTCTAGAGAAAACAGGCTAACAAGTCTGAAATAACTTGGGCTAGGGGAAATCCTATGGGACAGAGTATTGGCAAGGAAATGGGCCCAAGATGGCTGGTTAACATTCAAATATAACTTCTTAGAAGCCCAAGATAAGAGCATTCCAACAGGTAGGAAGTCAAGGAAGGGAGCTAGAAGACCTGTGTGGTTAAACAGGGAGCTGCTGGGCAAACTCAAGAGGAAGAAGAAAGTCTATAGGTCATGGAAGGAGGGGATGGCCACTTGGGAGGATTATAAGGCTCTAGTCAGAGGATGTATGGATGCAACTACGGAAGCCAAGGCCTCCTTGGAATTAAACCTTGCAAGGGAGGTCAAGGGCAACAAAATGGGCTTCTTCAAATATATCACAGGTTAAACTAAACCTAGACGCAATGTAGGCCTCCTGCTGAATGAGGTGGGTGCCCTGGAAACAGAGGATACAGAGAAAACAGAGATACTGAACACCTTCTTTGCCTCTGTCTACACTTCTGAGGGCTGTCCTGATATCAAGCCCCAGAATGCTGAGGCCCCAGAGGAAGTTCAGACAAGAGAGGAGTTTACCCTGGTTGATGAGGACTGGGTTAGGGATAAGTTGATCAAAGTAGATGTACATAAATCCATGGGCCCAGATGGGATGCACCCACGAGTGCTAAGGGAGAAGGTGGAATTCATTGCTAAGCCACTCTCCATCATCTTTGCTAAGTCATGGGGATCATGAGAGGTGCCTGGGGACTGGAGGATAGCAAATGTCACTCCAGTCTTCAAAAAGGGAAAGAAGGGGGACCTGAGTAACTATAGACCGGTCAGTCTCACCTCCATCCCAGGAAAGGTGATGGAACAACTTATCCTTGATGCTGTTTCCAGGCACATCAAGGACAAGAGGGTCATTAGAGACAATCAGCATGGCTTCACCAAGGGGGATTCATGCTTGACCAACGTGATAGCCTATAAGGGTATAACCAGGTGGATAGATGATGGCAAAGCAGTGGAAGTGTTCTATCTTGACTTCAGTAAAGCATTTAACATAGTTTCCCAGAGCATCCTCGCAGCAAACTAAGGCAGTGTGGTCTGGGCAATAGGGTAGTGTGATGCGTGAACTGGCTGCAGGCTAGAAGCTAGAGAGAAGTGGTCAGTGGGACAGAGCCTAGTTGGAGGCCTGTATCTAGTGGAGTCCCCAAGGGGTCAGTACTGGTACCAGTCCTATTTAATCTATTCATTAATGACTTGGATGTGGGATTAGAGTACACTGTCAGCAAGTTTGCTGATGACACAAAGCTGGGAGGAGTGGCCAACATGCCAGCAGACTGTGCTGCCATTCAGCGGGACCTGGACAGGCTGGAGAGCTGGGCAGGGAGAAATTTAATAAAATATAACAAGGACAAGTGCAGAGTCTTGCATTTGGGGTAGAACAACCCTAGGTACCAGTACAGGTTTGGGACTGACCTGTTGGAGAGCAGGACCTGGGGGTCAGCAGGATAACAGTGAGCCAGCAGTGTGCCCTTGTAGCCAAGAAGGCCAAAGGCATCCTGGGGTCGATCAGAACAGGGGTGGTTAGCAGACTGAGAGAGTTTCTCCTCCCTGTCTACTCTGCCCTGGAAAGACCACATCTGGAATATTGTGGCCAGTGCTGGGCCCCTAAGTTCAAGGAGAACACAGAACTGCTGGAGAGAGTCCAGCACAGAGCCACGAAGATGATGAAGGAACACTTCCCTTACGAGGAAAGGCTGAGGGAGCTGTGTCCCTTTAGCTTGGAGAAACACAGCCTGTGGAGTGACTGCATTAATGTTTATAAATATGTGAAGGGTAGGTGTCAGGAGGATGGAGCCAGGCTCTTCTCAATGTCATCTAGTGATAAGACATGAGGCAATGGGTGTAAACTGGAACATAGGAGGTTCCACATCAATTTGAGAAGGAACTTCTTCATGGTGAGGGTGACAGAGCACTGGAACAGGCTGCCCACAGCAGTTGTGGAATCTCCTTCTCTGGAGACATTTAAAACCTCCCTGGATATGTTCCTGTGTGACTAGACCTAGGTGATCCTGCTGTGGCAGGGGGATTGGGCTGGATGATCTTTTGAAGTCCCTTTCAATCCCTAGTGTTCTGTGATTCTGTGAAGTAGGAATAATGAGAATAATTGTGCCATATATTGTGTCATGGAAAAGGCCTGTTACTTAAACAATTTGTCTCTGAAGAATTTGCTGTTGAATATAGTCTTGCTATATATTGCTCAGTTATCCTATGCTGTAGAGAAAGTTGACAAGATGATCTAGTAGGTTTTTTTAACCTCTAGTATGATTCTTTGCCTGAAAAGGCAAATGACACTATTTTTAGAAGTTAACTGCTTTCACAGTTGCCAGCAATCCTGGCAGCAATATCCATTACCATGTGTTTTTTACATTCTACACATCTGCATTTCTCTTTTGAATTTCAGATACCATTCCAGGGAGACAGTGCATGTCCTCCTGCTTCTTTCTTCTTAGACAATTTGATAAAGTCCTGCTTTACCTCAACACAGTCAAGGTCAGTATTATTCCTTGATACCGGTACTGTTTAACGCATGGAATCGTCGCTCGTGGAAGTAGACTGTGCCATGTGACACGCTATGCAAACATAGAAAAATACAGAAATACAACAGTAACAACAAAACCTAGGAACAACAGTGGGATAAAAATGCTCAGTCCAGCCAACGGATCAAAACGTAAAGAAGCAGTTTGTAACACAGAATTGTCTAGCATGGCGAGCGCATTGGTTTCATCACATGTGCAATTTAACCGTTATCTGGCTCGCTGGTGAGAATATCTGGAAGATAATTAAAGACAGTGACAAAATTGTGGATATTTTTGAGTAGGCAGCACAGAAGAAAAAAAACAAATGCTGTCTTAAGACATGTTGAGTGAGTGATGAAGGTTGTTGTCACTGGTTGATCAGTAGGGACATTTTGATGGAAAAGATTGTATAAAGAAAATAGGAGATTAAGGACTCTGAAAATAATAATGCTAATATTTTATAGGGAAAGTAATCACTGCAGGGCTGAGATAGGACTGTATTGCCAAAGCAGTAAGCTAAGAATACTATTTTTGCAGAGGTAATATGAGTAGTACACTGCAGGCAATGTTGCATTTTCCAAAGTAAGAGGATTTTGCAGTTACTGTAATGCAGCATTATCAGTTCACCAGGATTCAACAGATCAAATGAATACAAATCAGATGTAAGGAAAAAGAGAGCCTGGAGTGTGATTATAGGGTTAAGTGATTACAGTCTTGTTTCAGTGATTTTAAACCTGAGTTGTAATAACTCAATATTTAGTACGAAGAGGAACAAGAATCTAAAAGGAAATTACTAGCAAAATGCACAACATGAGCATGATTACAATATTCTAAGGAGGATGAGTTCTAAAGAAAAACATGTGGTTCTCACGGTGCCAAAATCAGCTGATGAGTGAAACATTATGAAGGTGTTGTGGTTCTGAACTTTGGAAAGAGAGAACTGAAGAAATCCCCAGTGGCTGTTGCTACTGGAATGGCTCCACTGCAGTGGAATGAAGAGGCACTACACACACTCCCCTCAGATTGGAGTGTCTGTGTGTAACTGAAGAAAAGGAGAGCTGGAAACTAACAGAGATTCTCTGAAACAGTGAGCCACCTGAATGTCAGGTTTCTAGTTATAACTGATCTACAGCCAACAAGGGGCAGATGGTAGTTTTCAGAGGAGAATTCATCCTGTGTAGTTCTTATCTTAGTTCCTATCTTAGAATAGGATGAATCACCCTACTGAAATGCCTAGATCTTTCAATTTCATTTAAAAAGTCCTTGAACAACTAGTTCTAACCTGAAAAGGTTAAAGTTGTTAAAGTTAAATGCAGTTACTCACCACCTCCAAGGTATGTGGGAAAGCTTAGAAATGATAGAGGGAGAAGGGTAGTATTTGGCGAGGCAAATGAAGTGATTAATGTTGGAAAGTAAGGCTAGTGTGTAAGGGAAAAGCCAGAAACAAACAAGACACTAGATAGAAATTGGGTGAAAGCAGGCAGTAGAGTGATCACAAGACAGTTTGGTTGTGAGGCAAGGGAAGAGTGTTGGGTGAGACAATTCTGAGTCTGTGAGGGTATAAAGGAAAATGATGTAGGAAGGGTGGGAAATAAAATCTGAATGGAAAAGGAAGGGCACAGAATACTCAGTGTTGTTTTGTAAGATGATAGTAAGAAGCCACACAGAGGGAAATACAGGTGAGGAATAGATCTCATGTTTCAAACTGTCAGAATGAAGGCAGAAATAGCAATAGGCACAGGTATGCAAGCCTTCAATCCTGCTACATTTATTAACTAGAAGAAGGGGTGTTCTTACCTTGTCAGATTTGAGAGAAATTACTTTATGATGCGTGCATATGAGAAAGAATTGTCTGACTGTGTGTTTGATATTTCCTCAGTTTTCACAGTTGTAGTGTGAATGTATTTATAAGGGTGAAACAAAATGTTAAGCTAAGTAAAGAAAATTTAGCATTAAAAACAGATTGATATCTATCACTGCACAGTGGTTGACAGTACTGCAGGACTGGCCACTGCTGCCTCTAATGCAGAAAGGAAGAAAGATGATTCAGAGAGTAATTAGAAATTGAAATACTTTCTTAAGAGATATAGAAGATAGATATTATTTGCCACAGCGGGAAGTTATGAGAATAAAATTATACAAAATGAGTATTAGAATAAACAAAGTAGATTGGAAGCCGCCATCTGTCTTAGAAAGGACTGAAAACAAGATAGAGCATGCTGGAATTGCAGCAAATTCACCGTGTCTCTTCATAAAAATGTGTTTTGTCCTTCTCCAAACACAGTTGGTATGTGAAACTTATTTTCATAGTTCAACACAGAGTTGAGGTTAAATGTTTGGAAGATTTTCATAGATTGTGTTCAGCAAGCTGGAAAAGTGTCAAGCTCAAGTAAAATACGAAATTGTTAAATTCTTGAAGGGAATCAAAAACTGGTAATTTGAGATATTATGCAGTTGATAAATAGCAAGGACTAAGGACACAAGTTTTCTGTCTTCTACTAATACGCTTGCATGCTCATTTCTGAGTAGTTCATCATTCTTACCATCTCTTTGCTGAGACTAGGCATGGCTCAGATTTATTTAGGTCATCCCTCTTCTCTTTAGGTCACAGATATGCAATAACTCTTCCTGTACCATGTTAAAGACAAGGTTTAGATGGCTTTACAGCCACCTTTGTGTCATTCACTAGAATAGACTTCAGGAGAATCCCTGAAGGTCTTTAAGTGAAGCTGTGTGCTCTGTGAAGATTATTTGCATGTTATTTCAGAAAAAACTACCTTCATCCACAACTGATTAAAATGCTTTAAGCAAGAGAATATCCCAAAGGATACCTTGTAAATGTATTGCCAGCTGCCCCAAAGGGGACCTTATAATACTGAGAATCAACTGAGAAGACAAGCTAATTCAGGCTCAGCTGTGTTCTGACCACAACTAAATGTTTTGTTGTTCAGCTGGGTATCTGAACATCTCATTGATACCGACATCACTAGAGCAGTTAGTTTTTTGAAAAGACTGAAGACCACTAAAAAGACCAGAAAAGAGTTAAGTTCAGTACTTATAATGTTTAAAAAAACCAAAGACAGATCTAGGTGCTGTGAACACGTTGCACGATCAGCAGCAGTAGTTAATTTCTGCTGGTCTTGATTTTGCCACAGGTCTGATCTCTAGCACTAATTTAGCCAGAGTAGAATGACAGGTTTTGACTTTGGTTGCTGACAGTTTCTTTTCTGATTTACTTCAAAACTACAGTGGGGGCTATTTGAACAGAAGGAACTATGCATGCTGTGAAAAGATGCTGTAAAAGTAGCATCTTGCTCACCAGCTTTGCTTAACCTGGAGCTTGTGCTGATTCATACAAAACTATCACTACGGAAGAATACAGTAAAGTGGTGTAATTCTCATATGGTGAAACCAGTTAGTTCACCCTGAGGGTAATAAAATGTTTTCACAAACTAAGCTTAACATTCATGCAGTTGGTTCATCTTCACGCTTACACACAGCTCACTATATTTGCCAGTCACAGACTGCTTGGGCAAAACCTAGGAGTCTGGCAAATGGTGGCAGTCCTCCACCTCTCCTCTCAAGGTGTCTGTGACAGGGAAGGGATGAGGCTCCTCAAGTGTCCCTACACATCATGAAAGAAGATAGAGGGTACTGAGAAAGGAAGGGAAGCCCCTTGCTTCCTCTATATTTTGTACAGTCCCCTCCTTCTTACTCTTTTATGAGGGAACACAACGGAAGTTTGATCTCCCTACACATTCTACATAAGGAAAAACATTTCTTCTTCCAAACACTTCGCTGTTAATGCACCTAGGAAAGCTTTTCTTACAGTAACTTTAGCAGATAAACCGTGCTTTTTTCCCATGGTCATTCAGAAGCACTGCACCTTTCCTTAACAGGGATCCTCAATGCTATCTATGCTTGCAGCTGTGGTAGAGCATTCCACCTTACCTCACTGCAGGGAGGAACCTTTAAAAGTCCCTTCCAACGCAAACCATTCTTTGATTCTGTTACACAGTGTGCTGCTTCGCTACAGCCCAGTATTTTGGCTCCACTTCCATCATGTGATCCAGCATGTCAGACTGCATCTGTCACATAACCAGATCCACAGGATCTCCTGTGGAACCTTGAGTAGTCTTGTGAAAACAAACTGTTCATCTCCTTAAGCCATTAGGGAGTTGACTGCCTACGTACCACCCTAGTGGTGAAATAAGTGCTTGGGAGGTGCAAGAGACCTTGGCAGCGCCCACATCTTTACATGCCCAAAGTGAAAATTATACCCACAAAAGCTGCCGCTGCCATTTTGAACTTGGAACATTCTCCAGGTCTCTCATGGTTAACACTGTGGAATGTTCCAGCTGTGTTTGCAGCCATGAATGTAGGATGGAAAGCTAGTCCATAATTTGCTACCCACTGTTTATAAATGCCACTTGTTCATAATGTGGTTTTTTCCTTTTTCCTTCCCATTCGCATGATACAGTCTGACTCAGACGGGGGGGAGGGAGATATTTTTAATGTTATTATACCATGGGAGGAGGGGTTCCTTTTGGTTTTGTTTATTTAGGTTTTGTCTGTGTGCCTTCTTTTCCAGAGTTACTTTTACAACGATGACACTTTTCATTTCAACTATGCCCAAGCCAAAGCTGCCGTGGGCAATTTTAGTGAGGCTGAAGAGGTGCGTATTTCCTTTCTTTAAAGAACAACAACGGAAACATATCCCACGTCCTCTCCTCTTTCCTTCCTTTTCTCCCACCAGATCTTTTTGGCTGAAAATAAGCGGGTTGTGTGGAAGATGAACTTCCTCTTCTTAGAGAAACTCAACCTCTCAGTGAGCACTATTCAGAAAAGATTATCTTGCTAATCTTGTAATGTGAGGTATATGGGGAATCATGCCGCTTGTGGTGCATCACAAGAGTGCTTGCAGCTCTTTTTAATTGATCAAAGAATGCCCTCTTAATCAGATTTCCTACGCTTTGACTGGGATCCCAGGCAGCCTTATTGTTCACACTGACTAGGCCATGCTGAATAAAAGACACTGAATAGTTAAGAGCTTCTAGATGTCCCTAGAAATTCATGTTTAAAAAAATTTAAAAAACAAATCTTCCTCTGGGAGGTGGGGAAGACGAGGGAAAGTGCTCACTATCTTATTCAGCAGCATCCAGATGCAGCTGGAAGAGATTAACTTCGACGCACAGCATTTTTTGTGTCTATGTGCAGTAGAAACTTAATTACAAATAAAAGATGCAAAAGCGAATAGCTATTATGAAGATGGAAGCACTATTTTCCTCAAGACCAGAAAGGAGACAAGACAGGAAAAAAAACTCTAAAACAACCAACTGCATAATCTGCAGTGAATCATATAGGTTTGGTTGGTTTGGGGTGGGGTTTTTGGTTTGTTTTTCCTGTCTTTTTAACTTTTTAACTCCTCAAGATTCTCAACAACAGAGCCCTCTCTTTGTTTTATTGTTTGTTTGGGGTTTTCTTGGTTTGGGATTCTTTTTCCTCAGCACCCACCCCCTTAATTTCTGAGACACCAGATTGCATCTCTCTTTAAAAGTATCCCAGGCAAAATGGATATATGTATTTCAATTTACCTACCTTAATTGAATTAGCTTCATGGAAACACAGATATCTTACAAAACTATTGTAGTGGGCTACACCAATTCCTGAGATCTCATAAAAATGATTATGCTGTAAATCATCTTAAGCTGAAGTCAGGCAAGAAAGGAGCACAGAGACGTAAACTGCTCTTAATCCACAATTTTCCTCTTATATGCTTACAAGTGATTCTATATAAATCTGTTTTATGTAGCAAAATTATGTAATTAAATTGATTCATCTGCCCTAATATCTTCTCTTTGATGGTGGTGACACCTTCATATAAAGATCGCACTTCCTCAGTATCTCCTAGACTTGTGGAATATCTCCACATATAGCACTTATTAAGTCATTTAAAAGTTTACCTCCCTGGACATAATGAAGTAAAACTATTATGAAGTGCTACTTCCAGTGATCATGCTGCTTTCTTTTCATTTCTTCCCTTCCTCCCTAAAATTAGGGCATCAGCAATATTTAAACAATAAAAATGTCAGTAATTTGTGAAACCCACTGTTCCTGTACCTACATCTGCTTCCATAAAGGTGTTTTGAGTTGTGCCAGCAGCAGCCTAGTATAGCTACAAATATGCCTGCAGAGAGGAAGAAATACCTTTTTTTCCTGTAAGCAAAGTACAAGCACATTTTAAAATGTATGACTTCCCCTCCACACACACATCCCTTTAGATGTAAAATGTAATAACCCTGTATTTGTACAGTAAGCTACAAAAGACAAATGTTTTGCCTCAGAGCCTTCTTGAAACTAAAATGGTTAGAAATGGCTTATTGCTGACCTGGAATGATCTCTGACATGTAAGAGGAGGAAAAGGCTCATATATATGTGAAACTTCTGGTATTTCAAGAAGATGCTAATGTAATTGCTTGCATTGCTTTCTAAACAAACACTTTCCAAATAGCTTTTCCCACAGGCCCGGGGTTCTTTTGTGCTGTTGGTGTTGCATGGCCGCCCACTGGCACTTGTTCCCAGCAGCCACACCCTCTGCACAGCTTGGCATTTTGAAGCTGCAGAAGGGCCTTCATAATCACAGCACTGTTTGAATCCTCCTCCTACCAGAGCCTGCACTTGCATACCCTGACTCTTCTCGTGAAGTAGTTCTTACGTGGCATAAGCCTTAGCTGCATGTTGAAACGAGGCAGGTCTGCCTTCTGTTAGTTTAAAAGTACATGCATGTATAATCTTTGCTTTTCCTTCTTCCTGCAGGTGTTCCTTTCGATCCAGAGTGAGAAGATAAAGAATGATTTTGTTTACCTTAGCTGGCTAGCTCGCTGCTGTGAGTCATTTACTATAAACGTTGCAGAACACAGATCCTCCTCTATTGCATCAGTCTTGGCAACCCACTTCCCTAATTGAATTTAATGTCGTAGGTGGATTCAGGACTATGAAAGTGAAAAGCTGATTGCACGTGTTATAACGTGGGTGGTTATTGCACCTTTCATACATCTGGCTTTAGTAAGCAATTACTGCTTCAGTGCAATGCTGTCACTGTTCTGTCCATGCTGTGAACCTTTTTCTTCTCAATTGTCTACTCAATTGCTTGAGTGAAGATTTTCTCTTAAAAGATTGAGTTACAACTCCAAAATATTCAGAGTAAAACACAAAATAGAAGCATTCTTGATGTTGTCTCTAGCCTCAGCAAGGACGAGAGGGTCATTAGGGACAGTTAGCATGGCTTCATCAAGGGAAAGTCGTGCTTGACCAACCTGATAGCCTTCTAGGAGGGTATAACTAGGTGGATAGATGATGGCAGAGCAGTGGATGTGGTCTATCTTGACTTGAGTAAAGCATTTGACACAGTCTCCCATAGCATCCTTGCAGACAAACTGAGGTAGTGTGGTCTGGGCAGTAACGTAGTGAACAGTCTGCAGGCTAGAAGCCAGAGAGTAGTGGTCAATAGGACAGAGTCTAGCTGGAGGCCTGTATCCAGTGGAGTCCCCCAGTAGACTGTGCTGCCATTCAGTGGGACCTGGACAGGCTGTAGATCTTGGCAGGTAGAAATTTAATAAAATATAACAAGGGCAGTGTAGAGTCTTGCTTCTGGGCAAGAACAACCCTAGGTACCAGTGTAGGTCGGGACTGACCTATTGGAGAACAGTGTAGGAGAAAATGACCTGGGGGTCCTGATGAACAGCAGGACAACCATTGAGAGAGGTGCTTCTTCCCCTCTACTCTGCAGTAGTGAGACCACATCTGGAGTACTGTGTGCAGTTCTGGGCCCCTAAGCTCAAGAAGGACATGTAGCTGCTGGAGGGAGTCCAGTGTAGAGCAACAAGGATGATGAAGTGGAGCACCTCTCTTATGGGGAAAGGCTGAGGGAGCTGGGTCTCTTTAGATTGGAGAAGAGGAGACTAAGGGGTGACCTCATTAATGTCTATAAATATGTGAAGGGTGGGTGTCAGGAGGATGGAGCCAGGCTCTTCTCAATGTCATCTAGTGATAGGACAAGGGGTAATAGGTGTAGGCTGGAACACAGGAGGTTCCATGTAAATGTCATAAGGAACTTCTTCACAGTGAAGGTGATGGAGCATTGGAATGGGCTGCCCAGGGGAATTGTGGAGTCTCCTTCTCTGGAGAGGTTTAAAACCTGCCTGGATATGTTCCTGTGTGACTTGGTGTAGGTGATCCTGCTGTGGTGGTGGAATTGGATTAGATGATCTTTTTAGTTGCCTTCCAAGCCATGATTCTGTTCTGTGATTCCATTATTTCCTTTTTCATTAATTTGCAGTACCTTGTTGAGTTTGAATGCTTTAGATATGAATTTTTATGTGAATTCTTATGATTGGAGAACACCCATTGCAAAGTGGTTGTTCAGTACCCAGTGTTCATTCCTTAGATTTTGTGTGATAGCAGTCATTGTTATACATCTGGCAATGCAAAATCTTTGAAAAGGTCTACTTATTATACGAGAAGCAGAATTAACACCACGTTACTGATAAAAAATTTCTAGCTCTTTCATAGGAGTTGTTTTTAATTCTTGACTGTGCCTTTTGGTATTCTGAATTCCTGATGAAGTTTTAGTAGAGCTTCTTTTGTGTCTGTCTAAAATGTTGATATTTTGTTCCCAAACAACTGATAGAATTCTTTGCAGAAATACCTGTTCTGTGTAGTTATCTTTTTTTGTGTGAAGTATTTAAATCACTGTTAGATCCTTTAGATAAAAGCTACTGTAGAAATTACAAAGCATTATAATACATTCATGTCAGAGTTTGATTAGGTATTCAGTCCTAAACAATCCATGGCTAAACTATTTCCAAAAGACAGAAAACAGAGCTGCATCTTTTTTGGATGCTATACAGTTGAGAGTTTTTGTTTGCTTAATATTATTGTTCTATTTATATCAAATTCTAAAAGAATGGAATGTAAAGAACATTGAGTCAGCACAGTGTGCCAT
Source organism: Rhinopomastus cyanomelas (assembly GCA_013400115.1). Lineage (NCBI taxonomy): Eukaryota > Metazoa > Chordata > Aves > Bucerotiformes > Rhinopomastidae > Rhinopomastus > Rhinopomastus cyanomelas. Next base: position 260,238 of record VXBP01002543.1, read on the forward strand.
TTCCATAGAGAGAAGGTTGTTATTTGAAATGTAAGACCTGGCTGTTTGCCTCTGTGTGTGATACCTGGAGACAACAAAAGAAAAATCTGATCTGATGGTCTTGCTGCCTCCTAAATGACAAGTTTCTATAAGTCCTCTGATTTTGTGTTACACGTTTACTGTTGATGATTATGACCCAATCTACCTGCAAAATATATATTGGCAGAGTAGGCACAAATGTAATAAGCTAAACTGCCCCTGTTTTGAGAGAGCACAAGCGTGGTCCACGTGTGAACAGTCAGCTACGCTGTGAGTAGCTGGTAAGACTTGAAAAGAAAGGAATACTTCATTTCTTATCTTTTTCTCCCAGTACCACAATGAGCCAGGAATTACCAATAGCAAGCTCAGATTGAACAGAATGGATTCTTAACTCCAGGAATCAGATTTGTAACTCTTTGTGTTCAAACACCCTAGTACAATTTCCACTACACGAGATGGAAGATTAGATTATTTTGTTTCGAATTGTATATAGCAGTGATGTTTAAAGTTAAAGGCCAGTGAAGAATTCTAGCAATATAGGCAAATTTAAAATAGCCACAAAGTCTCAGAAACTTGGAAACACTTTTTCTAGCAGACATGGAACGGCAAGTTTTGTTATGCTTAAAGGGGCTTCACTTGTCCCAGTTTTTTCATTGTCCTGCGTAAAATAAATTCTCTAGTGCTATGCATCCTGTTCCCCACTGACATCTACAGTCATGAGAGTTGTGTTTATTGCTGTATACATGAAATACAAATGTCATAATTATTCCTCTTGACACTGCTATTCTGTGATGAATTGGCTGTTACTGCTAGTAAGGCAAAAGATAAGGACAAGTTTCCCTTCCCAACCTAATGGTTACAGGGCGAGGCATGCAATAAGCAAAGACATTTAGGAACACTTATTTCACTTGCTTTTCAGAATTGTGTATATTCTTTTAAGAATCCCAGCTTTTTGTTGTTATTGCAGATATTATGAATAAGAAACCACAGCTGGCCTGGAAGCTCTATCTGAAGATGGAGACCTCAGGAGAATCCTTTAAACTACTGCAGATCATTGCAAATGATTGCTTCAAAGTGAGTGTTCTCTTCAGAACCCAGTGTACGGCTCGTTAGTTCAGCGATTGTACCAACAGCCGTTTTCTCTATACTTTCCGTCACTGTCATCACTATTGAACTTTTATAACAGTGGGATGTCTCATAATGTGGATAGACTGGCAAGGATTAGTGAGTATTTGAACCTACAAGTCTTCTTCATCGACAACCCACTGATAAAATGCTGGTAAATTGCAGCATGCCTGAGCTATCAATAATGCTAACAGTGACTTCTGCTAGGGATTTGCTGTTGGCAGAAGGCACAAGAAACTTCTAGGAAGAAAAGTCTATCAGATTCAACAAGGAGCCTCATGCTGCATTTTTTTAATAGGACTGTTATTTTTTCCTTAAAGCTTGTAATGACAACTCATTTGTTAATGATAAGGCAATTGAAAGAGAATTCCCACAATTACTGTCCGTCCAAGTTGGGTAAAGAGTGGGGTTTGTGTGTAGCCATTAGGAATAAAAATACTCAGGGAAAATTAGTGAGCTTGACTACCAACAGTGGGATCCTTGCTAGCACATAATAGTTCTGTTGAACCTTTTATAGAGGGGACTTTCATGAGATGAGTCTGTATTAAGGACAGCGTAACCAGGAGTAGAGAGGTGATTGTACCCATGTACTCTGCACTTATGAGACCACACCTTGAGTACTGTGTCTAGTTTTGGGCACCACAGTATAAGAAGGACATTGAGGTGCTGGAGCAGGTTCAGAGAAGGGCAGTGAGGCTGGTGAGAGGTGTGAAAAAAGGCCCTATGAAGAGCAGCTGAGGGAACTGGGGCTATTTAGTCTAGAGAAGAGGAGACTGAGAGGAGACCTTATTGCTGTCTACAACTACCTAAAAGGAGTTTGTAGTGAGGCTGGTGCTCAATTTGCTAATGATAGGATGAGAGGAAATGGCCTCAAGTTGTGTCAGGGGAGCCTTAGATTGGATATTAGGAGGAAGGTCTTTATTGAGAGAGTGGTTGGACACTGGAACAGGCTGCCCAGGGAGGTGGTGGAGTCTCCATCCCTGCAGGTGTTTAAAAAACTAATAGATAGAGCACTTGAGGCCATGGTCTGTGGGTTAGGGAGATGTTGGGGTGAGGGCTGGACTTGATGATCCTGCAGGCTCTTTCCAGCCATGATGAGTCTATGATTCTGTGATTCTTCATGGCTAGACTAAACTTACTAACATTTTTAAAAGTCGGCTAGACAAGATGATGTCCACTTTCACAGGGATGCTCTGAGCGCTTTAGAACAAGTCAAAATGCATGCTGCCTTACCTGTACTAAGCTTCGAGATTATATTTACAATGCTCCATGCTAATACCCTGGTGGCACACCTCCACGTTAACACTGAAAAGACCTTGGGAAGCTGATGACAAGTCTGCCTATGATGTCAATGATTCTTCATATGATGTCAATACACACCGAGACTTAGCTCCGATTCAAGTTTTTTTGCTGTTCACAAAGCATGGAAAGAGAACATGAAAGCTTCAACCACAGGGTGCATGTAGGGGAATATAAAGAAAACTTGTTTGATTGTAAATGGTACTATAGGAGAAAGACAAGTTGGTTGACCAACTGCTGCACAATATTTCTGTAGAGAATAACAGCATACCATGTCCAGCATCCTCTCTGCTGTCTTCAAAGATGACTGCACTGTGTTGGGACCTAGAGTAGCACCTTAGTGTCAGAAGAAAAAGATGCTGTCTGGGAAGATGTCATGGTGAGACATAGGCCACCAGCGTTGCCTGCAGTCAAACAGGAACATGTATGTTGCTTCTGTGCCTTCCTGCTGACTTCAGAAAACTGAGATCAGAATTTTTAGTCACCTTCCAAAAGATGCTCCTATAGTCAGGAATAATGTTTCATTTTCTGTGCAGATGAACCAGTTTTATTATTCAGCCAAAGCATTTGACATTCTGGAGAGACTGGACAATAATCCTGAATACTGGAACGGCAAGAGGGGAGCTTGTATGGGTGTCTTTCAAATGATCTTAGCTGGCCGAGAAGCAAAGTGAGTATTCTGTGTTGCATCTGAATTTATTTTGCTTTTTTCCTATTTGCTGTAAGCCAGATTCATAATCTTAGCTTTAAGACTACATATCCTCTTCCTATTCTTTACTGACCTTTCAGAGAATAGACATTCTGGCCAGTGGTTTCATATGCAGTGATCAGTTTGAAGTGTAGTTTCCACACCAACAGTTATAGAATATGTGGTGGAGAATAACTTATCAGTGAATGCTATGAACTGTAGGAAACCAAAATACATTAGTCGTCATACTAGGAAGAGCTAAGTTATAAATGTGGCATGTTCATGAACTGAGGGAAAAGAACCTCATTTCATGTTCATGGCATAAAAATGGAAAACTATCCCATGACATTTTAAGGTTCACATAACGGAACTAGGGAAACATTTGCTCAGCACTGTAGGAAGAACACCTTTTCTCTAAACAATGAGTAGATAAATCTGTGCTCTTACTAAAATTTACTTTCTGAAGATACTGTCTGTGACAGGCAAATACTTGGTGAAAGCTTAAAGGAAATAAGGGATTTGATGCTCTTGGAGAGCTCTTCCAACCTTAATGATTCGGTGCTCTGTGTTACTGATAATTTTGCTTTTGGCCCATTTCGCCGAATGATAAAATGCAAGAGAGCAGTTAGGCTCTATTTAAGAACTGTTCCCTTGTGTGTATTCTGCTGTGATGCCAGATGGCCATTCTCCCTTGGCCAAAGTTGCTCTTTCATACATGACTGGTAGGTGTTTATTTTGGCTTCTACACCTTCTTTGTATTCCCTTCTCTGCTGGAATAATCTCATTAACTACTACACCCTTCAAGTGTCCTTTTAGCAGTTACTGCAGAAGACACAGTAAAATACTCAGAGCCTGCCTGTTTTTCAGTATGCACACAAGTGCTCACTCTAAAGTAACTGGCAAACTGCAGCTTCACATTGTTTAATCCAATTGCTAGAGTTAATTTCCATGTTAGTTATGTTTATGTGTAAGGTCTTCTGGCAGCATTAAACTAAAAGTTGCCATACTAAAGGCTAGCAAGTAGCATTAAAGAAAACAGTTGTCTTTGTTCTGGGGAACTTTTGCAAGAGTGAGGATTTGTATATAAATACACATGCACGTGCACACTAAACTCAAAACTAATTACATTTTGCTGATTTTCTTGATTTTAATTTCTCCTGTTGCAATTGTAATCTAGACTTTTTGTATCCTCTGAGATTTCTTCTGCTGTGCATTTTTACCTATTTCTGCTCTGCAGGTGAATGAACCTTTTTCTCTAGGAACAGTGTTTTGCAAAATATTTTGGATGCAGGGAGTGACTATTGTATCAGTTGAATCTTACTCTCATTCAAATTTTTTTACCTTTGCAGAGATACTCTACGGGAAATACTGCATCTTCTGAGGAGCTCTGCTAATTCTCAAGCAGAATACATTGTCAACATCATGAAAAAGTGGGCCAAGGAGAACAAAGTCCCTGTATAGGTTAGTGCCACAAACCTGAGCTAGGCTAGTTAGCTTTGTGTGTGTAGCTGTAAGAAGTGGGTCTTGGTTGCTCTTATGTATTCTGGGTATCTCCTTCCTTGCAGGACTTCAGATGATCAAGCAGATCAGCTGATCAACACCACACTACAGTGAGATTGTAAACCATTCACCACAGGTTTTGTCTATGGCTTTTTTTTGTTATTATTAAAGTTTTACTGGCCTTTTTTTCTGTTGCACCACTCTCTATTTCTCATTCAAAGTTTCAGTTTTCAGTAGTGATTCCAGTTGTGCACAAGTCAAAGAACTTCCCCGGTTTTCTTCACATGAGTTTCCCAGTTTCCTTCACACAAGTTACTCAACAGCTCTATGGGGTACTTTTCAGCTACGTTTTCTGGCCTCTGAAGAAGACGAATTTGTTAAATGACTGAGACAAACCTATTTCAGCAAGTGTTGGAATGTAGAAAGAAAAGAGTGTGATGGTGACAACCCGGTATCAGACAATACATAAAGACTTCTATGTAATAACTGTCTGGAATAAAATACAAACCATAATCTGAGCACTGGCCTTTTCTGGTTTAATCCCATTTATTTATACCCTCCTTTCTTATTTCTGTCTATAAGGCTTGATTTCTCTCCTACTGGGGGGATTGGACTAGATGATCTTTCGAGGTCCCTTCCAATCCCTAATGATTCTATGATGCTATGATTTTTTTCTGAAGATGAGGTTGAATCAATGCAAAATGCCAACCTGGAAAGTGCTTTATTTGCTTTACAGGCTGGTACCAAAGCATGATGGCAGGAGCCAAAGCATCTATTTCAGGACATGGACATTTGACTGAATGAATTGTTCAATCTTGCTTTGAGGTTTGACACTCAAAACATTTATTCATGTTAATATAATTCAAGTGAGTTTAGCATTTAGTTTAGCAATCTTTAGCAATCTGGGGAATAAAAGAACTGGATGTTTTGAATCCTTATTTTGAGCATTTACCATTTTCATTAGCAATGAATTTATTGTAGTCTCCTTTTTTAAAGGAGAACAGTTCAGGGAATGCATAATTCTAAAAGAAGGCAACAGTTGTAACATAGAAATAGACTATATGTTTTGTAGTGAAAAACATTTATACATTGTTTGTAAAAGAAGACATTTGATTTTGTAAATTTGTAAAATACTCATGAAGTATTTTTTTATCTTGTGGGGGAAACTCAGAATACTGTACTATATTCTCTACTTTCCGTGCTTTGATTATAGCTCTTAACTGAATCTATGGTTGAAAGTCTCTGTTGCTTCATACAACAGAAGCTGAAATAGGGTCTGCATTTTGCTGTGGAGCAGGGCGGGTTTGTAACTGGTTGTTAAATGTCTGTCCAATGGCCTTGGTGTCCTGATGGTATAGCAGTCTGCTGAAAACAAGGAGGCTGTGCCTACACGGAAGGTTTAACACATACGTGTGTCACATGTCAGTGTTTTTACTGCTTTAAGCAAGAACCGTGGCTATCATCACTCAGGTCTCTAGAAGTACACCGATAGTTGTGGCTGCTTGGATTTACATCTAGAAAAGTGATCCGTCATACTGTCAACAATAATAGAGCCTTTCAGCAGGGGCAGGAGCAATGTTACGCTCATTCGACAGGTGCGTGAAAGGAGCAGCATTTTCACTGAAAGCTGTTACAAAACAGGCTTGTAAAAGGTGCCTTTTTTTTTTCCTCTCCCAGTTTAACTAACTGGGAAACAGATCCGGAACACAATGATGAGGCTTGGTTACAAAACTTAAAGTAATCATGTTGGTGGCTTTGTAGCAGATGTTAAATGTATCTGATTACTCCCTTTATTGAAGTTTAACCTGCAGGAGAGCTGAACATCCAAATCCATTGCAGACCATTTTACATACTGGTTGAATCTTCTGAAATAAATGTGATGGTATTGCAGGGGAAAGACTTTAAATTATCTCTCCATGACCAGTGGAAAGGGTTTGGAAACTTTGTCTGTCTTTACTGTAGTCGCAGTCTTATTTTGTAAGTTAAAGAATGTAGGGTTTAGCACAGTGCATTTTTCTGATTGGTTCTCAAGCTTTTGTCATTTAAGACATAAAGAACATGGGACTAAGAAGGTTTGCCTTGAGCAGTGATGGAGTAAAACATGTCCTAGCATTTAGGGTCTTGGTAATGGAACAGATCTGCAGGTACTGTTAAAATGCATAACAAGAAAAGTGCTGACATGCTGGTGTTTGTTTTACCTTAGAAATACATTCTGAAAACATCTTCCATTGTTTAATCTAAGATCAAATTTAAAGAACAGAAGTGGGAATAGGAGTTGCCTTAGCTGTTACAGAAAGAAAAGCTGTTTCTCAGAGCTAACAAAATTTTATCCCTGCTTATTTCCATATCTCCCTAAACTTTGTAAATTTCAGGAGTCAAGGTACTCTAAACAGAACAGCTAGAAGTGAAGACAGATGTGGACAAAAACAACAGAAGTAACCTATACAGAACAAGCAGTCAGTGAAAAATGCATATGGAGAGTCAGAGAAACAGCGAGTTTATTGGGTCATGAGTAAGTGAGTATAAAATTGAAATGGTGTCATTTCAGATAATGTAGTGGAAGAGAGACTAAGGCAGAAAGAAATTGCTGCATCATTTGAATTTCAAGGAAGAGCGTGCAAAATGCAGTTATATCTTATGCTCTGAATAAGCATCTGATTTCATCCAATTCTAGAAAATAAGCTAGAGTCAATCCCCAGAAGGTACTCTGCTCACAGTCATATCATTGTGATTGGTTGAGAAAACCATACCCAAGCAGCACATTACTGCTTTCAGTTGGGCACTGATCCATTCCTGATAGATCAGGAAGATGATTTTAATTAAATTTGATAATACCTGAACAGCATTTATGCTGGTAATATCCACTGCAGAGGAGGACATGCATTCTGTCTGTTGTAATGAGTTCCAGGATGACATCTGCTTTGGCCAGCACCAGAACGGATCCAATATAGCAGCACCCCTCTTGCACTAATTCTGGAATCCAGACTATAACTTCTAAGTGTAGTAACAGCTGGAGCAAACTATCTGCTAACCTGTAGGTGGCAAGTTCATTGTGAAGGAAATGTCACACCGAGTTCCAACTCCATGGACTGCAGCAGGTATTCGGGTTTATTTGATTCCCTCAGCTTGAAGATTGCTCATTGATCTTCATAAGAAAGCTGTCAAAGATTGTACAAGGAAGTTGGCTGTTAGCTTGTAAGACATAAATTACATATATAGCTGGGGCTACATGTAGCTCTACCGTAGAGGAGTTGTACATGTGTTGAGGTGTGCCCTTCGGTTTACTCTTTAATCGAATTTTCCCTGTATTATCTCCAGGAGTAATTTCCAGTCACTCTTTTTTGGGTTCAATTTAATCTATTCATATGATTCATAAGATCACCACTTAAGTAGGTAATTGCATGAAAGCATCACCAGTAACCATTAAGTCATTAATCACCCCCCAGATAATCTGGCTTGACCCTACACAGTTCAGGACGATAGATTTCATCAGCAAATCTTTGTGTTGGATCCAATAACCAATTCTGGCTTGCCAGAAAAGTATTTGTCAGAAAACTTTAATAGTCTTAATTTGAAGGTGGATAATAAAATGCTCATGGTTTTTGTGTGCAGTATGTTCAAATGGTTGCATTGTCTTTGCTCTTCTAGAAATCGTCCCTAAATTCTAAATCCAGGGTTTTTTGGCTTGTTGTGTAATATTTGACTTTTCCAACGTTCGTCTTTGCTGTTAGTCATTAGAGCCCTGCATGCTTTGTTTTGGGGTGCGCGTTTCATCTTTAGCTATGCATAAGCTGCAAGCAAGTCACCTCTGTCTGAAAGACAGCATCCTTTGTTAGGATTTTTTCTGGACTGGAAAACTGGCAATCACTTTGTCAAGAGAGGTTTTTAAAAAAACGTGGCCATGTAGCACTGGGCACAATTTATCACTGTATGTGATACTGGAATATGCTCTTCTGCAGTGCTGCTCACTACTCTCCTACGTGTGCACTCAAAGACTGCATTCACCCTCTTTACCATATTATCTCACTGGGGGAGTTTGCATTAAATTGCTTCTGAACTGTGACGTGACACCCAAGGTTTTTCCAGAACTGGTATTTTCCAGGATACAGTCTGCCCTTCAGAAGAGACAGCCTACCTTTAGCTCTACAGAAGAACCCCGAACATATTTTGTTTGAATGGGCTCAGTTTTCCAGCTTCTGCAGATCCCTCTACAATCATTCTGCAGCCCTGTATTAGCACTGGTTTACATCTCTATCTGGATCATCAAGGGATATCTTGGATCCTCCATCATTCCAGGACCTTTCTAAACATTCTGTTAATGATAGTTGAGAAGCATTTAGTTTGGGGTCATTTATTAATGACCCCCAAAGCATTCTGGTAGTGATAACTGATGGCCACTTTTCATCATCTGTCGCTCTCAGGTTATTTAACATGTACCTTACAGATACTGTGTTACACTGGTCTTTAAAATAAGGTGGATGACATTAGAAATCTATGTATCTTGTTGGTATAGTTGTAATATTGTTGTATTCAGTTAAACTCACAAAAGACTCATATCACTGGAGCTAATGCTTCCCGTTCATTCTTTATTAGATGAACTGTACAGCATCCCAGAAAGACTGATGGAGTCCAGTCGTTCAAGGCTGCTTGCAGAATATGAAACAACACTTTTTGTGCCCAGTAATCACATTTAGAAGCCACAGAGCAAAAGCTTACTTTTGACTTTGTAAGTTTAAACTTTCATTTGGAACAAATAAAGTAGGCATTACACATCTCTGAGTAAGGGACAGTTCCTAAATTCCTTATAGGTCTTGCTTAATTGATGAATTATGCTATTTATAGATTTAAAAATGAAAATCTGTATTTAGTAAGAGCTGTGACTTTGGAGAAGACACTGTGTAGTCTTCAAACAAAAATTTCTGTTTCAATCCAGGCTGACACAATGCATCATGTTTAACTGCTCCACGTTATATTATTCTTAGTAATTCTTTAAGAGAATTCAGATTAATGCGTGCAGTAAAATATGTATTGTTCTTTAAAATGTTTTTACAAGTAGATCTTGAAGACCTTGGGTCTTGAAGTTACTTTGATAGGGAACATGGTATGGGGCAGTTCATAGCAGTTCTCAGATACAGCTAAATCTATCAGAAAAGTGGGACGCTACCCATGTTTTTGTCTCTGACCTAGGACTTGCATACATTTTTTGGAGCCCTCAAAACACACTGTAATCTGGTCCTTAACTAGGGAAGAGTGATGAGCCTCAGACTCTACCATCTGTTCCCTGATCACTAGTAAGTAACTTCCATGTGGCCAGTTCTGCCAAAAATCACACAGAACAATGCAGAATTATACCACGTACAATAAAGTCAGAATACATGTAATGATGCTGGGATTATTTATGTCCCATAGAAAAGAAGGATGCTTCTATTCTAACAGATTGCACATTGTAACAGCCTCGATTTTCTTCGACAATTTTGTCCTTCTTATGCACGATGGGATCATTATGCTGGTCTGCTCTAAAGCTACTGGTAATCTTATCTCACATCCTCGGCTGAGGCCATTATATGGGCAGTCATTATGTGACAAAACACAATGTCTTACTTTGCAGAGCTGGTGAATTAATTTATGTCACGTGAAGTAAATGCGTCTCTTCATTACCAATCCATGTGTGGTAGCTCTGCCTAAGAAAGCTTTAGAAAAATTAAATTACAACATCTGGTAAACCAGGTCTTAAACTCTCTGATGATTATTGTATTTGTATTCTACCAGTTCAGTCTAACTTTTGTCTGACTTATTCATGAGCCACGTGCTGAACTTAGTCATCATTTGAGGAAGGTATTTATTTAAGTAAAACGATGGTGCTTTCCCCCAACATTTAAAGGTGGAAGAGCTATTTTCAGGTCACAGGACAGTAATTTCTTAGGCAAGCTTTACCTGACTTTCCACTCGGTTTATCTAGTTGTTCTAAAACAGGTTCTCTCACTATGTCCACTTTTCATTTCTGCACGTTCTCCTTCTCTAATGAGTATTTTCCCTTCCCATCTATCCACTAACATGACAGACCTTACAGGACTGCAGAGAAGTACTGCCAAAGTACTGCTGGTTTTCATGTATCTCTTCATATAAGTTAAATCTGACTGTGCAAATACTTAACAATGTAAGGGCGAATCCTTTGAAGGCCAGGGAGATGACATTTGAAATCGAGCTGTTGTACAGAAAATGTAGCTTGCTTTCACGAGCATTTCTGATATGTATCACCCACTCCATTCTTAAAATTATCACTGCTATTGCTGCTATGCTGTGCTTGGTTTAATAAGCTCAAAAATCTTTAAATTTCAAGTAATCGCAAAATACAACTTGAGCTGTTAAGAAAACAGAGTTTAATAAAATCCCTTGTGTCTATTTAAATTATTCATGTATGGAAAATCAGTTTTCATAAGTAATTTTTCAGATGCTATTTTTAATGCTGTGGCAACTCAAAAGCAGCTTTGTGTTGAATCTGCAAGCTGGGTATGTAGTTAATTCTTAGTGATGAATATGTGCTTTGCTTTTTGAAGGCAATTTGGCTTGGAAGTAAAATCATGAAAGTATGAAAATGCTGAACTGCACATGCAAAGTGTGCTCCTGACTATTCTGATGGTAAGCTTGTATGAATGTTAAAAATGTGATGATTTGTTTATGCAATCACCCTCAGCTGCCTGCGATAATGTGAGCTTATTTAGATGTAGAACTTCGTATAAGTAAACACAAAGTGCTGAGCAGCACTTAAAAAAACCCCCACACCCACGGTTAGGAACTTGGAAGGTTTTGGAAAATCGGGCTGCAAGTTGAAGAAGGAACTGGAGGAAAAAAAAATAGACAATTTCTCCACGGTCACAAGCAAATACCACACTTGAGCATCTTTATGATTCCTAGAAGGTTTGCTTTGCAACCTACATATGTATGATACGCAGTGCTCCTTTTTGGGAGAGTGAATATTGTTTGACAGTTGTTTCCTGCACAGTTACTGTACTCATTTTTAATCTATTACAGTATTCAGTAAGTTACATTAGTATAACTACTAACGTATTAGAAAAAACCCACCAAACACAAAATACCACGGTGGTAAGTAACCAAAGGCAGTCTGTCCTGTAGTCTGACTGGCTGTTTTCATGGGCACTGAGAAAGTGTTTGTCTTGTGCGGGGTCAGCCCTCAAAAGAGAAACCCTCAGCAAGAGCAAATCCATGGCACATTAGCTTTTGTATTGCTGAGAATTACTTCCAGACCCTTCTACCTCATTAAACAGCATTACTACTGCTTTTAGAGCAGAAATTGCCATTCAAGCTGAGAATTCCCTGCACGGCCAATCCTTCTTACTACAGATGTTACAGGTGGGTGGGGTATCGCCTTAAAATTGTGACTCACATATTCTTGTGTGACTTTAATTGGGAGAATAAAAGAAGCAGACAGCTATACAGAGATAAGACAATAAACTGACTCCAGAGTTTCAGACAGGGTGGGTAATCTTCGGCTGCCTGCAGGGGTGCTGGCCTGATGAAACAGGCTTTTCACCGGAGACAAGCACTCCGTACTGCAGGGAGCTTTACAGAAATTGTGCAAATGAGGAAAAAAGTGAGGGACAGCTACCCGGAGCACATAATCCCTCCCAATCTCTGTAAAGATCTCGGCGGTTTTACACTGTCAAATGAGCAGGTCTGAATCACAACAGAGCTGCCATTAAGGAAATCTATTCTTTTCAAAGGCAGTTCCTTTACAATTTTAAACTCAATTTAAGTTGTTAGCAACAATCAACACGTGACAGATGCGCCTCAGTTTAAGTTTCTTCACCAGTCCATTGAATTCTGATCCTTCCCTGTACATTTGTATTTTTAAAGAAAAAACGCTTTTTTCTTTGGTTTTACCGAGTGCTTCTCCACAAAGTCTCTTCTACGCTTATTCCTGATATATCCCTACTTGCTAGTCTTCATATCCACAAGAAAACTGCAGGATTTTAGCTATAACCTTTGGCAATTTGGTGAGTTCAATTTTCCTGTGACCATTTAGAAGGTATCAAATGTTTTTTGCCTCTGTTTCTTCCTCCTTCTTTGAAAAGTAAAGGGCAAACCTTCAAGGAGGCATTTTCTAGTGATGTTAGACCTCAAACTAATCTTAACTGCTTGGCAGAGAAAAACTCTCAGCCGCTGACATTCCCAAATTACTTTCAGTTAAGACATGGAGTCCACACACCACTGCACCTAGAATCATTACTGCTAGAGAAGCTTACCACTTATTCGTCAGCCTCAGCTGCATTCCCTATTATTGTTAGGGAAGTTTAAAGATTAAAAGTTGCCTGTTGCTCCAGCAAGAAATCTTGACAACTGAAGTATTAAGTGAAAAATAAGATGTAACTAGAAAAGCGGTTTTATCCTGTTAGTTACAATTGACTTCATTACCAATATCCAAGGGAACAAATTACACGCATTTCTGCTTGGTGAATGCACCCACTTGAGAGCTGATACTTAACGTCTAAATATCTCACTGACACAACAGCTATCATCACTTGCTCTCCAGAATGTAAAGCTCTTCCAAACACGAGTTTCTTTGAGCAGCTTGCTCTTCATTGGCCAAGATGTGCTGCTTCTTTTCATTTTGTGTTATCCTGTTTTCTTCCTAACCTCCGATTCCATGTACACCCAGCACCTGGGATGTTGAATTTTCTCTGAGGTTCCTATATGTTACCAGTCTTATTTAGCCTAAGAAAACAACAATGTTCTGCAAAGCATGAAAATCACTAGTCATACAGAAGTAGTGTCAGTTTTTAAGTTCTTATTAAGACATTACACATGAATGGCAGAGATCACCTCACAGTACATTAGGGATTGGAAGGGACCTCGAAAGATCAGCCAGTCCAATCTCCCTGCCAGAGCACAATCACCTAGACCAGGTCGCGTAGGAACATGTTCAGGCAGGTTTTCATCGTTTCCAGAGAAGGAAATGCCACAACACCCCTGGGCAGCCTGTTCCAGTGCTCTGTCACCCTCACTGTGAAGAAGTTCCTTCTCACATTCATACGGAACCTTCTATGTTCCAGCTTACACCATTGCCCCTTGTCCCATCACTAGATGACATTCAGAAGAGCCTCGCTCCATGATAGACTTGAGTTAGAATTGTAGAATTGCTTTGTTTTGGAAGAGACCTTCAAAGGTCATCTAGGCCCAATCCCATCCTGTAGAGGGCTGCAGCCTCTCCAATTGGATCAGGTTGCTCAGAGACCTGTCCAACCTGACCTTGAATGTTCTCAGTGATGAGGCATCTACCACCTTTCTAGGCAGTCTGTTCCAATGTTTCACCACCTTCATCATAAATAAATTTCTCTCCTGTATCTTGTGTAAAATCTCCCCTCTTTTAGCTTAAAACCATCCCTTTATGCTGTCACAACAAGCCTTACTAAAAAGATTGTCTCCATCTTTCTTGTAAGTACTGAAAGTCACAAAAAGATCTCTCTGGTGCCTTCTCCAGGCTGAACCACCCCAAATTTCTCAGCTCCATCCTTCAGACCATTGTTGTGACCCTCCTCTGGACCCTCTCCAACAAGTTTGTGTCCTTCTGCTGAGGACTGTAGAGCGGGATATAGCACTTCAGGCAGGGTCTCACCAGTAACAGAATCACCCCCTCGACCTGACAAACATGCTCTTTTTGATGCAGCCCATAATAAGGTTGGCTTTCTCGGCTGCAAACAGCTTTCATTAGGTCCAGGATAGCAGCTAGCACTGGTCTGTAACAAAACAAGGTGCAGCTCTGACTCTACACAACAAAAGGAAGAGAGAGACCTGGCAGTTTGTCTCCCAGACAGGGAAGCTGTCCCAAGGCAGAGCAGAATACCTCCTTCACTGGGGTAGAGGCCTCCGGTCGCTCACTGGGCTGTTTCTGTTGTTTTCAGTATTTGAAACAAAGTCAGGTCAAGAAGCTTCGACTCAACAAAGTGCTGTAGCACCTGTAGTTCTCAGCAGCTGCTCATACTGGCTTTCACCAGCGAAATAAAAAGCAGCTGCAAAATTACTCTCTGCAGTTGCTACCTTTTTTTTTTCAAATTCAGGATGTGCCTTTTTCAATAGTCATCTTCATTCTTAGGTGTCCTCCAGATAACATACAAAAGGAAGGAATCTGTATTCAATGTCAGACTACCTTAGCATGGTCATAAATGTTTCTTCCTGGTTTCGTTTAGACACTCGTATGTAGCAAGCTGTCTTTGCTAACTTCAATTTAAATTCAAAGATCTAGAACTACTGTTTGTCTAGTTGCATAAACAAATATTGAGCCTCATAAAAAATTATGTGTGTTGCAAGATGCTCAGAGATTAGATGACGTATAAATGTAAGGGTTTATCTAATTAAACTCACAGAAGAGACAGAGGAAGAGGGGGTATGTGAACAAACCAATAAACATCTACAGAAAACTTTGATGTGCAATGTTGCTTCTACTATCCAAGTCTATTATCTCGTAACTTAGAACAAATGGCTACCTGAAACCACTTCTGGTTTTCTCTGTAACCCTGTAATGGGCCAGATGAATTATTCCTCTCCAGTTTATTTCCTACTTGAAAGATGTGTTAAAAAGCTGACCTGGAGGTACTTCCAGGTGCATCTACATTACAACTAAGATGAAAGTACTGAATCCAAATACTCAAAAAACTAATTTTCTTGCCCTACATTCATTACTTCTGAACAGGCATCTGTGAGGACTGAAAGACACAACAGTTCCAATTTGGATACTTAAAATGCAGAGCTTATCTCCACCCCTTTCCATGGAAACGTCCAAGTATTACCTGCAAACAAAACCTGTTGTATTCACATTGCTCTTATTTCAACATCTAGTCTCCCAAGTGTTCAGCGGAGCGGCAGCAAAGCCCATGATTTTCATGTAAGGCTTTTGTTTGCTGAGCAATAAATTGATCTTTTGCTGAGGACAGGCCTGCAATCACAAAGTTTAATGACAGACTAGGTAGAAACTTTGATGAAAACTAGAACCATCCCAGCAGGACCTGCAGGTCTGGATCTTAGTGACACTCAGTTTGAATACAGAACATACACTGTTTATTACATGTTATCAGCAGATAGGCACAATAAACCCTCCACAGGACAACACGTGAGATTTCAAAATAATTTTATTATGATGCTGATTAAAAAAAAAACATATTCAAGGCAATGTCCTAATTATACATTAGGAAAAAATTCTTTACTGAAAGGGTCATCAGGCCTTGGAACAGGCTGCCCAGGGAGTGGGTTGAATCCTCATCCTTGGATGTGTTTAAAAGTTGTGTAGATACGGAGCTTGGTACAGTTAGGCTAATGGCGGGACTTGATCTTAAAGGTATTTTCCAAGCAAAACAATTCTGAGTCTATGAATGCCTCTACTGAGCTTTCCAGTCATATTAGAACACACAAGGTTTTCAGATAAAGCAAGCCCCTTAAAGCTCAACAAAGCCTTTCAAGTTTCAAAAGAAGACAGCCTACATTTATCTGATTGGGTCAGTCCACTGACTTCTGCTGCAAGCATTGTTCTGGAATGCCCTCCATTCCCTATTAGTGAAACCACAGCTTCCAATAACTCCATTCTGGTGTCACAGATCTTCTCTAGAGTCTAGATAAAAGCAAGCAGGGAGGTCAAAAGACTTCATATGCAACGCGAGGGAAACATGCAGACTGGAAAGTGGAGTAGTCTGCTGCATGGAACAGTTTGTTATAAATGCCCAAAGTAAAACACAGGTACATAAGCTACATTTGCTTTGCATAACACTGGTGCATTTTTAAAAATAGAACAAACCCTTCCTAACTAGCATTTCTGAAGCTAAAAAAAAAAAAAAGAGCAGAAAATGGTAACGTCTTTCTGTCTGCCCCAATGAAGCTGGAGAATGCAATGCACTTGAAGATGTTCATAGCTTCCTGAAAGTTAGCAGTGCCTTGGTGGCACACCTCCATCTGGATACTCCAGCTACCAGTCTGTCAGAGTAGGTGGTGATAGACTGAAACACTTGCACTGTTTGCAGGCAGCTCTCGCTCATGAAGGAAGTCTGGCTGCTGCTCACACCCTGCCGTCTTTGCTTGGTCCCGTCTAGAGAGCAATCCCTCACCAACCCACAAGTGCTCGCCACAACCGGAACCCTTTCCCTACAGAGTAGGCATGGCTGCAGAACAACCTGCCTTGCTGAGAGGACTGCCTGGCAGCCAGAGCAGCATCTGCTGGAGCTGGCTGAGCCCAACCCTTCATGGTGCTATTTTGTCCAGCGCTGATCTCAGCTCATGCGGCAGTGCTTCACACGACGTGTGTTGACGCCTCTAGTACAAGAGGGGTTCACAGCATCGCCCCCCGCAGCCTGCAGACAGCCTGTCTCCCCCGCAGCTGAACTCTAGATTGCGTTAAAGGCCGGTCTGTTCTGGTGACTGACATACAGTTGCTGAACTTGTCCCGAGAGGACGCGCGTGGTTCAGCCCCGCCAGCCCCGGTCCCGTCAGCTCGGAGCAACGCGGCTCGGGACTGCCCATTCGCCGCCTCAGCGGAGACGCCCCGCGCGGGGCAGATCCGCGCCGGAACCGTTCCCCTGGCGCCAACGGCCGTCCGCGAGCAGCCGGGGGAGGAGGGGGAAGGTAGGGGTGGAGGCGGCGGCGCGGCCGCCATTACCCTGCGGCGGTTTGCGGGTAGGGGTGTCCCGGAAGGCGGCGTTCGCGTCGGCGGGCCGCGGGCCCTTTAAGGCGGCGGCGGCGGGCGGCGTGCACATCGCCAAGGCAACCGGGGGCGGGCGCCCGCCGCCGCGCAGTGTAGGTGGCGGCGGCCGCGCTGACGTCGGGGGGAAGCTGAGCAATAACAACAGCGACTCGGGGCGGTGCGTCGGCGTCGGCGGTGCGGCTGCGCGGCCTGCCGGGCTGCTTCTATTTATGTGGGGGGGCTCCAAGNGCCCGAGCAGCCGCCGCCGCAGCGGGAGCCCCCTCGGCCCGAGCCGCCGCCGCTGCCGCCGCCACCACCACAACCACAGCTACCGCCGCGCCAGAGCGGGCGGCAGGAGCCGCCGCCGCAGGAGGCGCTCCCGCCCCGCCAGACCGTCCGCCTGGAGGTGGTGCTGAAGGACCCCACTGAAGAGGGCTGCGTGGAGTTCAGCTACCCGGAGCTGCTGCTATGCGGGGACTCCCGGGTATGGGACTTGCTCTCCCTCTCTCCCTGCACCCTGCCTTCCTTCCCCTTCCCTTCTCTGCGGGCGAGTGGCCGCGACCTCGGCCCTGCCGATAACGTTTATCGGTCACCCCGCGCTGCTCGGGGGTGGTCCCGGCCCGGCGGGGCGGCGCCCTGGAGAGAAGTCCAGCGCCCTCCCCGTCGTTCCGACCTCCTGCTGGTGCGAAGGCAGCGTCTGTGCCCATAGGGGGAAGGGGAGGCTTCGCACTGCTCGTCCATGAGGGCTCTGGGCACTTGCTGCGACCAGGGCTGGGGGGTGGCGGTGTGCTGTGTCCTTCTCACCCCCAGCTTTCATGTCCTCCCCTTCGCCCGCCCCGAAAGCGGTGCTGTGGTGTTCTCCCTTCCTGGGAGCTTTTTCCGGCAGCGAAACGAAGCAGTTGCCATGCCGGTCCGTTCTGCGGAGTGTGTGTAAGCTGTGTATAGATAGTAAGCACAGAGTTAGTAGCCTGGCTCTGCTACAAACCTGAGAAGCAGCGAAGTGAGAGGAGTTTGTGTAGTCTTGGGAGGGTGCGAAGGAATAGGAGTAAATGAGACTTAATGTAACCTCACCAACAACCCTTAAGAAAAAGGAAAAAAGTGCTTTCGTTCAAGACAAAAAGTACTTCTACTATTGCTCCTAATCAGAAAGCATTTATAACTCGAGCTGCTGTGATTTTTAAGGTGAATATCTTGTGCAGACAGCTTCTAAGATGCAAGAAACGTTAATCAACAGCACCCAGCCTTCTAGTAGGAAGAAGTGCACGTCCTTAGCTGGTCGCACTTAAGTCGCTCGTTCGTAGTGTGCTGAGGACATGAATGAAGTTGATTTAAGTAGTTGTGGCTTCTATTAATTCCTATACACAGGCAATTGTAAAGAAAGTGTATGCCTTCCTGGAAAGGACAGGAAGGGGTAAGGAAGTACTTCTGAGAACGTTGTGATTGCTCCAGTGATAAAAGCAAACCTCAAATAACATTACAAAATCGAGAGTGTTTACAAGTTCTGTTTGACCTAGGTGATGATGCTGTAAATAAGCAGCATGCACACTTTTTGCTCTCTAGTAGGAGAGTTGTGTTCATATGTGGAAGACAGAAAAATCAATTACTGATTCTAATCCGTTTGAGATTGTCTCATGAAAGTTAAATGATTCCTTTTGCTTGTCCTGCCCTACAGCTGTTGCAGCCAAACAGTGGCAGTTAAGACTCTTGGAACTGGTGCAGCATAAGCATGCTGCTCCGTGAAGTGCCATCTTTCTGAGCAGTTCCTGTGTGATGGTGAACATTTAGTGTTTAGAAGTGGCTCACCATGTGCAGGCTCACTTTTTCTTTTGATAGTTCTCACTTTCATAATTTTTTCTTTCTGTAGATGGATATGTTCATCACATAAATGGAAAAAAATTACTTTTTTAATGTACTTCTGATGCAAATTCCATGCCTTCTTGGGGAGGAGAGCATCGATGTAGACGATTTGTGGTACTATTGGCATAAGTAACTGCTTTGAAGGTAGAAAGAGTGATAGAAATGCTTTAAGAAATTCTGTTCCGCTCTGTGTGGAGACCACACTGAAGTGGATAGATCATAATTGCCAGGCTGCTGCTTGACTGTGTAGAACAATCAGCCAGTTACATAAAACATTGTCAGAAATTGTGATTCTTTTGAAGTGATTCTGAACTCCTCATCTTGTTTAGTAACTGATGTGTACTTGGCCTGTCAGTTAATGTGTTGCTTGCTGTATGGTCAAAACGGCTTTGAGGTAGGGAGGACTTAAGCTTGTACTAACTGGCATGAAAAGAGAGGGGAGACATGCTTTATCCAATAGAATTAGTGTATGTTGATTCCATCGCAGTTAAAGCAAATACCAGAGGAGAATTTGCTCTGCACAGTGCAGCAGGCTAAGGATGACAAGGTCTGTCTCTTACCCTGTGGTATAACCTATTCAGAGTCCTAAAATAGAAAAAGTGAAAGGAAAACTGATCCTGCTCTTGGAGTAGAATAGCTATGGAAGTTTATACCAGTTAATGCAGCAGAAAAACCTGCCGTGTTAAAATGAAGCTTGACCAAGAAATGCCTGCCCTCCTATTCTTTTCTGCAGAATCTGAGATTTGTTTTTTCCAAGTAGGTAGTAACTTCGTCAGCAGTTGATGATGCGATTTTATGTGCAGTTTAGATTTACAAATTTGTTTTAGTAATGATTCAGTTTAAAATTAGAACAGTTCATATAAACTTAGCTATGCAGACTCTCCTTGTAGAAGACTTACTAGGTGTTCTGAACACCAGTGTTAACTCCTTATTTAACTGTTCACATTAAATTCATCATTACAGAATTAGGAGCTTCTGTTTCTAACTTGTAGATATCTTGTAACCAAGGAAAGTTCTCCAGAGGCAGACTGTGCACAGGAATAGCTTCAGATATTGCTTGAATAGATCTCCTTAGTGAAAGGGTAGAGAATCCTAAAACTTTTTTGATGAGTGCAACTTCTAATTTTATTGTTTTTATTCCAAATTTAGGTTTCTAGCCTGAATCAGAAGCTAGCGGAAATGTTTATATTAGAAACTTGTGCTGCCCTTGTCCTCCTTTTTTTTGCCTTGTCAAAGATAACATCCTTTGGTAGGGTTGTTGGTAGACTTCGTCTTAAAGTAGAAGTTATTTATGTAAAAATTTAAGATTCAGATAGTAAGTTGGTGTAGTGGAAGGTTTTTCCTCTTAAGTGGTGGAAGGGAAAGCGTTCTTTCTTTTAAGTTGGCAGCCCAGCACAGCTTCTGTCAAGCAGACTGTAAAGGTGCAGAAGTAATCATGTCTTAAAGTTACTGCAGAGCTTGAGAGCTGTTTGTCAGAGCCCTCAGAAACAATCAAAAGTCAAACTTCTTGAATTTGAAACTCCAGTAGTGTTTTGTTAATCAAAGTGATAGCTACAGCTTGGAGAGTTTGGTAGAAAGAAGCAAATTAACAGTTCAGTACTAAATTTTGTTTGACCTCTGGCCTCAGCCTTGTCTCATTTCACATTTAAAAACTCCTCACGTTTACCTAGCAGAAGATGTGGAATGGTTTTCCCAGCTACAAGTAGAGAATATGGTGTTGCATGAATCGAGCAGTATTTTGTATTAACTTATGCCTGCAGGAAATATGTATATAAGTTAAACCTAGGCTCCTGGTTTAACTATAGCCTATACTTATTTTTTTTCCTCTAAGTACTCATTTATAAAATGGAGATAATTACGTGATGGCTGCAGTTTTTCTCAGTTTACTTTCTTCATTACTTTGGTCTTGACGCTGTTGAGATAGATTGTCATTATTTGGCAGTTAGTGTATTGGCATTTCATACTGTAGAGGAAAGATGTTGTGTTTCTGAACTGGGTGTTGCTTTTTATTCTGTCTTAGTCTACCAGTAATCTTCATTTGCTGATTGATGAGTGGTCCATGTGCAGTAAAGCTCGTTGTCATTGATAAAACTCTGTAAAATGGAATTCTATCCCATCATACTTATCATCCTAGTAACTCCTCCCCTTCCAACAATTATTCAATTGTATATAAATTCTAATTTGAATAGGGCAACTTGGTTTTTTTGCCATACCTTCTTTCAAAATAAAACCGCATGAAACCACTAGTAAGAGGCACCAGTGGAAGCAGAAGGTAAAAGTTATATTTAGAGGAAGTTTTTTCTTTGAACATCAAATGGCCATGGTTCTGTCTTAACACTTAGACTTTCAGTTGAGGTTGTAATGGAATGCTTGGGAAAACATGAATCTGAGTGTCTCAACTTTCTTGTGTACTCATTAGAAGGAAAGCAATTGAATGATAATTAAATAGGTCACATGCATTCTTAGGGAATAAAGTATTTGAACGTAGTATAAATTCTAACTACTTACCAGAGTGTTGTTTATTGATGTTTAATAGGCTTTTATGAAATGCACTCTGTTACGGAATGAGTATTTACTTCCTATGTTTTTCAGAAGAAATCGGTTCACTCAGAAGATCCACTTAATGATGAACAGCGTGAGCGGCATGAAGTGGAATTGCTAGCCAAGAAGTTTGAGGCAAAATATGTGAGTTGTTGTACCTGTATTAACGTATACAAATATTTAATTGTGACAACTTACGATGTTGTAGAGAAAATAACATCAGGGTATTTTTTTCCTGAATGAGTTTGGTAATGACTTCAGTACACTTTGGAGATGGCTGTCTCATTATATTTCATTTCAACAGCTTGAAGCTGCTACAAGCTTATTAGACAAGTTTGCTAAAGATATATGTCTGTAGGATATTATAGGTTGTGAAGCTATTCTTGGAAAAGCTTCCTACATGAATACAACTGACAAATAGATGCAGGCCAATTCGTGATACGGATTGATGGAGGAAAGAATTTTTATGTAATACTGTTGTGTGCTGTTGAACGTCTCTTGTGTTTGGGCTGAGTACTGATGAATCTTCATGAGTTTCTGACTCGTTTGGAATGCTTCCATAGGAAGTTATTGTTGAATACTAAGTCATTGCTTAATGAGTTTATCTTGTAGCTGCCAGCTGCCTAAAGATACTCTGCTGACTCCTGAAAGTGTAGCATGACTGACTTGAAACAACACTAGGAGTAACATAAAGAGGCTTTCACTAATAAATGAAGGTAGAAATCAGAAAATATTGACTAGAACCACACCCAAACAAGTCTTTAAAAATTCAGATGGGTAGGGTTGGGTGATTAATTCTAAGCTGGCAGTCAAAATTCATTATCATGCTTGGGCATGTTGATATTTGGGATTACTAATAGAGCACCTCAGTAATGAAGGGAAACGAGTAGTCATTTTTTCTCTTTCTGCTATTAATATGCATATTAAAATCTTCTAAATAAAATCTGAGATATTTGGATTTTTTTTCCTCTTGGCAAAGGCAGATTTCTACTGTATACTTTCTGTAGGAGTAATTGGTATGTAAGGGCATGTTAGCTCTTCATAACAAAAGAAACCCTTAACTTGAAAATAATTGTCATCTTTTGGAGCAGTCTTTTGGAACCCAGTATACTCAGTGAATTGAGAAGACAGTTCCAGAATGCTGCTTGCCTTTCATTTGAATGATAAATTATGTTTTAAACATCAGAGAAAAATATTTCGACTAAAGTTTTTTAGAAAATGCATTTCTGCAATACAAGTAAGGAATGCTATAATGTACTGAAACAATTTGCTTAACTACAGCAGATTAAAGTCAGTGTAGAGCCTCTAAAGCAATATATGGAGGAGCAGTAGAATTAGTCTAATTTTGCTTATACATTGTGCATGCGTAAAAGCTAAACATTTATGTTTGTGGACAAAACATTGTGCTGTTAGACTTGAAAACTAGATAGTGTTCAGTGCTCAGTCACAGAAAGGGGCAAACAGATGATTTTAGGTGTTAGAAAGTGGTAGGTAACAAAAGCTTTCACTTCATAGTAGTTCAATTTCATTTTGCCATTTGTATCTTGGTTACTGTTTGCACTTCAGATTTGCCTTTCCGTAACGCTCTGCCATACGTTATGCCACTCAGCCCTACAAAATTCCTGGAAGGACCTCTGCGTAAAGGGCAGCTTGGTAGGTTAGAGCTGCTAAGCGTGGAGGGTGGCAAGGGAATAATAGCTGTTCTGTTAGATTCTCCCTGCCCTTTTTCTCTTCCAATACAATACCCATCAGTCTCTGCTTACCATCCACACTCGGAGGAATTGCATCTCTGTATGCTGACCCAGTACGACGGCTCATGTTCAGACAACAGCGACCCAGCTTTTGGTTCTTGTCAGACGTTAGCTGCTTAGCTTAAACTAGAGCAGGATTCCCATGAAGCCGATAAACATTTTCTTTAACTGTGCTTTAGTGTAAAAGTAATCACAAAAGTAAAGTATGAGAGGATTATTTCAGATTTACAGGTAAACGAATTAGTTATGACTTAATTATATCCATTTAAAATTGAGTCAAGCAATCTGTTTAATCACAGAATGTGTGGCAGTACTTCTGAAATCTGATGCGTGTAGATAGGTCTTGAAACAGTTTTACTACTCTTTAGATAATTCCTTTTACTTGTAATCAAATCGGTACAGTATTGGATATATGTTGCAGATATTAAGAAAAGGTCAGTGAATAAATCTTTGTAAACTAAGATACATAAACATAATGTACCATTTGTTTGTGTTAATTTAGAAGTTTTTTGAAGTTGCTGCACATTTTAAACACCAGCATAAAAAACTATTCTGAATGATTTGTTTTCATTCTTTTGATAATCTTACTCTCTAGAAAATATGTGATGCTCTCTTTCTTGTAAGAACATGATACTGAATCCCTGACTATATTGTACATAATGTAAGAATTTTTGTTGGATCAAAACAAAGGTCCATGTAATGACGTGATCCTCTGGCACTAGTGGAATCTCATACTTGAAAGTATAACAGAGTAAGCATGCGTATGTGTTAAGTTACAGTGCTATCTATCTGCAGCTGAACTTCTTCAGAAGTCAAATGCTTTGCGTATAACTACATATAGCTTTCTGCCATAAATTTGTCAGATGATTTTGAGCTCAGTGAATTTGTGTTCCATGGCACTAAGGACCATGAGGATTTAAGTTTTATGAGAGCATACTGGGTGTTTAAACAGGAGTTTCCATATTGTGAGGAACAGTGAAAATATTCCCAGATCTTCAATGTGATTCTGATGCTATCATCTAAATTACACCCTTTTGTTCTGAGCTGAAGGGTCTTAGCATTGTCACTGGACAGAAACACTGTTTTTACCTTGAAATAACCTTGTTACCTTACTGTTGCCCTCTTTTGTTCTCATTTTTTTCAAATGAAAGGCTATTAATGGCAGCATGCCCCGGTTTAATGCCTGTCAGTGATCTAGTGATGACTTCTGGTTTTGTTCTCTGTTCATCAGGTCCCAATTTTTATGTCAGATCTGTATGTAGCAGCTCCAGTGCTTTGTGAGCAGCATAACAAATTGCGAGCACGCTGTTTTATCTTGTTTGGATTGAACTTCCTTTGTGTGTTTTACCTTACTTTAATTGATACTTAATATAATTTATCATAGTAAGAGCAACTGTGAAGTCTTTCAGTGATCCTTTGAGTTGTCTTTTCATTTACTATCCTCAGTAATTTGTCATCTCACCCCTCCCAACTCTTAGCCCTTTCTGTGACTTATAAATGAATGCTCGTGCCTTGATTTCACTGATTACTTCTGTGTACCAAAATGAAATGTTATTTGTGCCCTTTCTTTTCTAGTCTTAAACCAGACATTAATTTGAGTGGACCTTCCCTCTTACCTCATGATTGATTTTTGTCTTCAAGGATTTTTTTGACCTTTTAAAGCATTTGAAGTAATACTACTTCCAAGAATTCCTTCCTGTTCTGGAATGTGTATTTTGGTGCCTGCTCATTCTGTTCTTCACAACTTCTATTATCTGTGGTTGTCCATAAACTGATCTCTGTATTAGGCACGTTAATTTTTTGAACTTACATTTGATTTTTCCGAATACTTCTAAGTACTGTTTGCAGCCTCTGGAACTAGCCATCGTTATTTGCTGATCACCACTTGTGTTCTGTAATAGAAAGGTTGGAGAAACTTTTGGGAAATGTGAAAAGTTTCAGTGGTAAGACTTCCTTGAACTGCTGTGTAGTAAACGCTGATGCAGATAATCCCTTCAATTCTTTTGATGTGGTCTTGCATCCTCAACGTTTTCATTCTTCAATCAGTATAGTTTATGTAGTGTTCTTCAGCTAGCCAGCCTGCTAGTGACTTAGTCAGAATCATGAGAATTAGAGACTTTTGCACTGGGGCTTAAACAGAATTTTAAGTGCCACTCTCTTCTTTTTTTTCCTTCTGTCATCCAAACACTAAACCCCCAAAACCTCTTGCATGTTTGGGGAACATGCAGTCATTCAGGTGTCTTAAGAAAAGTGATTGATTCTAGGGGATGCCAGGATTAATAGGAAACATTGATAGCAAATGTTAGGAATACTTAGCTTGGGAACATGAATTAAAAATAGAACTCGCTTTTGAGGTGTTTATCCTGGGACTATTGCATTGATTTAAGTATACTTGAGATTCCTGCTTGCTTGCAAGGGTGCATGCTTTATTTAGTTACACACTTGAATTCTTGCAAAATCGTTGACATGGGAATGTTCAGATGGTTACTATTATCATAAAAAAACCAAGGATGAAACCTGTGAAGAATGTCTTCAGAGTAACAAGTGGGTTGTCATGCTTAGGTGACACAACTAAAAAGATCTGTACTTATTGTACACGTGCTTAAAACTGTAGAGTACGGTCAAGCTTCAGGAGCAAGTCTTCACCAATTAATATGAGAACACTGGTTACCAATTTAGAGAGAGGTGGTGCCTTTTGGAGAATCTCATCTTTTAAGATTTCTCTATACACAATCTGACTATATGTAGGAGTCAGCAGCATAGGCCTTCTAGCCTAAGCAGATTCCCATTTGTGTAACTAAGTTCAGATTTGCTGAATGTTTGTTGGGTATGAGCTTCTACTTGACATGCAATAAAACTTTTGCAGAATAATAGTCCTTGCAGTTTAAAGTGTTTACTGTCTCTTGGAGGTAAGTGATGTCACAGTCTGTAGCTTCTGGCTTTAAGTTATTGAGGTAACCATTTCATGTCTAGTCCTGTTTGCTGAGTTGATGGCTCTTGCATTTGAAAGCTTTTTTTCTTAAAAACCCACAGACACAGTATCTTCAACTACTAGGTCAATATTTTTTATTTTGACTCAGGCTTCACTTTTCTGTAGAGTAACAATCCATCCTGTGCTGGGAAACACTTCTACTGCTAGGCTGTGAAAACCGCTCAGGGATTCTTCTGGTGAGGCTATAGCAAAATCTGTTTGCCCATACGCAGTCCTCTGAAAGTTTTTATTGGTCATCTAGACCATCTTCCAAAAATACTACAGAACTGCTGATTCCATCAACTGCCATCTCTCAAATTACTTTTATGGACTTTAATGCACTGCATTCTCATTTTCCTTTGATTCCCAAATAATACAACATATGCTTTATTTTCAGGGTGGAAAGCCCCACAAACATCGGAAGGATCGTCTGCAGGATCTAATTGATATAGGTTATGGTTATGATGAAACGGATCCTTTCATTGATAATTCTGAACCGGTAAGTAAGCATCAGCAAAGCAGCAAGAAGAACTAAGACTGCTTTATTTTTTTGATTAAAAAAAGGTAAGGGAAAATAACTTTGTGCTTGCCTGCAACTGGTGTGGATTCAAAGGGCGAACTGCTTATGGAATCGTGACTTTGTAGTCTCATTTAGATGTCATTATGCACTGCAAGAATTAAGAAGACTATTGCTTGTTTTAATAGTTTTTCAGCTTTAGAAATTACATTATTTTTACTTGTGCCTCTCATTCACTGTGGACTGAAGTTACACTGGCATTATTTAGGTTTCTTGTTTTAGCTGATGACTGGTTTTGTGTTGATAGATGATTGGCTTTCACTGTAAATTAGATGAGGAAGTTCTGCTCTTAAAAAAACCAGTAAGGATAGGATAGTTACTTACTCTAAACATCCACCAAATAGATCTGAAAAGTTCAATGTAAAAACAGCTTGTTTACAACAGCAGGATATTACAACTTATTTTGTCTGGATGTTTCTCAGAAATGAAAATGCATTTCAGGGTAAAATAAAAAGGTGTTAGGTGTAGGCAATATCAGGAGGTTTGTAAGGATATTTGAAGCTTATAAATGATGTATGAACTTGTGAATATGAGAAAGAAACTTGAAAATGAGAGTGGGTGATACATAAGAGCTTTGAGACCTCCTTTACTTTTGCTTTATTACCTGTCAGGAGGTAGTAAATGTATTTAGTCAGCTGAAAATGAAGAAAAAACTGACAAAAATACTCGATACTTTATGCACCTTTCCGTTTTCTCCACTGCTGAGTGACACTGGACAAAGCAGCAATGAATGCTGTTATGAAGAAGAGTGAGCTAAAACTGAGTGGGAGAGGAAAGATAATGGAAAGTTGTTGAGAGAAGAGTGAGAACAGCACAGAACAGAAGTGCATTGCTTAGAAATGTTATGTCTGGCCTCCATTTAAATGTTTAAGTTCTCTACGAAGCTTCTGTGAATACTGAGCTGTGAGGTTTCTAGCATTGTAGATGTTGCAATGAATATTGCTCTGAAGACCTGTGTGAGGGACTAGTGTTGCAGAACTGGTACCTTCTTGAGCAAATAAAGTTCAGCTCTTAACCACCACGAATGGCAGGCTAAGCTCATCAGTGTGTTTTGTTAGGTTCGGAAGTTGCCTGAAAAGTGAATTTGTTGTTGATGCTTGTTGTAGCTTGTGTTAATCTGTCCTTTTTTGTGCTCCAGATTAAAATTCTGTTGGAGTTTGCCACTCAACTTTTGATTGTGCTGCTGGAACAGTATTGGGGCCCAAGCCTTGATACACCCTTTCCAAAGATCAGATTCTGTTCTTCAGCTTAGTAAGAACAGATGTGCTTCACTCCTGCTGAAAAACCACTTTGGCCTGTAGGCTTACTTGGTTTCTCACTGTTGCATAAGTTGCCATTCCTCAGTTTTGAAATATTATGATGCAGGACTCAAGTTGAGTCTTGTGGTTGATTTTCTCCCCCCGCCCCCCCCCGATTTATTATGACCTGCCAACCACAGATCTGATAGGTGGTTCAAGTAGCTTACAGTGCTCATAGTACAGTTCTGTCTTAGAGATGTACATCAACCTAGCAGGATTGAAGACTGACCGGTGTGTTAATAACAAAAACATCAGATCTAAACAAAAGCAGCAGATCTAAAAGCTTTGCAGGTGCATTTATTTCTCATAGCTCTTCCAGACTCCTTGCAAGAACATACAAAAGGCAGTTGTTAACCACATGGTTGCATCATGTGGTAGCTGTGGAAGCTACTGGGGAAAACAGTGTATTCTCTAAAGATTGCTCTCATGGACAAATGATTATGCTTTGAGTCACCATTACAGATATAGACTAGTGAGAGACTCTCTCCGTTTTGCATTTATCCATGTTTCTATATAGATAAAAAAAGGTAGTCTGCCAGCAGCAGTCTTTAAGTTTAAGGGTCCTGTGGTGTAGGACTTAAGAAGACTCTAATTTGTATCGGAAATTGAATGAGAAGCATTTGGAAAGAAAATTTACCTGTTTGGCTTTCATCTTCTGTGTGGCCAGCTATTAAATCACCCTGTACCATAAGAAACGTAATAGCCAAATCCAGGCTGGACTTCCTTTTGGAAGGTATATTTTTTTTACACATAAAGATGTAATATCCTTGCTGTGAAGACTTGAAAAATGAGTGCCTCTTGAATTGCTCTATCATTAGTGTCCTGTTGTGTCTCTATCCCAAAAAACACAAAAATTGAAAGCTTCCTTAAACTTTTAGTTCTTTTTCCTGCCACAAGTGTGAAAGACACAGTGGGTTCTTCAGCACTGAAACAGATTTATTCCATAGCTTTGGAGAAAGTTTCCTTCTGAAAACAAATTTTGAGGTAATGCCATCAGATATTAAGAAGTCAATCCAGTAAATCTCTCGGATTCTTTTGAGCAGGCATTGTACTTGAGTTAAGGAATTCTGCTTCCTTTGGATCCGTTTCCAATAAAACCATTTTATATCTGCAAGGTAGATGCGTATTTTTTAAAAAATGGGATTTAGGTCCTCCAAAAATCCAGAAAGACATCTGTTCTGCGTATTTTCTTGAGGGTAGGGATCAGGGTCAAGTGCAGGGAATATGCTAATGGCATGATTCTTGGGTCATAGATTTTAATGGGTCTGCAGTATAGACAGGCTTTTCTGGAGGAGGGTTCTTGGAAAAAGTGCTGGTAGTAGGGAGCTTCTCAGAAGCAAAGAAATGTTTCCAGTCAGATTTCTCAAAGGGCACAGGGTATGCTCCTTCATAGAGAGTATATTTGGGGCTGCTTACCAGGCTGGATTGACATTATGTACCTTCTCTAAAAATGAATCTTACAGATTTGCTTTCTTGGTTTACTCTGGAAAGAATCAATACTTTCCTACAGCGTAGGAAAAACTTACCTTATCATAGTGGCAGCAATACACCAAATGTTCATAATGTGCAGAGAAAGGTGTTCCTCCTCAGTGTTTTGCTGCTTTGATATTGAAAATAGGTTTTGCTATAGTGTAAACTGCCCACGGCTAGTTTGTGTGGAATTATATTCCCGAAGGTTTCTGCTTCCCTTGTGTTCTACCTGCATGCGCACACGTGCATGCATGTGCATATCAACCTGACTTGACTGGACTACTTGCTCTGGTAATGACCTCTAAACATTTCCTTGGTTGAATACATTCCTGTCCACGTAAGCTTTATATAGATGATGCTTCTGGGGAATATAGTGCTCTCTGAGCTTTCTCCTGTGTAGTACAGAACAGGGATCTGAAGAGATAGTTTAAAAAAAAATGCTGTTTTCTGTTACTTAAGTAGTAAGTCTTGCATGTCCAAAACAGACCAGCTGGCAGCTGCCCTGATGTTGGATAGTGGATGCAAACAAAGAACCATTCACCTGGAAATCTGTCTTTTGAAGTAAAGATACCAGGTGGTCACGGTGGCTGGAAACTGAACGTGAATGCCAAGAGCAATGAGAAGAATGTAGTTCAGTACTTTGGGCACCCAGGGCCACATGTCAGTGTTGAGAGCCTGTTTAATACAGGCTCTACTGTATTCATGGTTCCACAGCAGCCTTCTGAACACCAGAGTAAGAGTCCTCTGCTGCTGGGTAGAGAAGACTAGCCATGGAAAGCTTCCCTGAAACAAGAATCGGCTTAAAGGAGGAAGTGGCTTTTTGCCTCAGTAGCTCACATCCTTGACAGCTTTCCAATGTTTGTATGTGAATTTTAATAGTTCTCAGCATAGTGGTAAGAGCTGCTCTTCTTGTATCTGAATTATCTGGAATACCTTCTGTAATGTAAGGGCTTAGTCTTCACAGGAATTCTGTCATGATACACAATTTTAACATTTTCAGCATAAATTTGATCTACTTAATCTTGTAATCTCAAAGCTTATTAAAGGTGTGATAGATGTAATGTCCTCTTCTCTCCCATTTGGGTTTACCCTCAAGAGCTCCTGCTGTTGTGATCTAAAACTCAAAATTGATAGATTGCCAGAAAGAGCATCTTGTGCAAGATTGTTGAATATCTGAGATGGTCTTCCCCAGCGAGAATGGTGTCCATCTGGGGAATGGCAGAGCTCAGTATGCTTGTGGCCACAAGTGGTGTCTGGTTGTGTAATGATAAGAGTTCAGTGTACTGCTGGTAACTTCAACCTTATTTGTAATGTTCTGGGACAGGTGCTGTTTTAGGACAACTTGTTGTTCTCAGACGAGCTTATTCATAACTATGGAGAGCAGTGTTCTCCAGAAAGAGAAATCATTTTGGGTTCTCTGTTTTCTTATTAAGAAAAACCTCCCAAGAACCTGTTAACCCACCAATGTTAAAGGCATAAGGAAAATGCAAAAAAAAGAGCTCTGCACGATCCATTATTAGACACATTTTCATATTAAACTGAGAGAGAAGTTTAACATTGTTGCATGTCTTGTGTGGAAAAAAACTGCCTTTGTAGGCCTCTATCATTAGTCTCATCTACACTGAATGTGTGAGGGTGCTTTAAAGCTTTTTCAGAAGAAATTACTTTAGTAGGTATTTAATTGGCTAAGGATTGTGTCTTTACTGGATTATCTTTCTTGTTCATTGTCACATTTCTCAGTCTTCAAAGTTCTGTGGCTGGGGAATAGTGCTTGCTTATCTGAGTGCACTGTGTCATCTTTAATAAAAGATGCCTTGCATGCTTCCCAGGTGTCTTCAGGGTAGATCTGCTGGTTGACACCTAGCATGTCACAGGTATTTGAATGAATACAGGGGCAAAATTCAGTTAAGATTCTTTAGAGTGAGAAGTGAAAAGCAAAGATGCATCATGAAGTTGACCTTTTTTAAAAAAAAACCCTGTTATCTTTCACACATAAACGTTTAGTTAATTAGTGGCACTAGAAACGTAGAGTGCAGCCCAAGGACATATTATCTGCAGAACTACTCCGTAGTATTTTGTGGGACAAACTGTGTTTAAAGGAGTTGATCATATATGAAGGCTTATCTGTCTGTAGGTCTAAGAATTCTAATTCTCAAGCTTGGCAAGGTGTCAGGTTGTAAGGAAGAGCAGAACATTGTAAAGGACGTCAACTGCGTTCCTTAGTAGGATTGTTTCTGTGATTTCACAACAGAACAATCTGGTGCAAAGATAGATCTTAAAGCCAATTCATCACAAGATTAAGACGTTGAAGGAACAATGTTCCCTTGAACAAAGAGTCCTAAAGAAACTTCAAAATGAAGTTGAACGTAGTGCTGGGCAGTATCTTGTACAACCATATACAAATTCTCTGTTCAGTTAGTGTGCTAGAAAACAGTAAGCTTACGTCAAAGAAGGGCATACTAGGTATATTATCACTGACAGGTTCTAGTTTTAGGTATATTGAAAATTAAAAGAAACCTTGAGTGAGTTATGTTTTTAGTAGGCTAAGGACAAACCAAATGTTGGTAGGGAAAAGTATACTCTTTCAATAGTTAAAGAGAACTGGATGTCAAAGTTCTGTGAAAGTTTCTCAAAATGTGTAGTCCTGGGCAGAAGCTGTTGAAATCTCAAGTGCTGTGTTGCTGACCTGGTTTGACCGCTGACTGTTACAGGATAAGTTTATTCACCTGTATTGAATGAATTCTGCCTTTCTGGTTGCGTTATTCCTATGAATCTGTGCCTCATAGCATGCTATTCATTCCAATCAACTGCTAGAATTCATGGCTTCCTTACTTGTGGCCTGTCTTTAATCCTTACTTTTTCTTGTGTTTTCTGCTCTGCAGCCAAATCATTACTGTGCTTCCCTTTACTTGTTTTTCACTTCTTACGATAATGGTCTCAGCCTTCTGTGCTTTCCCCTTCAATCTTGGCAACTACCGTATTCTTCTGCTTTGATCCCATACTGCCCCAGCCTCACCAATTCAGTTCACACCCCGTCAGCTCAAAAGGGAAATGCCTGTTCTGTCTATTAAGCACTGTGGATAATCATTTATTTTCTTTCCCTTTCATCTTTGTGGTACGTAATGGTTTTGAGAACTCTGGAAAAACATCAGCTTTCTCTGAAATTCTTACCCAGCCTCCACTCTCAAGTTTACTTTGCACCTCCCACTTTGCGTGATCATTCTGGTCTCTTAAGATGAATGACAAGTCCACAACTAAGCCACTTTGCTTTCATTTTGTCCAATTAATAGATTCGCCTGCTTTTTTGTGCTAGTCTTTCATATGATCTTAAAGCATTTCATAGATCCTGTCACCACTTTTCTTTCCTGTTCTGTCTTTCTGTACTGCTTGTTAAGCCTTTCATTTCAGGAGGATAAAAGATGATGACTCATGGAAACATCTAACTACTTATTCAGATCAAATCCATATAGGTTTTCAGTTCAGGCTCTCTCCAGCTTCCTTGTTTAAGTTTACTGTCATTGTCTTCCCCTTGTGGGTAACTCTTCTCCCTGTCTTAATGCTTTTGGTCGCTCAGATTTTTTTGGTTATTAAAGCATTTTATCTTTACTATATTTTTCATGACATGCAGGAGAAATGAAATAAGCTGGTAGCTGATGCTGCATTCCGTGTGTTCCCTTCATGTGGGTGATCTCAAGTCTTCAGTTAATGTGGCAGCTAAAGTTGCCTACTAATTTATTCTGCCAGTTGAAGTCTGTCTTCAGACATGGCGTGCTGGTTCAAACTTCAAAATAACAAACACATAGTGTCCTATCTCAACTATCTTAATTCTTAATCTCTTGGCTGTGCCACCAAACTTTTATTGCTTGGAGATGTAATTCGAGAGATTTTTTTGGTTTGCCAGCATGCATATCTCTAAGGTGTGTCAAAACCCTACCCTTTCTTTCACAAGGCCAAAAATGTCTGTTATTGTGTCTTTCTGGAACTTTTGCAATACTGTGTCCTCTAAATGCTTCCTCCTTTGGCAGGTTTGTGTCAGGCATTGTTTTTACGCTTCCAGGCAGAAGATAGCTCCAGGATTGTTTTTCTTGCCTATTAAGAACACCATCTTGAGCAGTGCCTTAGAATTTTCAGGATTTGAAAATGCAGATTGGTAGTTCAAGTCTGGAGTAGTTCAGGACAAGATTATTCTTCTGTGTAGTGATAACAGCACTGTCAAGGCGATTCTCTCTTGGTTCTCTTGCAAAGATGTCTGTGGTGTGCTTTGTTGATACTTGCTCGTAAAACTAGAATCAATCTATTCATCCTCACTGCCTCTTGGAGTTTGCTGTTAACAAGGTATTTCCTAGTGATTAACAACTACAACCTCCTTTCAGGTAGTTGTAGAGGGCAATGAGGTCTCCCCTCAGCCTGTTCTCTAGAACCCTAATGGGCTTGGTAGCCTCAACATCTGCTCTGTCTTCAACAGAATCACTTGTTGGAAAGAACCTCCACATAAATATCAGAAGAACTTCTTCACAGTGAGGGTGACAGAGCACTGGAAAGGGCTGCCCAGGGAGGTTGTGGAGTCTCCTTCTCTGGAGACGTTTAAGATCCGCCTGGATGTGTTCCTGTGTGACTTGGTCTAGGGGATCCTGCTGTGGCAGGGGGACTGGACTAGATGATCTTTGAAGGTCTCTTCCAATGCCTAATGATTCTATGATTCCATGAACTTTCTAGTAATACTGGGGGAGAATGTCAGTTTGAGGAGGCTGCTGGTCATGAAATAGTAGAATTAATACTGACTTCCACTATACTCAATATTGACCTCTTCTGTGTCTTTGGATTTCAATTTTTGAGATGCAGCTTTGTAGTTCTAACTCAGAAATTCCTTCATGAACACTAAGCACTTTTCAAAAAAAAAAAGTGTTCAAGTTTGAAACCTCTTGAAGTGTTAAAACTGTCTAAACAGAGTGAGAATATATTTAACTTTAATTGAAAGAAGTCCTGGCATTGTGGTATTTGTATAAGGAGACAGAAGTCCACTTCTGGACAAAAGTGACAAGCGAACAGTCAAGTGAAGTTACTTGCAGGCAGGTGGCATCTTTGTTCCTACAGCTTATGTATCTTGAGATTTAATGGCTACCATAACATGCTCTCAGAAACACAATATTGGAGAAAAAGTTTTAAGATTTCTGGGCTGTGTTTCTGCTTTTGGGGCAGGGGGAATGCCACTGCCCACCTCCATTTTGTTCATAAACCAGTATTTTTAATCCTCTTTTTCTTTCAAAAAAAGTATATTGTTTTGTAAGTAGATAGGTTATTTTGTGATATTTGTGTTCTGTGCCTTGGCCACTAAATTTTCAATAGTGTTACTATCCTTGACAGAGCAAGCTGTGCTGTGTCATTTTGTATAAATAATAGTGTAAAGGGACTAGTAAATTAATTACATAATAAATTTATTAATAAGTGTTGATGAACTCATCTTTTCCTTCTCAGTATGATGAATTGGTTCCTGCATCCCTGACAACCAAATATGGAGGATTTTATATCAACACTGGTACACTGCAGTTCCGCCAGGCATCTGACTCGGAGGACGAAGACTTTGCAGACAACAAAAAGCATAGGCCACCCAAAGTAAGTGATCTTAACTATGTTGTTTATACAGAACTTACAGCTAAATGAGCATTTGAAAATACTTGTAGTCCTTAAAGAATGGCTCAGGTGAAGAGGCTGAAAGCAGGATTATGCACAGTACTGTTATTGTATTTTCTGTACTTGTGGCTTGTATATTCCCAAATGGATTTGTGAAATAACTGGATGTCTACAGGCTGTACAGTCTTGTAAGACTAACTGCCAGTTTAGACAAGCTAGGAAGTTCTGTCCATCTATCTTGAAGTGACATTCTGTAATTTTATGGGAATTCTATTACATGAGATGAGAATTTAAGTAATCCAGCCCTGCTTTTATGATTTTGCTTGAAGTTTGCATGATTTGAGATTGGTCCATATATTTAGAATGATGCTGTTAGAATAAACCCAGCACATGAGAATGGCTGTACTAAAAAGCATATATGTAGTCTTGACCATAGAGTGTGCTGATCTTTGTGCTTTACAACTAAAAATCAGTGCAAACATAATTGCTGTCATACGACTCTCACAAGTTCTGTGCCATTCCAAGAGTTTCCTGCTTTGTGGTGTCTATTCCTGTTTTATAATTCTTTAACACAAGTTTGAGGTTCTTGGATCAGACTAGGATGGAGTGAGCTTTCTTCACAGCAGTGCTGATGGTACTGTGATTTGAGTTTGTGACTGAAATAGTTTACCACGCCAGAGACTTGTCTGTTGCTGGGTAGTGGTTTTATAGTGTGAAGGTTTTCTTTTTCCCTGCCCTGCACCAGCAGGTAAGCCAGGGATCAACAGGAACTTGAGAGGGGAGGCGATTGATTTGAATTGGTCAAAGATAATCCATACTGTGTAACTTCATGCTCAGCAGAGAAACTGGTAATAGAAGGTAGGAGCATTCAGTCTTACAGAATAGGCATTACTCATACTGTCTGGGCATCAGCATGCATGTGCCTTAAATTATTTTTATTATTGAAAACTCTGAATTCACCTTTTCAAAATGATTATGGGTCGAGACTTCCTAGTATCTGCAATTGCTGCTAGGAATCCTAGAATCATAGACTCTGTTGGGCTGGAAGGGACATTTAAAAGTAATCTAGTCCAACCTCCTTGCAGTGAGCAGTAACATCTTTAACTACATCAGGTTGCTCAAAGCCGGATCAAGTCAGACCTTGAATGCCTCCAGTGATAGAGCTTCTATCACCTCTCTGGGCAACCTGTTCCAGTGCTTCACCACCCTCATTGTGAAGAACTTTTTTCTAACGTCTAGTCTGATTCTACCCATCTCTAGCTTAAAAACATTGCCCTTTTGTCCTGTCACTGCTCACCATTGTGATCAGTCCCTCACCAGCTTTCCTACTGTAGACCCCCTTCAGGTACTGGAATCCAGTGGTACTGTTTTGCCTTTACGCACATTGCAGTCTTTTTCCTGGCTCTGAAAAAGGAAAACAAAGTGCTTCTTGCTGTAAGAGTAGGGCAGAAGAATCAGTCTTTTATCTCTTTTCTAGATAGCAAAGTTAAAAGAAAGTGAAGATCGTGGAATGAAGAAACGCAAGCGGAAAGATGAGGGAACAGAAAAGGAGAAGAAGCCTCGGAAAATGAAAGTCCCTAAGCAGTTGGGGTAGGTTTCTTTAGATAAATCCTTGAATTGTCTCTGACGTTTGCTTTCACAAATGTGTGCCATAAGAATGTTATCAAACCTGTTTAAAATGTTGTATTTTTTTAACTATAACAGTTAATATTTTGGGTGTTTGGATTATGATTAGGTTTTTGCATAAATCCCACGAGCTTAGCCTTTTGTCCCCCAAAATTTAGAGCAAAGAATAACAAAACAAGGAAAGACAAATTACGGGAAAGAAATGTTGAGTCTAAGAACAGCGTTATCCCCCACTGTTCTATCCAAAATCTTATATAACACTAAGAATGTCATTTTCTAATGTAAAGCAATTTATTTTGTATCCCTTGGATTCTAATCTGGAAAGCTATAAACATATCTTAATTATTCTACATATTTCTTAGCTGTTTTTTCTGAGTTCTGAAGATGGCATGTAAGGATTAAGGTTTCTTTCTATTTGGCTTTTAGGAAACCATTGTATTGAAAATGTAATCATAGTATTTATCATCAGGGTGATGAACTGGTAGAAAATGCTCAGTTTAAGTAGCATATAGATGTCAAGCTTGCGTGTTAAAATTCTTAGCAATTAAGAACTTTTTAATATACATGGTATGCCTAAACTTAGTGACCTGCTTCAGGAGTCTAAGGACAAGTATTTTAGTGGCATAGATCAGCCATGAGTTGAAAAATGGTTCCACTTCTCAGTAATTTAAATTGAGCTAAAAATCCTTTGACTTTATGTACGTAAAGCTTAACAATACAAATCAGTTGGTGAGTATGACATTGCAAGAGCAGCAAAGGTTTATGGTAGTTGAAAGAAGTAATGAAAGAGCAGTCTGAAGATAGAAGTAGACCTGCTTCTCAACTCTGGTTTGGTTTGTTGGTTTTTTTTGCAAAACTCCCAGATTTTTGTGAAAAGTGAAGGCCTGTAAAGTCATGTGCATACTAATGAAAGATTTCTTTCCTCTACAGAGTAATGGCCTTAAATTCACACAAGTCTGAAAAGAAGAAAAAGAAATTATATAAAGACTCGCACTGTCTGGCTGCCATGATCCATAAATTTCAAAAGGAGAAGGAAGCCATGAGGAAGAAGGAATCTAGTCCAAAACCTCCAATGACTGTTGCAACCTCTAGCCCTAGTAAAATTCCTTCCTCCTCTCTCAGTGCAGGAAACGATATCTCTGACTTGAATCTTAGGATCAATGATCCTGTCCTCTCCATTTTTGGTAGCACAAATGAACCTGAGCTCCTGCAAGAAGCTGAAAGTGCCCTGGAGATGCTGGGAGACATTGACTTGGACAAGTTGCTTGATGGCACTTCTGATGGCAGCCCGGTATCTGAGCTGTCAGGAGAAAATGGAAATGTTACTCAGACAACCTACACCTCTCAGGTCATGACACCCAAGCAGGTGCCTGCCCTCCCAGAAGGTTTGCCTACACTACTTGAAAAGCGCATTGGAGACCTTCGAACAGTAAGTATGAATTCACTGACAAGAGCTTGCATTCAAGAATCTGAAAGAAAAGAAGAATAACAAAGGCCTAGTTTGTCATCTTTGAATTGCTAGCAGGAACTCTAAAAAATAAAGGATTAACATTAATGTCAGTCTCAATGGCTGGATTTGTACTTGCATGAAAACAGGCACAAAGTCGTTACAGGTCAGTTGTTAAAGCAATGTTTGGTTTTGTTTGAGCCAAGTTTTCAAGCTCTTCTGTGCAATAACTTGTACTGTTTGTTCAGGTTTTATCCATAATGGAAATATCTGTTACTTGAGTTACTAGTTTGTAACAAGGATGTGTGTTTTCTTACTTTGGAGAAGGAAACCTGAGAGGTGACTGCAGTTTACAGTCTTGAATTTTTAGCTTTTGCAACAAAAACTAGCAACAGCAATAAAAAACAAAACCCAGAGAAAGCATGCCAAATGTAGCATGAAACAGAATACTTTTGGAAGGTTAAAAGGAAGTTTGAACACATCAAAACCCTAACCTTAATGGAAGGTGTAAATCCACATCACAAACTTCTAGTAGCTTACTGAAAGAGATCAGAGACAGTAAGGTGTTACATGCGTGTTGCTTCAGTTGTGAATGTTATCTCAAGAATAGATATGTTGTGTGGTTGACCAGATTCTGATATTAAAGCTTTTTCTTACTCAGAATAAAGTGTAGTTTTTTTCTTACTCGGAGCAAGCTTTGAAAAAGTAGTTAATTTTCTTCAAGAAGTTAGGAACTAAACAGTTTGTATTACCCGTGTGTAAAAGTTTTATAGTGTCCTTAGTTACTTCTAAATTATTCAAGCTAAATACAGCCAATGAGTTAATATTTAGAGAAGTGAGAGAGCTGACCTGGTCTGCTTTTCAATATTCATCAGTAAGTTTTTAGCAAAACTGCAGAACAACTGCATTAGGCTGAAAGTTAGGATTAGTGGATTGCCTGGAACTCACACTGCTTCACTGTATAACGTAAAGCCCCAGTCAGCTGGAAGGAAGATGTAACTCAGTGGCTCTTGGGAAACCTAACCTGCTAATTTTGGTACTGGCTTCTGGAAACTTGGTGCTGTGTGAGCAGAGTGAGTCTACTTGTTCGTTTGGGGGACAAACTAGACTGTATGTTGACATAAACATTTCAACTTCCTTACCTTCTGCAAACTGCAAGTGGGGAGGACATCTAAAAATCAGGAAAAAAGAAATGGGTTATGCGAAATGCTTACCAGGATCACAGCTTTAGTGATCTTTAGTGCTAGGGAAGCTAAGAAATTGATAAAGCTGGAGGAAAAACACTCCATTCTTGAAACCGAGGCTATCTAGACTTAAATAAATAAAAAAACTTAGCCATTGACTAAATGCAATAAAAACTTAGACTTGTATAGATTAATGTGCTCTAGTTTTCCTAAGTGGGCAATTCCAACAGAGTTGCCTGACAGAGACAAGGTTATACACAAGCAGGAAAGCCATAAAATGGTATTTTTCTGTTGTGTTGAGGTAACGGGTAGGAAAAGAAACACCAGCTTGTCCACAATTTGGTGATAGCAGTGCAGTGTTTTAATCTGCCAGTGTTGCGGTCTTCAAAAGTCAGTAACACTTTCCAGAGTGGTGGTATAATGCTGAAATCACCCTTTAAGGTCTACCTGGGACTGGAATGTCAAAGTATGTCTGTCTTTCGACTTTACGTAACCCAGAAGATGATGATTGTGTTAATTACAGTTAATGGTACTAGATTCAAGACTTCCAAGTATGTATTTTTGACATCTTAACATTTGCAAGCATCTATAACCTTTCTAATTTTTTTTAGCAGGACAAATGCTTCAATATTGTTAAAGGGATAGTACCATCCCCTCAGCAGTTGAATTTGTTAGAAAGTAGTGAGCAGAATGTAGTCCTTGCATGACCTTAGGCTGGTATCAGTGCTCATGACTGAAGTGGTAAAGCATGCAGACAATGGAGTACCTTACAGTTTTTCTGTGCAGCACAGAGTTCACAACTACTGAAAACACTTTTCTTACATAAATGGGTCAGTTATAAAACTTAAAAACAGTAAGTATTTCATAGTAATTAAAGATTTTTATCAAGGTAACGTTTATTTGTAGCTCTTAGCTATGTTGTCACAAGTCACTAGACCTTCTTTACAAGACAGCATTAGAAATTCTTGATGATTGAGCATTCAGGGTCATGGCATGTTGACTGCCTATAATGTTTGTCAGTCACTATAATGGTACTACACTTGGCTGCCTTCCTATATGCATATCCTTTTCTAGCACATTTAGATGTTAAAGTGCCAGCATGTAAGGGCACGATAAGCACAAACGTGCATAATTAACAAAATTACTAAAGCTAGCTACTCCAAAGATGGTGAGAATGCTGGACAGCACCAGAGAAGAGGGATGAGATATTCCTCTGGGCATACATAGTAAGGACTGAGGTGCATCTAGGAAGCCTGGGAAGATGTGAGGCGTGTAACTGTTATAAAAGGAGCATTTTTTAGAGGAGAGCAGAAATGTGTCAGTGCCCGTGCCTGCTCCGCTTGTCAACCAGTGCTCATCTTTTTAAAGCAAATGATGACAGTGACTGTTGGTGAGATAATAAACATCTCTACCACTTTCTTTGTGGTTATTGAAAAGATGAATGTGTTCATGGCAATGAGAAAGGAAGATTCTAAATAGAATGTATATTTTCATTAGAGCAAGACAGCTTGAGTATAATAGTAATCTTTGGCTTTTTTTCTGGATAGCTGAGTATGGTTTGGTTCTGTGTAATTTTTTTCCCAAGTACTGTTCTCTAAAAAACTAAATGCAATAAAAGCTGTAGAAGTAAAGATACAAAGGCTGTTGGGTTGAAATGCTCTATGAACATTGGATACTCTTGCTGTATTTTCAGGCCGCCAAAATGTTTGATGAAGAAGGCAGGAAGAAGTTTTTCACGCAAGACATGAATAATATTCTGCTGGAGTAAGTGCTTATCTGTACAACCTTCCCTTTTTGGAAAGGGGGTGAAAGGAAAAGTACAGAAGAGGAGATGTTATTGAGGTTGTTCAACAAAGCCCTTAAAAGTCCATGAAGGTAGATCAGTCTAAGCTAGTTATTAGCTAAAGAAATTCATATATGAGTACAAGTCCTGTCATGACTGTCTGTCTTTATATAGCATTAATTGTTGTGTAGTGCCCCATGTCCTCAACTTCATCTGTAAAATTCAACAGAGCTGCCATTATTTCTTCCTCTCTGCCACTTTCATAACTCAAAACACCTTCAGCTTTCCTGAAGGAAAGTGTCAGCTCTTTTTACTGTCAGTCTTGAACTAAATGTTTAATACAGGAAGGTTCTGTGTTCATATTCTAAGAAACATAGTGCTCTATAGGAAGCAAAGTAATCTATAGAATACACTAGCAGTCAAAATTGCATTGAGGTTGGTGTGTAACGGTGACAGTAAATTTGAATGACAGTGTTCAAAATTGCTCAAGAAGTAGCTGTATGAAAGGTTTCTTGCCATTGACGAAGACTTCCTCTTTTTTTTAAAGAAGTTTTATCTGCAGATGTTCTAAGCTATTTTTAGTACGCATAGCTAGAATACATTACATATACAAAGCTTCCTTAGGATTTTGTGCAATTGTCATTTTCATTTTGGGAGTGCCTCACTGGTTGACTATTGTTTGTTTGTTTGTCAGTATTGAGCTACAGTTACAGGAGGTAAATCCTGCCATCCGCAACGGCGTGTACTCTCATCTGGAGGCTTTTGTGCCGTGCAATAAGGACACACTGATAAAGCGTCTGAAGAAGTTACACCTCAATGTCCAGGTAATGACGCGGAGATGAGATGCAGCGTGAGTCAATTATCATAGAATCACAGAATGGTGGGTGTTGCAAGGAACCTCTGCAGATCATCTAGTGCAGCCCCATTGCTACAGGAGGGTCACGTAGAGGAGATTACACAGGAACACGTCCAGGCAGAACTTTAATGTCTCCAGCATCAGAGATTCCGCAACCTCTCTGGGCAGCCTGTTCCAGTGCTTTGTTACCCTCACTATGAAAACGTTTCTCCTTATACTCAGATAGAACCTCCCGTGTTCCAGTTCTGCCTGGTGCCCCTTGTCCTGCTGTTGGACACTACTGAGTCTGATCTCATACTCTTGACACCTGCCCTTCAGGCATTTATAAGCATTAATGAGAATCCCGTCTCAGTCTTTTCTACTCTAGGCTAAACAACCAGAGCTCTGTGCTGCTTCTATTAAGGCAGATGCTCCAGCCCCCTGATAGTCTTACTGGCTCTGTGCTGGACTCTCTTCAGTAGCTCCCTGTCCTTCCTGAACTGGGAGCCCAGAAGTGGATGACCTCACCAGGGCAGAATAAAGTGGGAGGAGAATCTCCTTCAGCCTACTGGCTACAGTGGTCTTAATGCACCCCAGAATTGTGTAATAGTGATGAGAACAGAATGCAGAAGACTAGAGCAACAGCTGCTCTTGTCACTAATGAAGCAAAAGATTGTAGATCAGTTACCAAATCAGCTTAAAAGGGAGAGAGCGGGGAGAGTTGTGTACCTGCTTTTGTCACTATGTTAAGAGTAACTATTTTAAAGTATTTCAGAATTTTTGAGAATTAATTTCTTCTGTCATTCTGTACAAGGTATGTATCAGAGTAGCAGAACTGAGAAAACATAATTGTGGTCATGACAGGCTAAAAAAACTCCAAAAAAGCAACAGTCTAAAAAAACACAAACTACAAAAAAACCCTCAAACTATTGCATATGCTTTTGTGTCAAGAAGAAGAGTCTAAATATATAACAGATGATCCAGTGATCCAGCCTGCTTGACTAGGTCTTACAGATACTTTGTATGTCACCTCCAGTTGCTTTTTCCTTCAAGAATGTTTTCCCATTGAATAACTTAGGTGATCTGAAGTCTCCTAACCTAATTCTTTAGTTTAAATAGACAGCTAAATCCTGCAGACTATCTGAGGGTGTCAGAAATGCAGAAATCTCAAACTTGCTAAGGTGGCAAACAGATTCATATGCTATTTCTAACCAGTAAAACATAATAGCATGTGCTGTGCTAGTTCACAGTATGCAGTTATGAATAAGAATGTAAAGTCAGATGATGGAGGAGGAGAAACAGTAGGAAAATTGTCTCTTACATTACTTTAAT
This sequence comes from Rhinopomastus cyanomelas, assembly GCA_013400115.1. NCBI lineage: Eukaryota > Metazoa > Chordata > Aves > Bucerotiformes > Rhinopomastidae > Rhinopomastus > Rhinopomastus cyanomelas. The sequence continues at coordinate 303,853 of VXBP01002543.1, forward strand.
GTTTGAAATTCTTAATATTGGGAGACAATTCTAGAAATTCTTAATATCAGGAGATGATTCTAAATATGTAGTTCTTTTGATGTGCATAAATAATATAGAATAGTGTAATGCTCAGATAATAATACATATTTTTGCTTTATTACCTGGGATGTTTCTATGCCACAGAGGTTTTGGAGACTTCATTAATTATATACTACTTTTCAAGTTTTGAGATACTCATCAGTCAAGTTGTCTTGCTTTTTCTCTCAAGCTTTCTTGCCTTCTTGTTTTCATTAAAAGGCATTGTTTAATGAGGTTGTGTCTTAATGTTTTGAGATTGATAGGCTTTCTTGTGACTGCCAAGTTGTACGTAAATTGTATGAGAAATTTCAAGAATATGCATTTCTACAGTGCTGCTATGCTTAATAATTCAAGAGTCGTAGAAGAAATGCCTGTTGTAGTCAGTAGTGCTGGTAATATTGCCTAAAGATTGAGCAGGAAATAATTTTTGTGAAAGTGTCTGGAACACATGTTACACTGCATTTAGTGTTAATCTTTTCACAGGATGACCGCTTGAGAGAACCACTGCAAAAGCTGAAACTGGCTGTCAGTAACGTCATGCCTGAACAGTTATGCAAGTATCAAGAGGACTGTCAAGCCCGCAATCAAGCCAAGAATGCCAAGTAGGTATTTATGGAGTCTGTGCATGCCCATGATAGAGTCCAGATGGAAGTCTGTTTTCTGAGCTCAGCAAAGTACTCAGCTTCAGCTTACAGGTAGTCTTAAGTTTTTCATTTTATAAAGTACTAGATTTGTGTAACTGGTGTTATCACCTGACTCCAGAAGGAAATTCCATTAACTGAATAAAATAGGTACTGAGAGAAGAAAATGATAAAATGTGAGAAGGAAGTTCTCAAAATGCTGGATCAATGGAGGAGAATGGTGGGTTCAGGATCCTGATATATTTTGTCCTTTCTCATTGTTTTATTCTTCTCATAGTTAACTAATTTTAGTTAAATTGAAAAGTGTGCTGCCATTTCCCAGTAGAGGAAAGCCATGAGGCCTATAGCCAGCATCCATACAGTATGTCCTTTCAATTGTCTCTGAAGGACCATAAAACAGTAGGGAGAGGAAGAGAAACTCTTTACCCTTACCAACACTCCTTTCTCAAGGGAATGTTTTGTGTCTGTTGCGTATCTGTAAAAAAAAAAAATAATAATGGTTCTAACTGTAGGTTGCAAGCGGAAGATGAACGAGAGAAAAATGGATCCGAGGAAGATGATGATGAGAAACCTGGAAAGAGGGTTGTGGGACCCAGAAAGAAGTTTCATTGGGATGACACAGTGAGGTGAGATATGGATGCCCTTTTCATCAAGAATTTTCATTGACTTCACAACAGGATCTCTACGGGGGCGGTGTTAAATGAAACTGTTGAAGAAATAATTGCTCTCAGAAGTTTTGGAGAGTGTTCAGGCTAAATAGGCAAGCTAAAACACTGCAATGGTAAACACCCTTTCACTTGAAAGGCAACATCAATCTATCCAGCCCTTTATTCACTGCTTGTCTATCTGCTTAATTCAAGAAGGTCCTAGGGCATCAAGCTTATATAAGCAAAGAGCAGAGAGTGTAAGAGTTTTATACCTGCTTCCCACCATTCTAGGAAAGTTAGTGTTGCCTAATGAGCAGTTTTCTCCCACAGCAGGACAGACCACAAAAACTGGGGGATGCTGGTTTGGCAAGCATTCCAGTCCTTGGGCAAGCCGATGTCCGTAATGCGTGAATCTTAACTCCTCCCATCCCCTCTGAACACAAATTCTGTTATCTCTCAAGGTTCTTGTCTGATATCATGAATTTTCACTGTTCTGTTTCTTAGGATAGATTGTATTGAAAGTCTAGATTAACTTTGAAGCAAGCAGATCCTTCTAAATTGGTAATTTCTGTGCAAGACCTAAGCTCTTTATAAGATCTAAGCTATGTATACAAGTATACAGTCTTAAAAGGTGCTGTTGGACTTCTTGCAATGAGTTTTTAGCATGTTAACAGGGAAGCAAGCTTTGTCAAATGTGTGTGTGCACAAAAACAACCAGCGTACCTTCAGTTGGGGCCATACTTAAGAGATAGTTAACTGTGTTGGTTTTCTCATTCACGAGGCTCCAAAAGACCAGTGTTGCTCAACTGTGTGCACTGTTCTATTTTTAAGGACAGAAAATAGCATCCCTGTCAGAATCTTCTGAGATATGCAGTGTAGAATGCATTTCACTGTTTCAGACACTCTCCATCTGAAATGAGGTAGAGATAACCGTGAGTGAAGTGAGAGGAGATGGTTCAACTATAAAGAAACAGCAAAGAAAAATGTAAAAACAATTACAAAGTTATAGCTATCTCTTTCTGCAGGTCTCTGTTGTGTAATCTTGTCAAGATCAAGCTGGGATGCTATGAGCTAGAGCCAAATAGAAGTCAGTCTGCTGAAGATTACCTCAAAACCTTTATGGAAACAGAAGTGAAACCACTTTGGCCTAAAGGTTGGATGCAGGCAAGGTAAGATACCTACTCTGTAGACATACTCATTTTGGTTGTATTTATTTCTTAGATCTTGTTTATTATCATACACTTGACCTAATTTTATGCTATTAGTATGGGTTAAGACTTCAAAATATGTTGGTTGAAATGGAGTATTTTAAAACATGTTTTTTGCAAGTTAATTTTATGTTAGAAAACACATCGGACTATTTGTCAGTCATTATGGTGCCATATTTGTGAGGAGTTGCTTCCCTGCTTTCTGCTTATGAAGTGGTATATTGTAATTTTTAGGTATTTATGCATGGAAGGAGGGAAATAGTGTTTCCTGGAGTCTGATATTGGTAACTCCTAATACGGCACATAATAATCATACGGTGGATGGTCATCTTGTTAGGTTGCTAAGGCAGGGAATATCATGCTGGAAATTTACTTTTGCCTTTATATGTGGCCTGAATGGAGAAGTAGCTATGTAAATAGGGAGAGAAATAGACAGTTGTTTAAAATGGTGTACTATTTCAGAAGGAATTCTTGCTAGTCAGCATCTGTGGTACCAGAACTTCCTGGGTTCAGCCTAGAGGCAATATTTCTTACACTTTCCAGTTTAACTGTATTTAGTGTACCTCATAGCTTAGTACAGAAGCATGAAGTAGTTTATCAGTCATTGCATGTCCTTGATTTGTTCATGTGTATCACAATTACCTTTTCACACTTTCTTGGTAAGTTTGCAGATGACGCCACGTTAGGTGGGGGTGTTCATCTGCAAGAGGGTAGGGAGACTCTTCAGAGAGACTTGGATAGATTGGACCAATGGGCCAATGTTAATGGCAGGAGCTTCAATAAGGCCAAGTGCCAGGTTGAGCACTTGGGCCACAACAACCCCCTGCAATGCTACAGGCTTGGGGAGGTGTGGCTGCTGAGCTGTGTGGCAGAAAGCGACCTGAGAGTTCTAATAGACTGGAAGATGAATATGAGCCAGCAGTGTGCCCAGATGGCCAAGAAGGCCAGTGGCATCCTGGCCTTTATTAGAAATATTGTGGCCAGCAGGAGCAGGGAGTTTATCGTCCCCCTGTATTCAGCACTGGTGAGGCCACATCTTGAGTATTGTGTCCAGTTTTGGGACCTCAGAACAAGAGAGATGTGGAGGTGCTGGAGCAAGTGCAGAGAAGGGCAACCAAGCTGGTAAAGGGCCTGGAGAATAAATCTTAGAGGAAAGACTGAAAGAGTTAGGGCTCTTTAGTTTGAAGAAGAGGAAGCTGAAAGGAGACCTCATTATTCTCTACAACTACCTGAAAGGATGTTTTGGAGAGGTTGGTGCTGGTCTCCTCTCACAAGCAATTAGTGATAGAACAAGAGGGAATGGGTTCAAGTTACAACAGGGTAAGTTTAGACTTCATATTAAGGAAGAGTTTAACAAAAAGGGTGGTCAGTCACTGGAATGGGGTTCCCAAGGAGGTGGTTGAGTCACCATCCCTGGATGTGTTATAAGATTGTTTGGATGAGGTGTTGAGGGATATGGTTTAGGGATGAACTTGTAGGGTCTTGAAATCATGGCCACCATGGAAACAATGACATGGATCTCTCATACCAACTTTTACATTGAAATATATGTATGCAATGGAAGGATTCTTTTCCAAGCATGCTCTTGCTTGGGAACATACACTGACTGCACTGTCTTTTTCTTTGTTGTGTATCTTTGACTTCTATTCCTGTAGTAGTTAAGCTGTCTTGAACCTTTAAGGATGATACTACAAGTTACTGGGGCCTGAGACTGATTATGGATCTTCATTCCCAAATGAGAAAGATAAAGAAAAATAGACAAAGGAGTTGGGAAGATGGGTAGGTCAGAAAGTGACACACTGAGTTGTCATGAGGAGTGTTCCTTCTTTTCCATTATGTTCTTTGTAAGCATTCAGTGCTCTTATTGGGGAACAAAGCAATACAGATTTAAAGGTGTAGGAAAACATTTCTATACTATTTTGCCTACTTGGAAACAAGGGAGAGGAGCACATTTTCATTAGTTTTCTGTTTATAGCTGGGTTTAGGTAGCAAGTTGTAGGATAGGTTACAAGTTAGGAATTGTTTTCACTTTCCACTTGTCAGCTGAGGAGCTGATAATTATGTAAAAAGAAGCATAAAAAGAAGCATAAAAAGCATACTAACTCTCACTGTTCATGATCTCTAGTAAAATGCATGGGTAAGTCCAGTATAATGGAGTCGCAGGAATGGTGCGCAATGGCATATGCAAAATAGTAAAGAAAACTAGAAACAAGCTTGGTTGCTGTGTTGACTTTCTACCTCTGCTTTAGCACACCCTCAATACATTAATGACAAAACCAAAACCTGTGTTCAATGTGTAGACGTAAATTGTGAAAAGTTTACAATAATCCTTAATTTGATGTTTTAAAGTATTTCATTAACTATAGCAGAGAGAATCCAAAATATGTCTTCTGTCCAGTTGGAGGAGATAGTATTCTGTTACGTTGACTTCTGCTTGGCTTTTTGCTGAACTATTTTGAACTTAAACTTTCCCCTTTTTTAGCATTCTTCCATTTATGGCTGCCTGAAACTACACCTCGATAGCAGTATACACAAACTAGCTGCTTTGGGCACAGATAATCAAAGGGTTTTTGTGAAAATTCGGGTGTTATTAGATATTTGGTGGTCATACCAAGTAGACCGTCAGTGGAATTCTACCAGTAGAATCACTTCATGTTCCTTTTCTTCCATCTCCTAGGATGCTTTTTAAAGAAAGTCGAAGTGTTCACAATCACCTCACTTCTGCTCCGTGAGTATAATCGTGACAATTTGTTAATACCTTTAGGTTGTTCATAGCATCTTTTCTCATCTTCATGCTACCTTTTTTTAGGCAAAGGAGGGGGAGGTGTTTGGGGATTTTTTTTCTGAGAGACTGTTTAGTATTGTTTTTAATGATTTAATGTAAATGTAATGTTCTAGTAGCTATTGTAACTTATGCAGTGGCTAGATAACTCAAGTGAATACTTATTCTTGAATCAACACTGAATATTTCAAAGCACTGTAAATTACCTACATTTTGCTGTACAGCATCTAAAATTGAATTAAGAGACTGCAGTACTTCCTGCTCTTTTTTCTTCCTCATAAATATCTCTGAAACAGTAGAAATCTTTGTCTTAGTGGAATTTTACCACCTTGATTTTTTTCAGTGCCATGTCCCTCTTGGGAGCTGCTTGCATTCAGACAGAATTCAGATCAACAATAGTAACTTTGAATAACGCACCAATTGCCATCTTTGTGATCAGTATGATTAACTTGAGATTTTTCTACATAATAGCAAAAATGAGTCATGATCTAACCTACAGTAAGGAGTTTTTTTAACCCAGCATATTCCTAGTTGTTTGGGAAAGGAGAATAAATGACCTACAAGCTGTAAATATGTTGATCCTTCTTGAAGAAATAGGAATGAGGAAAGGTGTGAAATGCTGAACTTCTAAGTTGAAGCTGATGACTAACAGTCTTTAATGCAGTCTCAGCTCACACGACTGCAGTTGGTGCTATGGTGTTTACTTACACTGCAAAAGAAAATGGAGATTTGTTAAATGGCTTCTTGCAACAGAGGTTAGACACAACTGTTTCACAGTTGAGGATAAGCAACAAAACACTTTGAGGTGAGGGGCAGTGACTTTTTTCTCTTTGAAACATAAATGAGAAGACAAAGTACACTCAAGTGACAAAAACATCAGTGTAAAGTGAAATTATATAACCGTTATAGGTGACTTCAGCTTAGACAAAGCTGTGGAAAGGAGACAAACTTAAGATTATAAGAGGCTGAAATGACTTGACATTCTGAAGTTTTGGTAAATCAGAAAATTAGAAAGTTTGTCTGACACAGCAAGTTGTATCAGCAATTCAGTGAATTCTGCATCTAATTTAAATTTTTCTAATTTAAAAGTGTGCTTGTTCTTTCCCTCCTATATTTTAACCCATTTTCTTTTGAAGGATATTTTATTAAAGGCTATTTACAGTAGTCTTTCTTCTAGCTTATTGGTTTATAATCACAGTAACAGTTAAAACTTACTTGCTTTTCTTGTCTTTTGCACATGTCTCCCCTGTGTTTTAGGGCAAAGAAGAAGGTGATTCTCGCCCCTAAACCCAAAATGAAGGTAAATGCCTATTTAGATACATCACTGTTTGACACAACCTGTTTCCTGCCTCTGGTCCAGAAAGAGTCAGAAGGGTTCCATCAGAAAGTGCTATGAGACCTGACTTTAAAGTAAAGACAGTAATAAAGACTATGTATAGCTTTAAGCTGTACTAGCTTTTTTGAAAATCAAGTGCAAAGAGGTACTAGTCTCCATAAGACTTCACTTTTTTACTGTATTCTGTGTGTTTTCAGCTTGTATTAAATTTGGCAGCACTGGAAAAATAAGTGGCTGAGAGGATAAAGATAGTAAGCTGACAGAGGTTCTCAATAGACATGAACAGATGCTAAGTCTGAAGTTCAGTAGCAGTTTCACCTAGTGATCGGATTAGCTGCCCTGTTCTTTACATGATTGATTATTCTTCACTGTGTGGAGCACTTCCAGCTATGTGGAGCAGCAGAACTAGGGTTTTAAAGTACAGATACTGAATTATCACACAGGATTTTGCAACACTTAGAGATACAGATGTATAATGTGACAATTTCAGTAATATATCTTTTGATTTGTCTGAATTTATACAATAATAGTATTAAAGAGTCGAGATTTGTTCCAGAAGGGCTATTCAATCTGTTTTTTATCTTTCTCAGGACTCCAGTCCAAAGAAAGAACAGAAAACCTGTATGTCTTCAGTCAATTCAAATTGTGCTACTGTACTGAGTTCCAGCACACCTGTCTGCACCCCAGCCAGCTCTAGCTGTGCAGCAGCTCCAGTGACTATCTGCTTAGATGACTCACTGGATGAAGACCTGTCTTTCCACCCACCCTCTCTGGACTCTATTTCTGATGCTCTGGCAGTTATCAATAATGGTGCCAAGGGATCACCCCTTGGGCCTGCCATAGACACACCAACATCCAGACCTCGCCCAGGACTGAGGGAAGAGAAACTAGCGAGCATTATGAGTAAGTTGCCTCTGGCAACTTCAAAGAAAGTAGAGCCCACTCAAACACCCCATTCATCAAGTCTTATTGCTGGTCACACAGGGCCAGTACCAAAGAAACCCCAGGACCTAGTACACACTGGTATCTCTTCAGGCCTTATTGCTGGATCTTCAATTCAAAATCCTAAGGTTTCCTTAGAGCCTTTGCCAGCCAAACTACTTCAGCAAGGACTACAGAGGTCAAGCCAGATCCAAGCTGCCTCCTCTTCTTCACAGACTCATGTTTCTTCCTCTAAGACCCAAGCAGCTATTTCCACCTCCTCTCAAAGAACCAAGGATGCTAATATCTTGGTGTCATCTTCTGATGCTCAAGGTGGTTCTTCCTCAACATCACAAATGACAAAGGTGCACCAGCATTCAGCTGTACAGCAGAAATATGTTTCTCCTTTACAAGCAACTATTAGTAAATCACAGACTAATCCAGTGGTGAAATTGAGTAGTAATCCCAAACTGTCTTGCTCTTCACCAGTCATCAAGGCTCAAGATAAGTCTGTAGTATATCGCCTGCCTTTGTCTAATCCTTCATCTGGAAGTGGCTCTCAAGTGTCTCACCCACTGGTTTCTCGGACAACATCCAGCACCTCTACCTCTAGTAACTATTTAGCTAAGGCTATGGTGTCACAGGTTTCTTCCCAAGGTTTCAAGCCTCCCTTCTCAATGGCTGCCTCTCCCAAACCTGCTGCCTCTCCCAAGCCCTCTGCATCCAAGCCCTCTGTGACACCCAAGCCAAATCCATCACCTAAATTTTCATCCAAGTCCACCTCGTCCCCCAGGCCTGCAACAACGCCCAGTTCTTCCAGTTCAAGTGCACTAGTTTCCCAGAGTAGTCATTCCAGCAACAACCCCCTTCATAAACAGACCAGTGGTGTAAATATCAGCAGGCAGTCTCCCACAATGAATTTGCTGCCCTCTAATCGCACCTCAGGCCTTCAGCCTGCAAAGAACCCTCAGGCTTCTTCAAAATTGCCCAACTCTTCTCCTTCTGGAACTGTTGGAAAAAATAATCTGGGTGGAGTTGGAATGAATGTACCTGCCAGCAGAGGCAGTAACCTTAGCTCGAGTGGAGCTAGTAGGACTAGTCTGTCTGGGGGAGCAGGAAGTGGAACACAGGGTGCTACTAAACAGTTATCAACTCCACACAGACCATCTTCTGCCTCAGGGTCTCCAGTTGTAGCAGCCAGTGTGCAGGTATGCATCTAATGAGTTACATTTAAACCTTACAGTAATATTTATCACTCTTACTATGTAAACATTTTTTCTTGCAGTACCTTGATTTGAAATGTGTCAAATTTCGTATGTGTACTCTAAGTACCAATGCTTATACTGATGAAACTTGTGAGTAGGTATTTCTAGCTGATGTGAACTGTAGGGATGAGTGTGGAACACACCTTCACTCTAAAATGTTGCTTGGTCTGTACTATGGAACAGAATTTTCTTGGGTTTATTTTGGCCATAAGAACACTACAAAAGGAAGGCTTCGTGTGACCGTAGTTTTGGGGTGGTATTTACTTGCATTACTGGATGTGTCTTCTTGAGTATTTACTTGTTTGTGGGGATGGCGGTCACAGTGAAAAGGTGTCTTAGTACATTTGTTGCCATACTTCATGAATAAGTTGGAAAATGAGGGTTCAATTGCTTGTAGTTTAAATACAAATCTGGCATTCTACTCAAAGTTAATACTTGCCTTTCTGTAGGATTTGATTAAATATGTTCTGTAGGATCTAGTCAGACTGAGACAGACCTCATTAATATTTAAATATCTCTAGAAACTGAGCACTTATGCAGAACTTTTATTGCTGGAGATAGTTATACAAAAATCATGCAAAACAGACATTTCGAAAATACTTTTAATCTGAAACTTATGCATGTTTTATTTACACAAAGACAATCTTCTTTCTTAAGTTCTGGGATTTTCTTACTGGGAATGATTCAATTACTGAGGTGATTTGGGGTTTTCTTAGTTTATTGCTCTCTAACCTGCAGTCTTTACTACTGCAAAGTTAAAAAAATACTACTGTAAATCAGTCTTGATGTACAACAAATGGGAAATCTTTGTATTTTACTGAATGCATAGCTGCTACATGGTAGTGATGTACACTCAGCTTTCAGCAATGGTTTATAATCTTCTGGCTTAGCAATTTTCTTGATGCAGCTGAGTAACAAGATTATTTTTAAAAGATGTTTTAATCTTTCATCCTATTGTATCTCTACTGTTACTCTAAACAAAAAAATGCCTGGCAGGCTCAGGCACAGCCTTCTCATTATTTTGGGCACTTCTAATTGAAAAAAGCCACAACCTATATGCAGTATAAGGGCCACAGAGATACCACATAGGGCTGAGAGAAGAGCTGAGCCAAATATGATGCAGTTTGGGTATTGTGGAAGGTGGCTGCAAGACAGAAAAAAACCCTCCAGTGAATGAACGCGAGTTTTCTTCCTAGTGCAATCAACAGAATCTAGAGGATACAATTGCTGTGATGTAGAAGAAAATGTGAAATGGATATGGTAGTGCTTAAGGATGGTTGTTGAGGGAAATAAGTAGTATTGTGTGGGATGATGACATGAATTCTGACAATCTTTCGTGTAGTTAAAGGCAAGTAATTTTCTTCTAGAAACACTGATCGCCTGGGGAACAAAATGCACTTAGGAAACGATATTGAAGAGGACTGGAGGTGGTCTGATGGGTAGTCAAGTAACATGAGTGCACACTGTAATACAGCAGATTAAGGTGTGTTGATATATGGAAGGGGAGAAATCAGCTAGAGGTACTGAGCAGTGCAGGGATTCACTGAAATAATGACTAGTTTTATATTTGTGGTTTTTTGATGCTTAAACAGTTACTTCAACCTAGAATAGGTTCAGAAGAATGGTGCCAAATGTGCAGACTGAAGCTTTGTCAGTGGAGGACATTCAACAGGCAATTAGAAATAAATTACCTTGCAGTCCAAGTACACTGAAGGGGAAGACATTTGTGATGAGAGCTTTATTTTTAGCCTTAGAGATGTGACAGCTGGCTACTGAACTAGTTGGCTAGTTGTTAGCTATAGTGAACTAAGGAGTTAGTTAGCCCTCTTAAAATTTGGCAAAAGACTTTGTGGAAAGGGGATTTACTTTCATGGTTTGGGGATTTAATTCCTGTCTGAGATCACAGAATCACTCTGGTTGGAAAAGACCCCTGGGATCATAAGAGTCCAACCATCTACTGTACCTTACAAGTTCACTCTTAAAACATATCCCTCAGCTGGTCAGATGAGAATGGTGCCTGAGTTGCTCATTAGAATACCCTGGTCTGCTTAGATTGAAGATGAGATTAGGTTATTTTATGTGATGATAAAGATGTTCTGAACTCGGAAGCGTCCGACAACAAGAGTGCTTCCTTCCTTTCCCATTTTGATTGCCACAGTTCTTTACCATACTGTAAGCTTACACCTGCCGTAGTTTCACAGTTTTACTCTGAAATAGTCTGTTACATTACAGTAAGAGTGATGTAAAATTCAGGAACACTGTCTGTGATTGCCCTGAAAGTTCTAACTACCATTACTCCTCAAGCAGGCTCTGCCTTAGACTTGCAATAATCATAGTAACTCAGATTTACACAAAGAGTGTGAACCCCTTTATGAGGTGCTAAATAGGGGAGATAAATGGAAACATCTGAACTGCAACTCTGTTGGGGCACTCTCTGTAGCTTTCTTTCGTCACTGAACTCTTCTCCTCCTCTTTGAGAAAAGAGTAAGCAAGGCCTTGGCAGAGCACATTACAAAGCTGCTTCCTGATTTCAGGCGTTTTACAGATTCACAATTGCAGGAGATTACTGTGTGGCCTTTATTTTGTTACACAGTAGGCGTTGCGTAGCTAACAGCTGTCTTTTTTTGTACATAGGCTTATTGTGAAATCAGTCTTTTAAAGGTGAAATAAAATATGCAGGTGTATTGGTGTCTTTAATACATTTTTCCACTTACGGGATAGAGAATGTCTTAAACTTGACTCCTGCAGGACTACTACAGACACTTGCTACAAACATCACTCTGTAGTTGTTTACGCTTTACAGGGTTACTGCTCTAAAATTGTTTTCTCTTAAGCAGGAACTAACCTTTCTTGAACTGCTTATATTTGAATTCTTGGAAGTCTTTTCGCTTCTGGGAATTCTCACCATTGTGCTGTTTCTGTTAAGTTATGGAGTTCAAGGAGACTTAAATTTAATTGTAAGCGTCTGTGTTCACTGAAGTTACTCTAAATGTTTGGTTTAGTTAAGGCTTACTTGTATTAATGCAGAAGTTTGAAATATTCTCTTTAGTCTGAGGTCTTTTTTAACTCAAATATCTAAAATATCTGAGCTTAAGGCTGTTTCAAAATGTTTTCTATATTGTTCTGTAGCAAATCATTAGAGAATTGAACACTTGCATATGAAAAAACACCATGCATAGAGCAGGAAAGATTATTTTTTTAAACAAGAATGAGATGCTATTCTGTTACAGGACTTCATGCAAGTTAGGAGCTATTGTGGCTAAAATGTTCTGAGTAATCACAGCAACATTACTGTTGGAAGAGGTCTCCAAGATCACAAAGTCCAGCTGTCAATGCAACACTACCATGCCCATACGATAATATTTTCAAATGCCAGATCTAGACATTTTTTTTAATATCTGCAGGGATGGTAACTCCACTACCTCCCTGAACAGCCTGTTCCAGTACTTGACAACTCTTTCAGTGAAGTTTTTTTGCTGTCCAACATACCTCAGGTCGTGCTGGGTTGGTTTGATTTCCTCTTGTCCTATCACTAGTGACTTTCAAGAAGAAACTGACCCCTCCACCTGTCTACAACCTCCTTTTAGGTAGTTGTAAACAGCAATAAGGTATCCCCTCAGCCTCCTTTTCTCCAGTTCCCTTAGCCACTCTTCGTAAGATGTGTCTTCCAGGCCTTTCACTAGCTTTGTTGCTGCTCTTTGGTGTTTTCATTTTTAAGCTATGGTGAATTTAATTTAATTGTGGCATATGTAGTGTGGAGAGACAATTTTCCTTTGCCTTTTGCTTTGGCTTGCACCTTGTACATCAATATGTATGTCTGCATCTTGGCAACCTAATTTCTCTCGGAAGTGTAGGGATTCTTGCATACGAACATAATTTTCAAAAAGTAACTGGTTCTAAGGAACATCTGCAGACATAGGTTTCTGTTAAGACTGAGATTTGGAAAGGGCAGAGTAATAACTGATCTTCTGAAGAATTTCAGACCTACATCTGATAACTTTGTATTATTACTCTAATAGAAGATGTTGCATTAGATTTTGATGGTGCACCCAGTGCATAATTAGAAAGGAGATAGAGGAAATTACCTGCAAGACTGATGAGAAAAACAAGAGACAAACCATAGTATTACATCTTAATCAGAGACTTAATTGTAATTGTACTTGCTCAGGTGCCTTCCAACTGTTTACCTGTGGTATATTAATGCACTTCTCAATAGAAAGTAGTATTATCTCTTTGAAGAATACAAGTCAGAGCTGTACAGTGTTGAAATACCTCCTTTTCTTTGTACAGTCAACAGCAGGAGCATCATTATTGGCTAACGCCTCACCTCTGACTCTCATGGCATCACCCCTGTCTGTAACCAGTCAGAACGTGACATCTGCACCGTTAACTCCTTTTGGGATGCTGAGTGGCCTTGTTCCTGTGACCGTGCCCTTTCAGTTTCCCTTGGAGCTACTTGGCTTTGGGACGGACACAGCTGGAGTGACAACCACCTCGGGATCTACCTCAGCGGCTTTCCACCACAGCCTAACTCAGAGTGAGTAAAATGATCACACCTTGCTGTAAGGAAGGGTGCAAAATGGAAATTAAGAAGGGAAGCAAATAAGCTCTTGAGAGAGACAAATGTGGTTTGTGAAAATCACTACAGGAGAGTAAATGTGATTTCTTTGTTGGTAGAACTTTATGTAATTATCCAAATACTGAAAATCACCTTTGATAGACTCAGCTTCATGGTTATGATCACATAATGTACTTAGTTCTGAACATGCTACTTTGGTTAAGGAACGTTGCTTGAAGGTCTTTAAATGTCATGTTACAAATAAGAGACTTAATGTGGTGAATTCATCAAAATATCCTTAGCGTAGTAATCTCAGATATCAAACAGCTCTCTTATGTGGAAGTACCAACCGAGATGCCATTTATTTATATGAAGAGTTGCATTGTAATAGTGAGGCATGGTCCTTGGTCTGATTTTGATTAGTCATATCTGAATAGGTCTTATTGTTTACTTGTTCCAGCTTTCAGAATGCTATCAGGAATTTATTTTTTGTTGTTGAGAGGTGTCTTCAGAAATTTGTGTAAATTGGCATCCTACTGTAGATACACTGTGAGAAAACCAGCAACTTCCTATTACACAAAGGCTGCCACTCTGTCCAGTAGAGCAGAGATTCTTAATCTTTGTTGCTTTCCTTTTCTTCCTCCCCAGACTTACTGAAGGGTTTACAGCCAGGTGCTCAGCACGCAGCAACGCTGTCTCACTCACCTCTGCCTGCTCACTTGCAGCAAGCTTACACAGGTAAAAACATTCTTTTTTTTTACTCATTTTTTATTTAAAAGATTTCTACCCTAGGTTGAAATTATCCAAGGCTGAAATTAGTTTAGAGAAGGTACAGCACAGGGACAAGTAGTACACGTGTACTACTGTCAAGTGTATCATTTTTGGAACCTGCAGTGTCAGGAACAAACAAAATTCAAAAATGTCAGTAGTACTTTATGGTAGAGGACCTAGAAATTGGAGTATACAAATTCAACTAGTGAGGAAAAAGTAGTACTACTTACTGGATTAGTGTTCATGATTGTTTACAGGCTGCTTATTTTCTGTGTGAGAAACAGTTGCCGATAAAACTAACTCCTCCTTCAGAGGAGAAACTGACCATGCAGCTAGAAGCTTCCCATTTCTTGTAATAGTATATACATGTGTGAACGGTGTGGTGGTTTCCTAATGGAAGATCTGCCTTCCCTGGGAATTTTATAAGAATAGAAGAAAATTGAGTATTGTGTTTGAGAAACTTGAGGCAGAACATCTCCTTTGTTTGTTTGTAAAGCTTAGAGCTGAAGAACTACCCTAAAGCTTTAGAAGGTGCAGTATAGAGAGTGCTCCCTTCTTTGCCATGTGTAGAGGCGGGTTTTTTTTGGCAGGCAAACAGGAAGGTGGACAGTGTGTTTTGGGTGGGAATATCTCACTCTGTTCTCAGTCTTCTGCACTAAAAAATGGGCAGTGTTGCTTTAAGAGGCTGTGGAAACAGTCAATTTGGTAAACCTTTTAATGTCACAAAAAGTACTATGTGTTGAATACTATAAACGTATTTTTTAAACTTAAAGGCTTTAAAGAAAGGCCTGGTTTTAATGGTATTTTTCAGTATCACAAGCTGCAACTTAATCTTTTGGTATAAACCTGGTGTCAACCTAGTTTCAACAGTTATTTATAGTTAACTACAAAGAAGATGCAAAGTCTAGAGACTATACTTTTTGGTGGTGATAAAGCTGAATGTGCCAGATTCCTGTCTCTTTTTCTATAATTATGAAAAGTTCACTCATGCATTTATTCTTCCCTTTCTTTTCCTGTTGCTGATCTACAGATGGAGGCCAAAGCAAAGGGGACGCTAAGTTACAGCGGAAAAACCAGTGACTTCTGAACAAGCAAGGGAGCTGAAGCAGTTCTGGTTGGCTGACAGAATCTGCCCAGTTGGGAAAGTGCTTATTGTCACAGGGCTGCTGTTTCTGTCGATGTTTACATATTCTGATCCCAAGCACTGTGGTGAGAGGAAGAAGAAAAAGAAAACAATACTTGATCAAAGAGAGAAGGAAAAGGAGGACTGGTCCTCCTGGTCATGCAGACTGGTCATAGTTTGATCTTGCCTAAAGAAACAAGCTTTTTTTCTGTTCTGATTGGCTTTTAAAAGAAAGTGATTGTCAAACCCACAGCAGCACAAATATTGTGGTTTTTTTTCTGGATGTTGTCCAATGACAAAGTCCAAAAGTGTGATAAGGAGCTCTACAATAGGTTTATCTATCCATTATATAAGGTGGCATCAACCACTGTAGTGCCCAGTATAAGATTATTTGTAGGTCCCCAGTGTGCTACATGGGTGTGGACCAAAGGCTATGTAGACAGAATGGAGGTGGTGCTGGGATACTTGGCATTATCAACCCTTATACAAATACAGTTTCTGATATGGGCATTTTACTAGCTTTACAAGGCTGTTTGGCTTTAGGGAGTTTACAGATGTGTGCAGTCTCATTAGACAGTTGTCTTCAAAAGTAGAACTCCTGGTACATCAAGACTACTGGGAAGTCCCCTGCTCCTTCTTTGACTGTATTTTTTTTTTAAACAAAGATTCTTATGTAAGGGAGTATGGGGATGGAAATTTCTGCATTTACATGAAAAGGAAACCCACATTTTATTGGTCAGACCTAGCATTTCTTTCCCACGTCTTTGTTTTCTTTAAGGTACATTGATTTTTTTTTTTTCCAGTCCTTCCATTTGTTAAACTTTTTTTGCCTTGTCTGTATCTGCTACTGAAAATAAGTAATGTTCTATTCATTTATCTTATAAAGCATGTCTGATTCTTTATTCATTCTAATTCTTCCTCATCTTTCATCTGACTCCTCCCAAAAGCCATGCATGATGCTGATTTGCTAGTTAAAGTTGATTGAGCAATTCCAGAGCCAGATTAAAACTGCTTCAGGCATTAGCCAAAGAGGAGTCCTTACAAAGAGACCAGAGGTGCCTTCTCTTCTGGGGGCTGAATGGTTTTGTCTCCAGCATTTCCTGCCCCTGCTGGCCTGTGGAGTTCCTGACCTGAACTCTTCCTTACATGGTAGCACAAGACTGCAAAGCTGGCTTTATATTTTTTTTTACACCAATACATCGACTGGTTAATTTGTAAGGTTAGGAGTATCCAGCACATATTGCACTTTCAACACTAGGACAGAACTTTGCTGTTGAGTCCCTTGTATTGTCAGATAAAGGGTGAGAATGGCAGAAACTGACATAAGTCATAGGAAAAATGAGCAGATAAAATAGTATGATGCTTTTCTCTGTAAAATCCAACATTCCATTGACCAGAGATGCTGAAATTCATAGTAGCTAGTCTTTCTAGTAGTTTGATACAAGACCAACCAGTGATTACTGGTTATCTCCCTTTCCAGAAAGACTTTGACCCATGCATAAAGAATATCCAGTGGTTTTTTGCTAGATTAACTTATAGCTTTCAGGTTTCTTTCATATGTGATTTATTTTTCTTAGACCAGACAACAATTTCTTTTCTATTTAGAGCTCATTTTAATTTTATATAAATATATATACGTGAATTAAAAATAATATATATTGTGTATTTAGTATTAAAATGTTGGGTTGAGCTCAGCAATAAATGTTTTTGCACAACACTTCTGTGAAAGACAGATTGAATTTAAAGTAAGATTCATTACTTGGTTAACTTTGCTCCACAGCACCTGCCAACGGAATGCTTTAGCTAGTGCTCCTGTTTTGTATGTGGTATGTTGATTAGATGAGCTTCAGTCTCCATCGTCAAAGTACAGTTTGAAACATGCAGCTACCTTAACTGCAGCATTCGTACTTCTGTGCACATTCTGTCAAAATACCATAGACTTTAGAATGCAAGCTTTATCTGTTGGGGGTTTTTTTGATCCTCTCTTTTCCAGGAAGGGTTGAAGGAAGACAGCTTTTTTTTTTTCCTGAGGCCTAACAGTTCTGGCAGGATTCTCTGAACTGTCAAACCTGATACTTTAACAATGCCTGTAGCTAAGGGAGTTGCAGCAGTTTAATATTTAAAAGACCCTGTCCTAAGAGTTCTACCTCTTCTATGTTTTCCTCATCAAGGCATCTCATTCAAATTGCCATCTTTTGTCTTCATACTTTATAAATTTTAGTTTGGGAGACTTGGAGCCCTTTAAGTACAGCACAAATTTGTCAACACTTCTCTCTTCCTGGAAGCACGCCTCATCTTTAGTTGAGGAGTTTCCCCTTTAAATCTTAAGGAGGGTGGGAGTAGTCCTGTCTGTGTGGCCTGTTGAACTTCTCAGTCTTGAGAAACAGTTAAACTAATAATTATTGTGGAAATGGGTGGTAGGATGGTGAGAATAAAGATGACCATGCATTGTTTGTGAAGCCAGTTCAAACAGTCGCCCCAGAGGGTAACTCTTCAGTCATTGTGCTTCTAATCACTTTGGGAAATCAACAATGTGGCATCAAAATGCAGCATTCCCTACTCCCTTTTCTCTCTGGTTAAACTTAGCAAGGCCAAATCAAAGGAATTAATGGGGTGTGTCCCAGAGACCTTTGCAGGTAGCATAAGCAGGATGGGAAAGGGAAGGATTTCTGCAATGTCCAAATGACAAATTAGGTTAATGTTGTACTTTTCTTGTGTACAGCAGCTCTTCTAAAGACTTTGTCCCCAGGTTTTTACTACTTTTTAAGGGCCTTTGTTAATAATAAACTGTAGTTGTACATACTAAATAACCCTCAGTATTCACAAGCAATAAGAAAGCCAAGTAGAGCTGTCTTTTCCCAGGCAGCAGGGCTGAACTTGGTTTGGGGACTTGAGCTAATGTGTCAAGCTCACTGAAAGCCCCAAACAACTGCAAGCAATAATTTCAAACACAGGTTTTAGATGTTAAAACCGTCTGGGTAATATTTTCTGCTACATGATCCAAAGTCTGAAAAGTTGTGATAGCTGTTTTAAATCCTTTTGAAGCATTTACAAAGAAAGAAGGCAGGCTAGTTGGAAAACAGGCTACAGAGTTTCCTGGTACCTTGGATTATTAACTGCAGTGTTCTCCCTCTCCAAGATGCAAATGGCCTACATCACTTTGTCCAGCCTTCTCTGTTGATTTGAGATACATGACTAATACAGATCAGCTAAGTCACAAGTGTGGATGCTGTGGGTTTCACATCTGTTTTCTGCTAATCAGAAGTAACTTTTAATTACCTGGGTTCTGCTTCTTGTTTGAATCCAGTCAGAGTTAACTGATGCTCAGATCTCGGGATGAGACAGGTGCCAAGAACCTGTTTCATTCTCGCAGTCTCATCACCTGACCCTTCCTCCACACTCCTTCTCCACTTGGTGCAAGACCTTTGAGGACATGAAAACAGATAATCCTGCAACTCTCCCAAGCTGCCATCAGTTGTGTGAACCATTAACCCTCTGTGAGTCATACTGGACTCCAACTAACTTTTATCACATTTGCTGCTACATTTGTAAAGTGAACTTTTGGCTGTATTTATTAGCAAATCTTAATCTAGTTTACAACTGTTTATTTTTTGTTTTGATTAGCTTTTGCCCACAGATGGATTAGAAGTCTTGGGATGTTTGGGTTGGTTTGTTGTTGATTTGGATTTTTGGGGTTTTGGTTGGTTGGGGTTTTTTGAGTGAATTGGTGAAGGCGCAGTGGTCCCTCTTCTTTTGTTTTGAATTTTACATTGCAGAGAACCTGCAGCCAGGCCAAGCTGTGGAAGACTTCCTCTCATGGCCAACTTTCATATTTTGCTGAATTGAGGTGAAGTTGTTAAAGGGACACTTGCTTTTTGTTTGGGTTTGTGGTTGGTTGGGTTTTTTTCCATTAAAAGAACCAGAATGTGGAAGCAGTAGGCAAATGACTGGTTTAATTAATACTTTATGCAATTTTAATTTTATAGAAATTAAGAGGTTGGTAGATTTTGATTGGTCTTATCTCTGGTGAAATGGCTGTTGCCCTCCATGACTTACTTGATTCAGGCCTTTGTCCTTTGTTTAAGTGCCTTTTTTGTTTTTAATTTTTATTTCCCTACCCTCTTTAAACTGTTCTCAGAGATCCTGAAGTGCTGGAAGGCATTTTGGAGGAAATCTTAAGCTTGCCAAGATGGCTTTATGCTGTTATACTATTTTTTCCCTTTTGTAAAGAAAAAATGTGTGTAATTCCATAGCTGCTGTACTAAGGTTCTATGTGCTTGTGCATTCTTTCTCTCTCTCTCACACACATGCACACAGCAATATTCCTGTGAAACCTGTTCATCCTCTTATGTTCTGCTGGCTTTGATAAATGAAGGTGAACGTTTGTGCACAGATAGCAGCACAATAAAGAGTGTGTGTGTGCAAATGAGTGTGAGAGAAAGGAAGAGACTAATGAGAATGACACTTGCATTTTTCTCTGAAGCTTTCAAATTTGGTTCTTAAGTCATGACTAAAACGCTGTGGGCCCCTCTTAAAATATTGGACCACTTCACACCATCTGCAGCAAAGATGTGTCTGAAAACCACAAGAGCAGGGGACAGAAGGTTAAAATAACAGCCTGGAAGAAGTTTAAGATCCATTGCAAGGAGTCGGTTGTGTGGCTGTTGCATCTGCTTGACACCAGGTGTTGCAAGGGTTCTCACATTTTCTGAAGTTGTCACTGTACCGTGCATCGCATGTAAGAAGTAATTTGGTAAAACCTGCAAGAGTGTAGCTGCTGATTGAAGGTAAACCTGGCTACACTTCACATGCTGCCTAAGTCATCCACCATAAAGTACTTTTCTAGTTGTACTTCTGAGACTACATTTATTTGTTAGTATGAACAGTAAGTTCTTGTTTCAGGTGCAAGTTGAGCCCTCATAATAGTGTCTGTGCTTTTGTTCCTTGTTCTGACAGAATTAGCAATGTGTGTAGATCATCCAGTGACTTCAACAATTCTGTGTCAAGGATCTAATTTGGAATTATTATAAACGTGCGTACCTGGTATTAGCAATCCACCTGTGGGCCAAGTGCTAATCTTAACATACGTACATGACTAGATCCTGCTAGTCCTGTGATGTGCTTCCTTGTGGGGGAATCTGATTTTGAGTTGCAATAGGAAAATGAAGCACTTAGTTTCCAGAATGGGAATGGAATGAAGAGTCCTTCATAGGTGGAGAACCCAGGCAGAGAACAGAAAACAAGGTATCAAATACAACATGTTCCCGCGGCAGAGAACAGCCTAACTGCTGTTTCAGTTCTTGTCTTCACATGTTTGAGCAAAGCTGTTTGTGTAAACTAGGCCATTGGGTAGATTACTACGTTACTGGTGCCAGCCAGGACTGTTGCTGGTAGCTTAGCCAGTGGGAGTGGTGGTGAAGGTGCTGCTTAATCTGGAAGTGCATCAGTGAAGTTGCTTAATTAGCTTGCCACATCCAGCTGTGGTACTAAAGTGAGCTGACCTAGCTCTCCTGTTGCTGTTCAGTTCGTTCTGCACACACACATGCTCTTCATCCTAGGCTGATGTAAGATGGGAAACTTTATAACTGGTGATGATGGTTGACTGTTAGTCTTCAGCAAATGCAGCTGTTTTGAAAATATGTCTGTATACTGCTTAAGAAAACACTGCCAAAATGAGCAGCCAGAAGTGTGCTTGCTGGGCCACTAGAAAGATAATGGTTGTGTAGGGTATTGCTTTGTTTGTGGAAGCTTCTGGTGTGGCTTCATCATCTTTTTTCTATGACCCGTTGATCCCTTGCTGCTGTAATAGCCTCTTGGGGCCATAGAAAGCCCTGCTGCTGCTATGAGCTATGCTGAGAGATAGCATGGCTGGGAGCTGGCCCAAAACAGGGGAAGTACAAAGATTCCTTACAGCTGTTTTTGCACACTCCTCGTAAATAAACTGTGCTAATCTTGTCAGTAGTCAAGGATATAGGTCTGTATTTTGTAGCCATTTTTGACAACTGTAATTCCACAGTACAGCTCTGGGAAAAAAACCCAGTTTTGTAACCAGAAGTGAATTTTGATCTCTTCCCTTGCAGTCATCTGCTTAAATGATAACCATTAACTAGTTAGTTTTCCCTTATGTTGGAGTAATCCAAAGCAGGCACTGTACACTGTGTTTGACTCTTGTCATGCTCAAGACAAAGGGCATTTCGTTAATTGTAGGGTTTTCTGGGTTTGTGGGTTGTTTGGGCTTGTCCCCCCCCCATGCAGGCAGTGTGTGCAGATGTATTTTATCAACAGGTAATTGATAATTGTTTTGTTGCTGTCTAGCACTAAGAGAAAAAGGGTGGCAGAGAATCAACAAAAACCAGTCAGGAGATACCACCATTCTAAGCCAGACTTAAGTGGCTGCCAAAGCAGCCAGAGCTGCTTTGAGACTTGCCATGCTTCACCAGAGAAGTGGGGAGTGAGGGAAGAAGTGTTTTTCTGTTCTCAGCTTATGCAGGTAAGGCCTTAGTTTGATTAGTAGTCACTAATATCAACTATGCAGATGAGTATTTGTGTTTCAGTGTTACATTACATGCATTCCTTCCCCTGGCTACCTTTCTTAACACATGTTGAGGTTTTACCCAAAGAAAATGGAATATTTTTGAATGTCTGTACTGCAGAAGTCTTTTTTGAAGAAAGAAATTTGTATTTCACGAAAAAGCCCTTTCACCAGTGCAACACCTAGCATCATGTGTCAGGAAGTTGCTTTGAGAGGGAAGCTGACACCACTTCTTGTGACAGGTTTTAGTCAAGAGTTTTTTAGAATATTCAGCTCTCAAAATTGGTTTAAGAAACTACAGCGATGTTTTTCATTGTACAGATTAGATTTGGGGAGAAACTGAGACAACCTGTTTCCTTCTAGTATCAGAAGTGAAATAATTTCTCACTTTAAGGAAGTTGCTTCTAAACAAGGGGAGTTATCAGCTACACAGTAGCCGGATCTCTAAATAAAAGCTAAATCACAATCCCCAGGTATTTCTCACTGATCTTTTAGTCTTGTTGTACGTAACTACCAGTAACAGTTTAGCTCAGAGTTGAGAACTGTAGCGCGTGTTTTCTTGCTGTTGGTTCCATCATGTAGCAATTAGTACCATGTTTTTGCATTGTTCTGCAGATCCATACTGGAAAAATAGATGGAGAAATTTTATTTTTGGATTACAGTTTAAAAAGAAATAAATGACAGAATTAACTACTACTTCTTACTCCCAAAAGCCTATTGAGCAGTGTTATATTTTAGCATTTGAACCTTGTGCCCTTGTTACGTGATTTGTCTCTTGAAGTCTTATTTTACTGAGTGTTCGGAACGTATCATGACTAGTCCTTAAAATGTTGGCATTCTCTAATGTAAAAGTCAGATGCTTATAATCAGGGTATCTGTGGTGGGAACTTCTGGTGATACAAAAGCACCATCAGTAGCATTTCACTGGGGGTGAAAAATAGGTGTGGGTGCAAGTCCCATTAGTTCTGCCTGATAAAAGATGCCCAGTCAAGAACAGAGCATTCGGGTTACCTGCCTGCACAGCTAGTGGTAGTGAGGATCATCCCCTTGACAGAGGTTTGGTCTCCATATCCTTTGTTTAGTGTCATTTAAAGCATATATATACACACAAACACGTTATCAGGTTTGGGTATAGCCAGTGTAACTGTCTCTGACTTGCTGTGATTCCCAAGACAGCGAAAAGCTGAGAAGTAGATGGACAAAATTTCACTATGAAGCTCAGAGCAAACTGCTGGCCAAGTTTTGTTACAAACTGATGTTAAGCCACAGCTAGAATTCTTTGCATTCCTCAGCTTCAAGGGAATGTGCAGTTACTACTAGATGGCAGACCTGTCTGAGTCGATGATTCCTGTGATGCTTTACTCAGTCCAGTATGAATTTGTACAAGGTCACCTTCCACCTTTTAATACTCTGATCTTAGGGCTTAGCGATGGAGAGAGGATCTTAACAGCTTACCTGATGAAACTGCAGAGAAACTCCTCTGTGAAATGCTCCCTCTTGTGACAACAAGCTTGAACCACCAAATGCAGCTACATTCGGGTGGTTATCACTGCTTTCATTTGGATTTTTACAGAGGTGTGTTCCAATAACTTCAAGGGATACTGTGTTTTAAATGTGTGATTTCTTCCCTCTCTCCTTATAAAACTGGACCTGAACGCAAGTTTTGAGTTGTTGGTTTTTTGTAATAATCTCAGGACCTGAAAGATTGTAGCATTTAGTGTGTCTTAAAAATGATGTACTGTACCAGCCATGGATTTTGTAAATACACCTGTCTCCCTTTTTTGTATTTTAATTTTTTTTAAAGTGTGTAAGGCTCTTTGCCAGAGGAACTGGTGCCTGCTTGATTTTCATCCTGAACTGAAGCAGGAAAAGGAAGAAGCTGCTGCCACAAAAGCCTGCATCAGTTCCAAATGTGTATATTGTTCTGGTCAGTTTAATGGCTATTAGTCTTCTGTTTGTTGGGAAGCTGGTTTGCACCCCTGCACGTTCCCACTTGCGGCTGGCAGAGCCCTATCAGGGAGACTAATTTTAATTCTATTCTGTGTGACTACTTAATGTTTTCACTCCTTCCAGATACTCAGGTTTGCTATCCCTGAGATGTTTTCAGAGGTCAGGCCTATTTGCCCTCTGCAAGAATAGCTGGAGAGCACCTCCCATTTTATTAGTGCTTCAGTCTGAACACAGAAATAAGATATGTAACCTGTGAGTCTTGCGGATAAAGCTGCCTCTACCCATCCCAAGAGGGACTTGCCCTTTTATTTTCTGCTTTCCTGAAAGGAGTGCAAAGATGTTTTTGGTGAGCAGACTTTGCTCTGGGATCCAACTGTTCCAGCAGACCCCTGTTCTGCAGTAGGAGCCTTACTCGATTTGGCGTAGCTGTTCCCTGTCCCTACCTGTGACAGGCTTTTTTCATGAGTGTACTTTTCTTTTTCTATGTGTCATGTGTCCGTGCTGTATTAAATAAAGAGGAATGTACATATTGGCCCGGTGTCTGTGGTTTCTCCTGAAAATAAAGATACAAAAAGATTTCACGTTAAGGGCTATCGCTTTGGGCTTTGTCTTCTCAGGAACGGGGCTGAGGGGGCACTGCTGGATTTTCTCGATTCAGGGCAACCACAAAGGCGGCGAGAGAGGAGCGGCATCTTGCAGCTCACACAGGCTCCGTGCGGGCGGCAGCGCAGCCGGCCGAGTGCGCTACTTCAGGCAGAAGTGGGGCTGGGCCTGAACGCGTAACACAACTTACGCCTCTGCCCTGCTAGCCGCGGCTTTCTCCTGCCCAGCTCGGGTCCCGTTCCCAGGAGGCCACGCGGCAAGCGGCTTCCGGAATTGCGAGCCGCACGGCGGGATGCACCGCCCAGTCAGCGGCCTCCGAATGAATCTATAAGAACTAGAAGGGCGGGGACAATACTCAAGTACCGACACAGGAAACACCCTCCTGCGGCAGCCCCAGTGGCCTAATGGATAAGGCATTGGCCTCCTAAGCCAGGGATTGTGGGTTCGAGTCCCATCTGGGGTGGGCTTTTTAGCTTTTTTTTTTTTTAAAACCTCTCCGCGGGTGAAGGCGGACGCCCACCAGCCCTGCAGCTCCCTGCCGTCTCCAGCGGTGTCTCAGCGCGCCTCCGTGTCTCTAACGAATTACAGATTTAGTACCGGAGTCCTCAGAAACGCACGTGGGCTGCTCGGAGAACGGAGCGTCCACAGCCCGACACGGTTTCCCCCAGCGACACGTGCCCCGCGGGAGCCTACCGGTGGCGCCGCTCCAGAACTTTCTGTTCAGCGGCAGCACCTCACACGAGCGGCCCACGAGACCTCCCACAACTAACGGTCTCGCGTTAACACGGGGCGGGGCACGGCGTGCGCGCGGTCCTCCACACGCTCGCCACTCGCCCTTCGGCATTCCACCTCCACTGACTGCACGAGGGGCACATCGCTCTGCTCGGCGCTCGACAGACCGCGCTGCGGAGCGAAAGGTGCGGGTGTTAAGTCCGCGCGCACGCCGCCCACTTCCTTATTGGCTGCCATGTCGGGAGGCGGCAGCGGCGGCACCCGATTGGCCCAGCGGGGGGTGGGGAGGGGCAAAAGATGGCGGCGGTGAGCTCGCAGCTGGGCTCTCCGCTGCGCACCTTGCGTGGGCTCCTGCGCGAGCTCCGTCACGCCAGCGGCCGCGCGGGCCGCCCCTACCGCGACACCGCCGCCTACCGGCACATTATGACGGCCTTCCGCGCGCACCGGGTACGGGCCGGATCCCCCCACCCCACTTCACTTCCCATCGCGGGTGACCGCGGCCGCGCATCCCAGCGCAGAGGGCCCTCGGCGGGGAGGTGAAGTGTCCGGGCTTGTTCTCTCCTGTGCGCAGGTAACCAGCGAGAAGCTGTGCCGGGCGCAGCAGGAGCTGCACTTCCAGGCCGCCACCTACCTGTGCCTACTGCGCAGCGTCCGGGAGCACAAGGCTCTGCACCAGGAGTACCACGGCAAGGGGGAGCGCTCGCCTGAGGAGGTCGCCGGCCTGGTGGGCTTCAAGCTGCCTCAGCAGCCGGGAGGCAAAGGATAGGATGGTTCTGCCGTGTTACTTGTTTATTCCTGAATAAACATCCTGGCGATACAGAAACGAGATGAAGCTTGTGGCCTGTGCTTTCTGACAGCCCCAGGTTTCCGATATGTGAGAGTTGTAGCGGGGTATCTCACATTTTTCAAGTACCATACACCCCCTCTTATTTCAGCAGGAGTGGGGAAGCAGTCATCATCCTTTCTTTTCAGCAAAGTTGCTTCATTACCTGGTAAATTCGACTCAAGAGCTGGTTGTTGTGCTTGGATTGCAAGCACTAACCCAAGGACTGATCAAGGCCACCTTTTCAACCCGGGACAACTTGGCACCTGGATTACTGAGTTCAGTTATGAGCCCCCCGTTGTCTTTTGAGTTAGAAGAAAACTCATTCTGTTCAGTGATTTCACTTTTCAACTCAGTCTCCTGTAAGTAACTGCAGTTTCTGCAGTTAACAGCATAGCAGAAAGTGTCTGCTTCTACAAGTGATAGTGCTTGGTGTTTAGAGTTACTAGCAGGGTTGATGGGCAGAAAAGCTCTTGCTTACACTTGCTCCTGTGGAGACCAAGGTTGCTGCTAAATCTTCTATGCCTTGTTGAGGTGCAGTAAGAGAGTCCCCACCTGCAGGGAGGAGTGGATGGGACAGGTCACCCTAAACTGACCAACAGGGTATGTTATCCCATGGATATCATATTGGGTATAAAGCTGATGGACAAAAAGGGTCAGACAGCTTCCATTTCCCTCTTGGCCTCACTTTTCTACTTCAATGGCCAGCATCCAAGAAGGATTTAATTCTGCTTTTGATCCTAATCTGTGCGTTCCTGAATCCAGCTCCTGCATCTGATTCCTGTCTGCATCAACAGTGAGGGTGATGTCATTGTCAGCAGGGGTGTTGAGTTTGGTAGTGGTTTTGTATATATTTAATTATCTTTGTTTTCATTAAAGCTGCTGTAGTTGTCTAGTACACAAATATCTCTTCCTTAGTCTAGGGGAGGGAAAGGGGTTAATAGAGAACCTCTGTCATTTGTTTAGTGTCTAGCCCAGCCACAACTCATAACAGTCTCTCATTACAAGAAGGATATGGGGTTGCTAGAGTGGCAATGAAACTGTTGAAAGGTCTGGAGAATGTGTCCTGTGAGGAGCAGCTGAAGGAATGGGGCATGTTTAGTCTGAAGAAGAGGCTCAGAGGACACCTTATCACTCTGCAATTACCTGCAAGGAGGTTGTGGTAACATTGGTGCTGGTCTCTTCTTCCAAGTCACTAGCAGTAGGTTGAGAAGAAATGACCTCAAGTTGTGCCAGGGGAGATACTAGGAAAAACAACTTTACTGAAAGAATAGTCAAGCATGGGAACAGATTGCCAGGGAAGTCACTGTCCCTGGAGGTGTTCAATAATCATGTAAACATGGCCTTTCGGAACATGGTTTAATGGGCACAGTGGTGTTAGGCTGATGGTTGGACTTGACCTGAGAGGGCTTTTCCAATCTTAATAATTCCGTAATTGTATTATTCAATCTGAACGTGAGGTTTGATAGGCAGCCTCCATAGAATGAGAGAAAAGCTGTTGGTAGTGAAAATATTTGACAGTCTTCACTGTTGAACTGCCTTAAGAAGTTGCAAAAATTGTTGAGATTTGCCTGTTTAGGATTTTCCATCCAGTGTGTGCAGAATTTTCTGCTCTCCCCAGGTAGGACAGACCTCTTAGATCCTGAAGGCATGCCTGGGTTTTTTTCCACAGTAGAAGCTAGTAGTAACAATTCAAAGGAGTGTCTCAGAGCCGTCAGCTCTGCAACTGTAGACTTCCCATGCTGTTCTTACACACTGAATATCAGGAAAACTTCACTAGGCAACAAACTGGTTACCAGTTACGCTGGTTAGACAATCAGGCTTTCATTTTCTTGCTTGTCTTACAATCTGGGACAGGAAGTTTCTCTTTATAAGGAAACTATTAGAATCTTGAATTGTTCCTGTGCTCATCTCAGGGTAGAATTATATGCAAGATACATAAGAGATAAGTAGTAAGGATGACTTACAGTGGCTAAAAATGTGAGGCTTGTTTGCATGGAGGAGGAGCTATAAGCAAGGAAACAAGAGTGCTTGCTTGTTTGTGTTTGGCAGGTTTTTTACTACCAGCGAAACAAAGTATTCTGTCAGAAAAGCACTGCAAATAGAATTACTTCATCTAAATCTGCACATTGACCTTCCCTTCTGTGTAAAACTCAGGGACAGTCTAATCCGCAAAGCATAGTGCATAGGAAGAGTAGATTCTTAAATCTGGGGAAATCTGCGCTGCTAAAGTGCTGACTAAAAATTTTGTTTGCTATCCTTGCAGTGTCTGTCTCCCTAGTTAAATAGTGGGATTAATGTATTTTTCTTAAAGTATTGAAAAAGTGAGAATGTACCAACCAATTTACAGCTTAGTGGATGAAAGTTGTTCTGAGTCAATGCAACTGCTACATTCTGCAGTTTTATTTTCAAGGTGGACTAAAAAGTTTCCTTCATCCAAAGTTTTGTAGTATATTGCTCCAGAAGAAAAGCAACTAGCTCAGTGAAGCCAGTTTTGGAAGAAGAGCTGAATTTTGGCCAAAACTTAATCAGAAAAGCAGTCTTTGCTCTTTAAAGGACTCAGAGCTAAACATTGTACAGTATAACAATTATCTCCACAGAAAAATTCCTTTACCTGTGTCTATATCACGTATTTTCCCTTCAAAGTAATGTAATGACTAACAAAAGTAAATTTGTATGTTTAAAGAACAAAGCTGTGGTGTGCTGAGGAGCTCTGTGTAGGTAATCTTTTAATAAGTGTGTATAGAAGACATTTGTCAGAGTACTGCATCTCCTCTGCAAATCCTTGTGAAATCCAGCTAAACGGGATGGGGTTTTTTATTTATGTTGCCAGTTCTCACTCACATTAATCTAATCCTAAAAGTTTAACCCAATCCTGATCAGAATTGATCCTTGTGTCAGTCACTAATGGCTTTTGGGCACTAGATGGCAACAGGCCGGATAAAAAAAGGGAGTCAAAATGCAGGTGTCAGGACAGAAATTGTGAAAATACGTTTTCCATCTGAACCTCAGTGCTCTGTAAAAGCTACATTAGGTGCAGCGTGTTAACAGCAACTTGTTCTAAGGAAGCGTCTCTAAAAAGCAGGTACTACAGCAGTATTTCTCACCAGCACAACTGTAACTGCTCTTGACAGCTTGAGAGAAGAACGGAGGCATTAAAATAGTGCTGTCAGCCAGGCACGAGGCCATAAAGAACGTTAAGGAATTCGCGTGTAAGGAGGCTGTTCTGTCAGCACCAGCACAGCCAAATGTTCCTGCTCCCATCCGGCCCAGATATGTTCTTGCAACCACGCATCTCACACTTCGCTGTGGTGTCCAGGCAAGCTGCGGTGCCTGTACCGGGGATGAGCCCAAGACGGGGCTGGAGGGCTGTACGTGGAAAACCCGGACCTCGCCTCGGTTCCCTGCTGCTGTGTTAACCCTTTAACTGTGAGGGTGGCAAAGTGCTGGAACAGGTTGTTGAAGTCTCCTCCGCAGACGTTCAAACCCCGCCTGGCCGTGTTCCTGTGTGATCTGCTGGCCTGAATCCTGCTCTGGGAGAGGGCTGGACTGGATGGTCTTCAGAGATCCTTGCTAACCCCCAGTCCGCTGCAATGTGATTCAGCTTCGCCACGTGCTGCGCCACGTTAGAATGCGCGCCAGCGGGGCCGCTCCGCCCGGGTTTCCCCTCGGCAGCCGGGGACGGACCGTGCGCACCGGATGTAGCCCGGTCGCTGCTCCCTGGGAGCGGCTGCGGAGCCCCGCAACTCCTCGGTGAAAGCCCCGCTCGGCGCCACAGAGTCACTGCCGCCTGCGCTGGAGACCAGGCCGCGCCGCGAACCCCTGACGTCACAGCGGCCGCGCGGAGTCGACCGACCAATCAACGCGCCCCAGCAGGCCCGGACAGGCGAAAGACTCGGGCGGCCCAATTCGGGTCTTCACGGCGCGGTACGTCACCATCCGAACGCCGCAGCCTGCGGCCAATCAGCGGGCTCCGAGGCCCGTCCGCGCTGACGTCTCGGCGCGGACGAAGGAACACACAGCGCGTGCGCGCGGGTTTCCGTTACAGCTGGCGCGCGCACGCGTGGCGGGCGCGAGAGGAGCAGCGGCGGGGGGGAGGGGAGGCGAGGCGGCAGCGAGGCTGGTGCGAGGCAGGTTTCTCGCCTTCCACCGGGAGCGCAAGACGGAGGCAGCTCCGCTTCACCACCCGCACCCCCGCGGCGTTGGAGAAGCGGCTCCGCCCGGACTCGCCCGTGACGCGAGGGGCAGGGTTGAGCGCCGCGCCGGGCCTCGGGCCTTGTAGGCCGCTGTTGGCGTTACTCGGCCGGGCCGTGCCGAGCCTCCGCGCGTTCAAGATGTCGGCGCAGGCCCAGATGCGCGCCATGCTGGACCAGCTCATGGGCACGTCCCGGGACGGTAAGTGTCCCCCGGCCGGGGCGGGGGGGGATGGGAGGAGGGGGCGGAGCCGCCGAAGCCCCTGAGGTCAACGGTGATACCGGGCGAGCAGGCCGGGCCGTTCACCGTGATTGGCAGACCCGGGGCCCCCCTCTTCTTGCCCGCCCCCTTGCGGCCCGCTGAGGCCGTAGGTCAGCGGCGGGGTGGGGGCCCTTCAGCGCTGCCGTCCTCAGGGGAGCCGGGCGCCTCCTCCCGTCGCGGAACCGCCAGCGCCAGCCGTTGTCTGGGTTGCGTGAGAGGCCGCGCTGCCGCTAGAGCTCCAGTTTAAGATCCACACCCTGCGGAGCCTTACTGCGCGGCTGCCCTCTGAGTGGTTTCATAGATGCAGATCGGGCGGGGAGGCGGGAGCATATAGAATATTCCTGGAAATCAACAGTCGCTTTAGTAGCCGCAGGGCTGGAGGGTTTTTTTGTGTCATTACTGTTTCGTCTAAAATCTGATCCAAACCCATCATTTCAGTTAGCAGGTGGGTATGGCTGTTCCTTTCTGAAGGAGAGTTTTGTTATCCCAAGTGGACCAACTCACTCAAAGCCATACGAGCTCTAAACAGCTGAACTAAACATCTGGAGGCAGCAATCCCCAAGAGGGAGATACTACATGTATAGTCAGGTTTCAGGTCTCTTTGTGGTGTAGTAGTGAACTGAAGATTATCGTTGTATGAAGTTGCTCGGAATTTTGGTCAGAGTGAATGGTGGTCGAAGTGTCAGTTTGAACCGGCAGTCACCCATAAATCCAGATAGTCTGGGGGCTGTTTGAAAAGAGCATTTCCTGTTATGCTGTGTAGTATTGTGTTAACAAGAGAATACTGCACCCGAGGGTAGACAGCAATTAGAGATTGTTTAAATGTTCTGCATGTTGTATTCGCTCTTGCATATTTGTTCAACGTATTCGAAGCTTCACGCTGAATTAATGATTACCTGTTTCCCATTCACCAACCACGATGTGTGAACTGCCTTGTCTGTTACATGCAGGTCATCTGTTGCCCCTGGGGCAATGTGATCTGACAGCAGGGGTTTTTTAGTATAATTTAGAATTATGAATAAATATAATTAGCTTTCATGTATACAGTATATCACAAATGCTTCCTGCTAGGTCCTCGTATTTGTTGTAAACGGGAGCGCAATAATCTCGTTATAAAATAACTTCTGCAGAGACTGCCTTCCAGAGCAAGACTGCTTAGTGAGTAGTCATTGTGCAGGATCCGATTTAGGGTGTTTTTTTCTTGCTGCAGAAGATTTTTTGAATACTTCCAGTTGTGGCTGCGCATGTTTAAGTGCTTGGCAAAGTAACATTGTGTTCAGGAAACTCGGGTCTTAACAGTGTTGGCACCTAGATCGCTGTCTCAGAGCTACCCTAAGTCTGTACAGAAAGTTTGAAGAGGTGGGTGCTGTTTCAGTTTATGAATGTATTTTCTGTTGGGTGGTGGAACAATAATGTGATTAATCTGTGACAGCTGCTTGAAAGTGCTAAGTGACTAAGATCTAAACCAGGAAAAGTGATTTTTAGACCAGATTTCCTTCAGCTTTGTGAAAAAGCAGTTCTTGTAGGGATAAATGTGTTCCACCCTCCTACCCGCCCTGTAATTCCCAAACCTTGGTACTAAACTGTTTAGAAGCTAACTGGCTGGAGAGGAAACATGTAAACAAATGCAGAAGGATAAGAGGGAAAGACTACAAAAACTGCCTTCCATTACTAGAGTAAGCAGGAAATTGAGCATCTTGGTCAAACACCATTCTAGTCTTGTGTTTTGGTGTTTGTTGGGTTTTTTTAATTAAAAATCCAGTACAGCATTATTTAAACCAAAGTGTGCAAGGAATTGAAAAATAATGCTTTAGGGCAGAGCTGGTACTTACTAATTTCAAGGCCAGGCTCAAGGTCATTGAAATACTGCTAATCTTGAGAGTAGTTTGGCTCGGGGTTTTTTGGCTTTCATGTTCCTGTCACCTTTGACTAATATTCTGTTTGTAGTAATATCAAATTGAAGCTTTTCAGTAGAATGTGGCATTTTTTAAATTTCTTGGTACATAATAGCTCTAATTTTACTCCTTGTCCCCATTGCCTTTGGTTTTGCTCTGCATGGCAACACAATAAGAGTTTTAAATGTTTCCTTAAAAAGAATCTTTCTCTGGTGATGCTAGTGCTTTTTAATTTCCTGATCATAGAAATTATATACTTTACTCAGTTTGGGGGTTTTTTGTGTTATGTGCGTTGGTTTTTGTGGGGTTTTTTGGTGAGTAACCTGTAATACGTGAGTTCAAAATTATTACATTAGAAAAGGTAGATCAAACATTTGAAGGCCAGTGGTGCTGCCTGAACATGTAGTCTGTATTACTATTTTGAAGCTTATATCATTTACAACATGGTTTGAAAATAGCTTTGAAAATTCCACAGTGAGATACTCAAACGTGGTTTTAGGAGATCAGCTGTAGGCTGTAATTTGTGGAGGTTGTGTGCACTCATTGTAACTGGTGACTCTGGAGCCAGAATAGACAACCTCTGAGGACAGTTGTTAAATGTTTTTGTGGATTCATGCTGTTAAGCTCTGAGAACACCTAGAAAGCTCAGCTCTGTATTGGTCAAAATGATTTAGAAAATACCCACTAAAGTATAAGACAAAATAAACAATGTTGTTAAGGAGCAGTCTTATTTCAAATGGACCTGCCTGGTGTGTGGCTGTTCAGAATTACGTATGTGGCTCAGAGACTGCCCCTTGCTGTATCCTTTTTTTTTTTTAGAGCAACCTGTTTGTGGCCAGGTGGGATAGAGAGATTTGGCAACCTGCTTCCTCCCTTGTCTGAATTGTGGAGTGGGGTAGATGAGATGCACTTGTAGTCACTCGTGTGATGGGCTGCTGTCTGGTACTTGCCAGCATGAGAGGTTCAGACAGTCTCTTGCCAGCTATTGGCATGGCACCCAGCTGCTCCATGCTTGCTTTAGTGCATGTGACAGACACCTGACAAGAGAGGTGAAACAGAAAGGACTTGAGACATGCTCTTCATGAGTTTCCGGTGAGTTGCAGTTCTTAGAATTCATCTGGGATGTCTGAAAAGCTTTGATCTCATTGTGCTGACATTAACAAGACATTCTGTAAGTGGCGGGTATGGTTCTGTTACACACCTGGAAAAGCTCATTATTTACAAACAAGTGTGAGTTTGGTTTTTTTTAGTGTCTTTAATATACCTAACAAACTTTTCTTGCATGCTGCTTTGGTAAGTGGAGAACTAGACTGGATGTGCACCATTCAAATTTTATTTTACTTCTAAGTGGCTTAGATTTTTATGTTAGTGAAAAGCTGC
This sequence comes from Rhinopomastus cyanomelas, assembly GCA_013400115.1. Taxonomy (NCBI): domain Eukaryota; kingdom Metazoa; phylum Chordata; class Aves; order Bucerotiformes; family Rhinopomastidae; genus Rhinopomastus; species Rhinopomastus cyanomelas. The sequence goes on from VXBP01002543.1 coordinate 337,535, forward strand.
AGTAATTTTATGCAGTCATGACTGCAGGTTAAAAAAGATAATTTCTGAAGTATGCCTTTCCAAGTACTGATAACCTGACATACTTAAATAAAGAAGCTGAAATAGTATATATTATTACCCCAGAAATCTGTGATTATTTATTTTTCAGAATATAGCTGAAATGATCACCAAGTTTTTGATAAAAGACCTGATTGTAAACCTTGTTTTATCTTAAGTTAGCTTATCTTGCTCAACTGGTTCATTGTCTGTCAGGTCAGTTCCTTGCTTTGCTGCGCCTTGAGTGCTAGATTCAGTGCACAGAATGAGTTAGAAGCAGAGGATGGGAGCCGGATCGTTACAGTAGTGCAGACACAGAGCAGATCGGAAGGTCCCTGGAACAGCACAACATCTTGAAACTGTCAAAACTTGATTGTTGCAAAGCAATGTGGTGGTTTGGGGTGTTTGTTTTTTTATTACTGATACTACATCACAGGTTGTTAGTTTCTTTGTACTTCTAGGCTATAACTTACATTAATTAGGCTCTTTCCAAGAGATAGGTAAATTTGCGTGTGCTTCTGAGCCTTGCATGTGGTTATGAAAATAGCATTCTAACAATTACTATGCTCTGTGACTAGCAGAAAAATCTTTAGAGCCTTTAGATACACAGAACCTGTGCCAGTCAGCACACATTTTGCTTCACCCGCTAGATTTCTGAGCAAAACTGCTGTGTTTGGAGTCTTTTAAACTCCATTCTTTAGCTGTTACTAGCAAAGCACTTTTCTTGGTCTACGTCAACTTCTTAAATAATCTTCTTAAAATGGCCTTTTTGCATCCATTCATGTCTTAATCAGTTTTTGGCTTACTCTAGCTGCTTCAGTTTATCCCTATTAGCAGTTACTAATGTGTGACTTTTCTGTCCTTGTTTGGGAGGAGCTGAAGTGACATCGCGGTGCTTATCACAGTCATCCCGTGTGTGGTCACACACACTCTGGGTGTGGTCACAGAGGTGTAATCTAGAATTGGTAACCCATTTAATTTCTCATTTCCGTATGGGATTACTGAAGAGTTCTCTGTGCTTATGGATGAGCGGTGGGGATGATGCTAGTGTTTTCTGGGTACTTTGTTTTACACCTGGAGGTGAAAGGTTCTTTTGAAGTTTCAGTACGTTTTTGGCCTTTACTTGAAGGAGCTGCTAGCCTTTTGAGTAGCTTCAGGCTGAGAGCCAGGTTAGTGAGCAGAGAGCCTCAGAGACTTCTTAAAAATACAGATGAGTAACAAAGTAAAGACATTTAAAAAATTGTATACAAAAATTTCCGCAAAACTGACATGAAGTATTGAATTTGTATCAGCTCAGAAATCTGAAAGTAGTAGCAACACATAAATGTGATGAGAAGGGTCTTTATTTGTCAGTCAGAAGTGATCAGAAGGCTTTAAGAGCAACTGTTGTGTTCAGTGAGTTCTGTGTATTTGCTGGCTTTGTTATAAAGTTGTGGGGAACAGTGGAAGACTTGAGGAATTTTCCTACTCTGGATTTGGGACACCATATGAAATGGCATTTATTGAAGAAGTAAACGAGCATATTCGTACCTCATAGTAAATCACGCCTGTATTTGCTTCACTAATAATGCATTAGCTAAAAATTACTTCATTATATTCTGTTTTCACAAGTATTAATTCAGTCACTTTAAACCAGAAGTAGCCCTGTTAAGAAATTTATTATTCTGCAAGTCTTGCAGTAAAGATGTGTCCAATTTAAGTGACTCTCAGAATTGGCTGCCTGTTCAGTGTGTGTCCCTTCATAAGCCTCAATTAAATAGTGATGTTGAAAACTTGTTACAGGGCTCGCTCTGCTCTGATGAAATTAGATTCTCAGTCTTTAACGTGATATTCCACCCACTTAATAGCTTTTTGTGAGTAAGCCTTTCAGAGGCCTTTGCCGACATATGGGACTCGGGCGTCAAAAATTTGAGCGGAAAGCTAACTGGGTTTAGTTGATTTAAGTGAATGCAGGAAGTCAACAGCATGAAAGTGAAAATTCATGTTGCTGTCTTTGCATGTGTCTTACCGTTTGTGATTAGAGGCTGCAGTTGATTATAAAGGGTAATCCTTGTCAGTGCACTGGGGTTATTGTCTGCACTGTATTAGGATACATCAGAATAGTAAGAGATGCTGGGTCAAGTAAGCCATTGTTATGAGCATGTTGTAATGCTAAGCATTGTTGCTCTAAGTGTTTGTTCTGCTGGCTTATGATTAAAATATACCGAACAGGAATAATGTTGTCGAGGCTTGTTAAAAGGTTAGACTTGGGAGTTCACAGTGAATTGTGTAGTAACGTTGCACATTATTATCTGAGCCTCTGCATGTTCCTTAATCAGCAGTATGCATTGGTCTTGAATATTGATGTTACTGTTGTAGTCAGCGTATTTAGTACAAACTAGAAAACTTCATTTAGAAAGTTTACATTACTGCCATAGCTCTTTAATATTTGTGTGTCTAGTGTGCCATTCCTTTATCTTTATAAAGGGATGAGACGTGCAAGTACAGACATTTCCTTTATATTTAGCTTTTTCTTCATGTATGTTTCTAATTCTGTTTAAGTTTTGTGTTCCCCTGGAAAGTAATCTGTAACAGAATGTCATTTGGGCCACATGTTTTGAGTAACACTAAAGCTACTGCTTTTGAATTATTTTTTCCTGTATTTCCTTATTAATTTTGTCAATCCTGTGATGACTCTTTTCCCAATAGTCATTGTTTAGCATTCACTTCATTGTTTGACCATACAAAGAATGTGTCAACCTACATACAGCTTGACAAAGAGAGGTAGTGTCTTGGTTATCTGACATACCACTGAAGCTCCTTGACTGAAGGAAAAATCTGTCCACATTGTTTTAATCCTTAAAAGGCGTCTGCAGAAGTCTCTTTTTGCTGTAGACTGAATGTCAGGTGTGTAGTGGACCTATAGGTTTTATTCTGCCTGTGTTACCCCCAGCAATGCTTGCAGTAGGTCATCACCTACTCAGAAGTACTCATCTGTAGGTCAGCAGCAGAATGTATCTTCTGTCTTTGCCAGCAGATTTGCACTATTTTGAGGTATTAGAGCTCACAAAATTAATGAAGCAATAACAGTGTTTGATTCTGTCAGACTTGGGACTGAGGTACCAAAGTGACACAAAATATAGTCACTGTTAGGACATAGTGTAGGACACCTTTCCTTTTGATAAACCTTTCCTTCATAGGAAGGAAAAGATAAATATCTGAATGTTCTGTATAAGGGAGCCTTTCGGAAAGTCTCTCAAATAATAGACCAAAGGCACAGTGCAGAAAGAAGAAATGTTTAAAATTTAAATGTGGAACTTGTTGTTGAGGCTGTCATTGATTGGTTTCTGCTACTTTATTTTTTTTCCCCTCCTGTGTTGAATTAGCTTGGTAATTGTGATTATCGTGTTGGCGACTTGGATAGAGACTGTATTGCAGCTGTCCTGGTTGTGGTAGATATGTAAAAAAAGCTACATGTAGGTGTGGAGGTAGTAACGTCTGTGAAAATGCTACTTGCCAACTTTACCTAAGGAACCTTGAGTCATTCAGCAGATTTTTGGTCTTGGTAACTCCTTGACTCCTGGTAGGTTAGTGCTACTGGGCTGTTAGTATTTTTTAAAATACTTTTTTGATTTGTTCATGTGTCTTTATATAGAAGAATCTTTACAGTCAACATGTATTTCTAGATGCTGTGTTAAAATTGCTGGCAGAGTCTATTATTCTATACAAACTGAACAATCTGGCCCCTTGTTTTATTTATAAAGGTTCAATGTATCTTTGCCTGCCTACATCAATCTGCAAGGGAGTGTCAGAAAGGCCCCGCATTCGCCGAGCCGTGAGTTATCAATAACTTTTCAGATGTGTTAATGAATGTGGAACAAACGCAGTTATGTGTTTAAAAAAATATGGATCCACCTCCTAAAAACCAAAAAAAAGAAAACCAAAACTCTTTACTGCAGTAGCAGGCAGGATTATAAAGGGTTTGCTCTAAATTTTTAGTAGTGTAAGTATAACTAAGCAGTAAGGTCATTCACCCTTTAGAAAACCTATTGTTGAACTGCTTTGAAGCTCTCATTAGCCTGTGGATAAGGGATTGTAACTGTTACATCTCACAGGCAAATTAAGCATGTGGTATTCTTTAGAAACTTTGCTTGCTTAATAACCTGAAACATGGCCCATCTGAAAATTTTACTTATTAGTATCCTGTGCATAGAATTGATATTTATAAATGGTTATGTAAAAGTAAGAAAGGCTGACTAACAAGATACGAGCATTTTATTTTCCTCTGTTGTAGTTTCCTTGGTAATTAATTTGGCTTCTTGAATTGTGTAATAGTTTCAAAATTCAATGTTTCATGTCATGAAACTATAACAATTTTTTAACTGCAAAATCTACACAAAAATAACTGATGAAATGGAAAAGGCTGCTTTCTGAAGTCAATTGCATATCTTCTTTTAATCCCAGCAGCTCTCCTTGCTTCAGTAATTCACCAGTAGGTTTTCAGTTGATCAGAGATCTTAACAATTTGTTATGTTTAAAAAAATTAATAGACACAACCTGAGAGAGATGAAGATGTTCTGTCATGCTTATGTCTCAACAAGAGCGCCATAGCAGATCTCTCTTGGAATCTCAATATCTTATGACTCAGAGGAAAACGTGTTCCCACCTTCATCCCCCAAATACCAGCTGGTAACTCTTTTCTGAAGACGTTAGGTCTTGCCTCAAGTTGGGGTTGTTTAAACTTGCAATTGGACCTTAGTGTATGGATGGGTTGGTGCTTCTGCTGATGCAGGAACTACAACCTGCCACAATGAAGATAAAATTGAGGTGTTCCCAGCCCAACAGCATGTAGGGGGGGAAAAAGGCTTACAATATGGAGATATATAAACATCTGTAAAATTTTGCATATAGGCTATGTCAATATATTTGACTTTTTCAGGTTTGTAAGCATTTAAAATCATCCTTCTGCTAACTCTTCACGCTACTCCCATCAAACCTAAGAGGGTGCCTTGCATCCAAGAGCAAAATCATAATATGAGTATCAGGTGGGATTCAATGAAGAATTCTGTCTTTACGAGGCTGCGTTTATATGCTAATTGTTGCAGACAAATACATCACTTTCATACAGAATCCACATAGAACATTATATATAGCTCATTTAACAAATGCTGTTGTGTAGCACAGTGTTTTTAAGCTAATGCTATCTTCCTGGGTTCAAGCACTTTTCACGCTGCATTTTTTGAAGGGGAAGTGTAAGAAGATTTAAAAATAGCATTATAGAGCATTAAAACACATATTTGTGTGTTTGGTGTTATTTGGCAAAGAAGCATACAGTGGTTTAAGTTCTAGTTTCCATAGACCTTCACTATGTGACAGGGCAGTGTTAACGCTTTGCATGTAACCTGCAGGACATGTCTGGCTTCCCCAGTTTTGTAACCTGGAATGTGCTGATTTCTATATTGCAGGTGACACCACCCGTCAGCGAATCAAATTCAGTGATGACAGAGTGTGCAAGAGCCACCTCCTCAACTGCTGCCCTCATGATGTGCTCTCTGGAACTGTATGTAGTTAAATCTTGTATTTTATTTAGATAAGAATGGAGAAATTGAATTATGTTTCTTCTTTGTATTATTTCTCTTCATTTCATGGTTTTCAGCAAGTATGTCGTCCTCTCTGGTCATTCAGAGGACCATCTGTAAACAACTTTTATGGGTGTTATGGGTTGTGAAGTTAATTTCTAGAAGTTTCCTATTCTGTATGCTGAGTACTACTTCCAAGATCACCTTTTTTTGTTATAAAATACTTTAAATACATTGTTACAGCACAGTTAATATAGGAAACTAAGTGGTTTTAAGCTGATAACATTGCAACTAGTATTAGAAGAGGAAATACAATTTACACATAAATCATGAAGTTGTTTTCTTTGAATTTTCTGTTGCGATGGAGAAGATATCCCACACAAATGTTTGTACAAGGAAGAGAGGTGATTTTTCAAGTAGTTAAATTTTTGGGAGCTGGAATGTGTTAACATGATAGCAACACTTCCTGGACACTATCCAGCTGCTGTTGCCATCTTCACTGATTCTAAGGCAATTTGAAAATCTCTGTTTACGGCATGTTCATAATTTGTTTGACTCAAATTTTTGTCATGCTCAGGCAGAGTAGCAACAAAGGGTTTTAACACATTGGAGCACCTTTGTCAGAGTGCTCATGATTTACCTCGTGATGCCAGTTTAAGGTAGTTAATTCTTTGTGAAAGACAGATAAGCTACGCTGTTGGTTATTTAACCTAATGTTCCATGGTGTTCAAATCAGTTATGGTAGAGAGACGTAGTATGATGATGATACTGCAGTCTCTGTGCCCACCATTCATAATGATGCACTTCAGTAGCTTTTCTTATTTGTGGTGACATGTTATTTTTGCTGTGGCAGAGGAGAAAATAAGTTCTGGAAAACCCATTTTGAGGGTTATTTGAAGCATTATTTGTACTCTGTTGTGTCATTTTAACTTGACTGAAGCCTTTAGTGAAATTCAGAATTAAATCTGAAAAAACCCTGAAATACATAGAGATGGTAACTGATGTACATGTCACCTGACCTCTTAATTAGCTTTGCAAGTATCTGTAATTCTAAATTAGCTTAACATTTCTGGTTGATCAAAGGCCTTCAAACATGCATGCACATACCAATTGTAGTACTTGTACTGGCAGACCAGTACTTACAGTTGGTCTTTGCCTGTTCTTAAGGATTCCTGCAAAAAAAAGGAAGAAAAGGAAAAATAAATCATAGAAATGAACTAAGAAAACCTGTGGATTTTCTTAAGAAAACAGGCAATAGGAAAGGCAATGGAGTAGGAAAGACTCACGTGCTGAGCTTCTTTCTAAGTCTTGTGACTTCCTAAGTTTTTTTCCTATCCTTGAAGACATGCTTTCTTTTTTTACGGTACCAAAAATCAAATGCCTTGACATTAACGTAGCATGTTTGTCGCATACTTAAGGTAATCTGCTCTGGAAATAGTGCATCTTGAACATATTTTCTGACCTGAAAGTCATTCTTTTTTATTGTGGTAATTTATAACAATGCTTTGTGTATTAATGCATATGTAGTTTTGTTTCTGTTCTGTGTGTTATTGCCCAAACAAAATGGGGAGAAAAAGACGACTTGTCCTCTTCACCCCTCTTTAAGTTGTCCAGTGTTCTGGTTGTGACACATGCGAAACGAGTTCATGATTGGGGGAAGAAGGGGACTATAATAGTATGTTATAAAAATACAAGTCATTGGTTAAAATCCACAAGAAGATCCTGCTAAATTATTAATTTTAAAGCTTTTCATTGTGGTTTAGTTTTCCCAAGAAAAGATTTCTGAAAAAGGTACCTTTTAGAAAGAAAAGTTTGTTTTCAGTGCTGTAAAAGTTACAGGAATAACAGTCTTTAATGAGGCAAGAAGCATGTAGTGTCACTACATAGTTGATCATTGATTTGTGAAGTTTTCTCCAGAGTCTTGCTAGGAAAATTTTGATAACAAAAGGTAACAAAGATTGAGTTACTTTTTATTTAATAAAATCCAAATCCAGTATCTTATGCTTCTGAAAGAATATGCTCTTTGGACATCTTATGAGGTTAAATCTCATAATTGGCCAGATTTCCCAGTAAAATATAGGACATGAATTGCTATTTTTCATGTCACAAGATATGTGCAGTTGTGATGAACTGCACATTACTGTTCTGTTTGCAAAATGCTTGCAGAATGCAGACTTCTGTGCTATTCCAGTCCGCCCACTCTTTCGAAGCACTCAAGGAGGACATTCGCACATAATGAAAGACAAACAGAATGACTCATATGAGTAGGCTTTGTTAACTTAGTGTGTTCTTTTCTTTAATGGCCAAATATCCAAAACCCTTCCAAGGGATTACTTTGCCTTGACAATAAAATCATGTTCCCCAGGCTACAACATGTATTGTTAAAAGTCGTGCATGTATACTTAGAACATCAGGACTTGGTCCAGATTTGTGTATGTATTATCTTTTCTGTTAGATTGTGTGCTCATGTTTAAACACTGTATGAAGTCTCTTCTTGTTTCTAAACTTGTCCAGAACACTTGCAGTAGGTATTTCCCTTCAGTTTCTTTCAAAGAATCACAGAATCATTGAGGCTGGAAAAGACCTCTTAAGATCATAAAGCCCAGTCTATAACCTAACATTACCACAACCTGGACCATGGCACTAAGTGACCAGATTTATCTTTTGGTTAACCTCAGAAACATTCTAGGGAAAAACATCTGTACAAATTAGTAAAGTCTTAAATTTTGTCACGTAGTTACACAGTAAACTAATTGGTGTGATCACAGAAGCAACCGTGTATTCAAGGTTGTAGAACAGTGTCTGTTCAAAGCCTTATTTTGACAATGCCTCTCACAAAAGCTTTTTTTTTAACTGACATTTTTTCATGGTTTGACACTGTGCTTTTTCATAGCAGTCAGTTGGACAGCAGTTCACACGCGTAAATCGGTGGATTAAGAGATTGCTCATTTCAAGTTGAGAGTTTTATAGTGAGATATTAAGACTTAATAAACAATGCCTGATGAGACACTGAATAATTTATCATGTCAAGCTAGAGTTTATTTTTTTTTTCTTCAGAGTTAACACTTGTGATTTCATTTTTTTTTAATCTTGAATAGTTGCTGATGCTTGAGCTTGTGAGGGTTTGGGTTTTTTCCAGACCACAGTTCTTATCATATGCTTGTTATCATTGTTTATATTACAAGATTAAGATTGAAGCTACATAGGCAGAAGTCAGATGACTCCCCTGCAATGGTACAAACCTATTAAGTAGCATTTTCTAGATATAAGCTCTGTGCTGTCTTCTGCAGCTTTTACGAAATCTGTGTGCCTTTTCTACTTTTGTTTGTTTCTGAATGAATAGCTGAGTACTAATGAAAATGATATGGTGGGAAGATTTAAAGCAAATAACCTTTAATAAGGTTAAAAGCAGGACTGTCTTGAGTATTTATAGTAACCCACTAGCTGTCTTTGAAGAGCTCAAGCATTTCAACACATCTACAGCAATCTGGTATTCTTACTAGCTGGATTGTGCTTCCATGTTTGGGAAAAAAAAAACCAAACAACTGTACAGCATGTGGTCTTGCAAACCATGATTGAGAATCTCCATTCTGCTCAGTGGATTATCTTAGTATTTACATATAAATGCTGAGGAATATTGCTTCTTGCATTTTATCTCTATGGACCTCAAAGCATGCTCTGTCAGCCCTGTCCTGCTGTGAAGTGTATCTTCAGGTGCTCATGAGTTTACTGCACTCAGCTCTTGCTGACTAAAACCGTACTGACTGACACCTTGGTTGAGCAATATTCTTAACTACATTATTAACTTTAATCTTATTAGAGGTGGAATTCAGCTTGGGATTAAGATATCTAAATTTAGGTTTCAGCTGAGGAGTTAGGTGTGGAAGCTTGTGCTGGAGTCAGAAGGGACCTAGACAGTGGAGCCTAGAGAAGAATTCTGTTCACTTTCTGGGTTACAGAATGGATCACAAAGTGGGCTAAAATCCATTTAGGCTCACTGTACTGTCTAGGCCCCCCTTTACAATGAGAGATAAGTGTGGAGAATTGAGGGATCCACAGATAGGTGCTAGTAAGGTGTTTTATTGAGATGTTGATTTGTTTGCTAGGTGTCTTCTTTGCTCCGTGAAGCTATTTCCATGCTTAAAATTTAGATGTGCCAGTGTGATTATTTGCTAAAGTGTTATAAAAGATAAGCATTCTATTGGAGGCTATAGGCTTTTCCTTTCAGAACAGACTTGATCACGTAAACTACTTCAGCTTTGCAAATCAAATTAAAGTAGGCTTGCATAAACTACTTCATTTTGTAGCTTTCAACCCAGTGGTGACGAATTATAAAGTGCTGTATTATCTTGGCAAGCGGTCATTTGAGTCTCTTGAAATCTATTCTTAATTTCTTTGAAAAGTGCACTGATTCTACCATATTCCATTTTAATGACTTTATTTAGGTGAAAGCTGGTTTTTTGTTATTCTCTGTAATTGTCTAAATTAATTGGTACTGTGTAGTCAGGGTATAATACCAAATACTATGTAGAAATTCAGGTAGCTCATTTAAAAGTAAAGACTGCTGCTAGCTTTCTTTTTCAGTGAAGAACTCTTCTAAGGACTTGAAGTCTTCAGAAGTCAGAGTATGCTTGAAGGGAGAACTGTCTTTTAAAGTTAGAAGTATTAAACTTCTTAAGATACCTGGAATTTTCAGTGGTTGTAAGGACTTGAATAATATTTCTACTTCTTTTTAGGTCAGTATTTTTTTCCTGCTAGTGAAGTACTACCAAAGTTAAGCCCATTAGTGGAGTGAGAGAACATAAGTCATACATTATTATATTCTATAATAGTTTTGATCAGTTACAAACCTTTGCCATTGACACCTTCCACTAAACCTGTTGCCTCAAGCCCCATCTGAGCTTAATGCTTGCAGTACCCTGCTACCCTCTTAGTGAAGAATTTCTTCCTGATGTCTAACCAAATGTTACCCTTTCAGTTTTAAGATACTATCCCTTGCCTTTGGAAAATGTCCCTCTCCAACTTTCCTGTAGGCATTCTTTATGTACTGGAAAGGTGCTGTTATGTCTCAAAGTTGGACAACCCCAGCTCTCTCAGCCTGCCTTTGTAGGAGAGGTGTTCCACCCCTTCAGTTATCCTCATAGCCCTCTACTGAACTTGCTCCAACAACTCTATGTTCTCCTTAAGCTGGAGTCCCTAGAGCTGAATGCAGTACTCCAGGTGGGGTGTCTTGAGAGTGGAGGAGGAGAATCACCTCCCTGAACCTGCTGGTGACACTTCTTGTGATGCAGCCAAGGGTGTAGTTGGTTTTCTGGGGTGCAAAAGTATATTGCCAGGTCATGTGGAGCTTTTTGTCAGCTAACACCCCCAAGTCTTCCTTAGGGCTGTTACGGGCTCCTCTTCTGAATATGTGTTCCATAAAAGAAAGGACAGGCTTTATCACAAATCTAGAAATCTGTCAGAACAAAATTGTTGGTACAGATTAAAAGTGAGTTTCCCATGGTAAGAAAGATCTCAGCAAAGAATCCATGTGTAGCTTCTTCTTATCAGTAACAAGGTTGTTCTCGTACAGACCTCAGTAGTTGCCTTGACAATTTGATAAAGGGAGAGATCTGGTTGTTCCAGTCTAAGTTCTTCAGTAATGTATCTTCCGAAGCAAAGAGTCCTTCTCTTCCTGAATGTGAACTGCTTTGGTATGAGTATCTTTATAGCCAGAAAGAATTATCTGCATAAACAATGCCCAGAGTATCTTCCTGCCAAATGTACCAAAGATGCGTACTGGTTTTAAAAGCATTTGTGCCTCTTCGTCACAATTGGCTCAGCATCAGCCCTCTGTGATTTAAGTAGTTCTAGCTTTTCTGTGCTTTTTGCTCTCCATATAAAGGCAAATAGTGTCTGATGTCAAGTGCCAAAATGCGTATTTTGCTCAAGATCTGGAAAGAAAGGCTTCTTAATTTCATGTTCCAGAAACAGCATCACATTAGAATTTACAGTTTAATCACAGATTCATTTGTGATTGTCAGCCACTCTGAGTGCACACTTATTTGTAGATAAACCCTTTAGATTCTCCATTTCTGAATTCCTTGGCCAGCTCCTCCTTTTCTATTCATACTGAACTCTTGTGATTCTCTTTTCTTATTTTTTTGTAACTTATTTGATGGAAGGCAGAGCTGTGCATATGTTACAGAAGTATGGTTTCCGTAAATTTGTTTCATTAACACTGAAGGCATTTATTTGAAGAGATGACAAAAAATATTCCTAAATCATTTCAATATGAGGTGGTTTGGAATGAAAGACCAGTTGTCTGGGCTGTTTCTCAGCTCTTGGAAGTCAAGCAGCTTGAAATGCCTATCGAACACTGAGAAATAAGGAAAGTATTGCAGAAAATAGTAAGTTGTTAGTAGAAAGCACTAGTTTCTTCAGAGCTCGGTGGCAGCAAGAGGACTCTTGATACCATGCTTTGCATGTTGTTGCCTAGACTATTTTCTAGACTAATTGCCTGGACTATTTTCTAGACTAATATTAATCCACAGTTTTAGTTTATAAAACAGAGACCCCAAATATGAAGGTTTTTTTCCTGGTTTTAGTCTTCAGTGAAAGTGCGATAACTACAAAAAGCCCCAAAGCATGGCTTCACTTATTCAGTCAGCTTTAGTTATTTCTACATTGGGATTTAGAACTTCTAAGAAGGACATTTAATAGTAATATTTTGGTAAAGGTTCTTTCAAAGGATTAGCTGAAAGTAGTACATTCTGTATAAAGAAGCAGTTTCAACAACTGTATGATTTCTTTAGCAACAAAATGATAGAATCATAGAATCATTAGGGATTGGAAGGGACCTTGAAAGATCATCTAGTCCAATCCCCCTGACACAGCAGGATCACCTAGACCAAGTCACACAAGGAACATATCCAGGCAGATCTTAAACATCTCCAGTGAAGGAGACTCCACAACCACCCTGGGCAGCCTGTTCCAGTGCTCCGTCACCCTCACTGTGAAGAAGTTCCTTCTCATGTTTATGTGGAACCTCCTATGTTCCAGCTCGCACCCGTTGCCCCTCGTCCTATCACTAGATGACATTGACAAGAGCCTGGCTCCATCCACCCTTCAAATACTTGTAGACATTAATGAGGCCATCCCTCAGTCTCCTCTCCTCCAAGCTAAAGAGACCCAGCTCCCTCAACCTCACAAGGGAGGTGCTCCACTCCACTTCNCAATGAATAGATTGAACAGGACTGGTCCCAGCACCGACCCCATGGGCACTCCACTAGATACAGGCCTCCAACCAGACTCTGTCCCACTGCCCACTACTCTCTGGCTTCTATCCTGCAGCAAGTTCACGATCTGCCTCACTACCAGGTCATCTAGACCCCACTGCCTCAGTTTGGCTGTAAGGATGCTGTGGGAGACTGTGTTAAATGCCTTAAGTCAAGATAGAGCACATCCACCGCTCTGCCATCATCTATCCACCTGGTTATGCCCTCATAAAAGGCTATCAGGTTGGTCAAGCATGACTTTCCTTTTGTGAAGCCATGCTGACTGTCCCTAATGACCCTCCTGTCTTGATGTGCCTGGAGACAGCCTCTAGAACAAATTGTTCCATCACCTTCCATGGGATGGAGGTGAGGCTGACCGGTCTGTAGTTACCTGGGTCTTCCTTCTTTCCCTTTTTGAAGACTGGAGTGACATTTGCTATCTTCCAGTCTCTAAGCACCTCTCCTGAAGAACCCTATTCTCTCATACCTGTGAGTTGGATGAAAGAGGAAAGGGGAGACAAAATTTCCTGTTTTCTGACTGAAACATCCGTCAAAAATAAATCCTCCGTAACACCCTCCTGATCACTGAAATTGCTGCTAGTATTTATTGCAGGACTTCTGGAGTGGCATCTTGACAGCTGTTACTTTGCCCTCTACATACTGTCATCACATCTGTCTGTGTGGCTGCCTGACAAGCTGGACAAAGAGACACTGCTGAAAAATTGTCTTGTTTGTTTTGCTAAGGTGTATTTTAGCCACTGGGTGCCCACACCGTCTTCTGCCACAAAGGCAGTGCACCAGCATGGGGTGGCACAGCACAGTCATAACGGGAGAACAGACATTTTTTCAGCATGTGGCTTAAGGTAATTGCCATCCTTTCAGGCTTTACAATGGATTTACAATTCCTAGTAGGAAGAAAACCAGAAAATGTACTGGGGAAGGGCAAATTGAACCCAAACAGAGGGAAAAGCAGCACGCTTTCTAGAACTACCTGAAAGTAAATTGCAATCAGATGGAGTTTGGATTCTTCTCCCGGGGAGCTAGTGATAGGACAAGATGGCAGGGGAGGTTTAGGTTGGATGTTAGGAAGCAGTTCCTCATGGAAAATGTGATTAGACAGTGGAATGACCTGCCCAGGGGGGTGGTGGAGTTCCCATTCCTGTAGACATTTAAGACAGGCTGGATGTGGTGTTGGTCTCTTCTGTGCATCTCTCTACAATAACCCTTAAGATAGTTGGCAACAATAAGGTCTTCCCCTCAGCCTCCAGCAAACAGCCTCAGCTCCCTCAGTCCATCCTCATAAGACATCCTCATAAGACAAAGGGCCTCTCTAGGCCCTTTGCCAGCTTTGTTGCCCTTCACCTCCAGCACCTCAATGTCTTTCTGGAATTGAGATGCCTAAAACTGAACACAGTAATTACTAAAGATGTACTCACAAATGAGTGAGGAGAGCATGATGGAAACTTCATACACTTATTGCAAGTTGCATATAGATTCCACATTAAAGTGGTATTTTTCTGATGATGTTGTGGATGTGTGTCAGCCTATTTGTCATATTCAGCTATTGTGAATTGTGTCAGTAGCCTTGTCTCTGCATGTGTCTAAGTTCCAGATAGATACACAGTTCTTTCCTATTGCTTCCCTTGTACTGAGTTGCTTTTCCTGAAAGAACTCTGTAGTTCAAATTATGTCACCATCTGACTTGGCAACAGATGTGTAAGACATGGCTCACCTTCGAGGACTTTGTGGGTTTGCATCAGTTAACAAAATGGCTGAGGTCCTGTGCAGTTGCAGAAGGAAAAGCTAATGTCTTTTTCCTTTAGTGTGGCAATCGGGTGTTCTCTATTGCAATCAAATGTTTTCCATAAAACAGATTTATGGTGGCTGAAGGGTATTTAAATAACTACAGCTCATCACAAACTTTCAAGTTAAAAACTCTGTATTTTAACAGTGTTTGAAACAAACTGACAACTTCCATAGAAAACTAATGTATTTGGTGGAAGCTGAAAACAATCCGTGTTTGCGGGTTTTTTGTAAGGCTTGAATTACTACTTAAATGCAAGTATTTTGTGTATTTATTTGTTTTTAAGAAAGCATTAAAGTTGGATGGGTATGGAGCTTAAGGACATGGTTTAGCGATGGACTTGGTACGGGTAGGTTAGTGGTCAGATGCAGTGATCTTAAAGGTTGTTTCCAACTTAAATTGTGATTATGATTCGTCTCAGATCTAAGTGACTTGCAGCACTTTCTGAATTAACACTCACCTTTCAGTTACACATAAACAATACAAGTTGTCACTTTAATTTTGGTTCTAAAACTGTTATAAGCTACAGCAGTATCAGCTTATTCCCTAAGAGTTCAGCTTTCATTAAGGATTATTTTTTCTAAAGGTGACAGTGCCAAGAGTAGGCTTGACTGAAACATCTGGTTTTAAGCAATGTAAATAATCATCACCTCCAATAGTTTTACATCAACCTGTGCTTTTGCAAGAGCATGCCTTGCTTTTGTTCAGTTTTGTTACCATTAAAAATTGGGGGATTGGAGTATTTGTTTTTGCCTTCCGCTGTTGTCTGCAGCATTTTGGGGGTTTTATGTGTCTTTGCTTGGGTTTGTTCTTGTTAGTCCTGTGTTGATTACTAAACAAACTTTCAGGAAGCGGACTGAATTGGAATTACAGCTGTGTGGTATAAAAATTGAAATTTGAAAACTGCTTGTCACCTAGTAAGCTACTGTGCAGTCTTCAGTGGCATCGTGTGCAAAATCAGTTGGACAGCCTACTGCTTAAAGTTCATTCTTCCTTACGCCCTTTCTAGAATGGTTTTGGATCACAAGTGATGTTTCGTTTTATGTTGATATATACTGATTCTTGAACAGTTACCACTCTAGTCATCTAGTGGTTGTGGCTGTTGCACATGATAGGTATGGCTGGAAAGCATCATGTAGTGTACGTACAGTTCAGATCAAGAACTTAACCATTTAACTGCAAATTATTTGCGGGAAGCTTGGTTCTTCTAAGCTGTTTCAATTGAATAAAAGATGTGCCACTTCAATGTCTTTTTAAAGTTTTCAGTAAAGCAACATTTTTGTGGGACATTATATGTTGTAAACCAAACAGTAATCATGAATAGCTGTTTGTTCTGGCTCCTTTTATTGTTTCCTGTTTTGTGTGAGTTTATTAAAAATCTGCTGTTCTCATATAGCTTTAATAAACTTGCTGTCTCACTTCCACAGGGAATGTTATTTGCTTCAAAATATTTAACTGTTAAAATTGTGCTAGCTTAATTCTCTGTACATGTTTCTGAAAAGTTTAATCCCTTTCCCCCTCTGTCTTTTTCCAGAGAATGGACCTTGGAGAGTGTCTGAAGGTGCATGACCTGGCATTAAGGGCAGACTATGAAATCGCATCCAAAGATCAAGATTTCTTCTTTGAGCTTGATGTATGTATTTTGTTTCTGTTGTAGAGAGAACACATAATTTGTATACATAAAGGGATACACTGAGACACAAAAGTGAAGTTGTATTCCACACAGAAAATGCACATTTGAAAAGTAATTTTAGGGAAACCCTTGGCACAGTTTCTTAAGATACATGCCTCTTTGCAAATGTATACAAGGTAGTCATCTCTGGAATAAACATCCCTTCCACAGAACAAGTGATCATAAAGCTGGATTCTGTCTTAGTGTTTTCAAGCTGTGTTGTTGGCAGTAACAAATCACATGCTGCATGATAGTACACTGTACTCTGACTAATTCAGTTTTGAGCTCACAGCTAGGAAATCGGTCTTCACAAGGGCAAAATAAGGGGTTTGTGTTAATGTTTGGTCGGACAATGTTGTTATGCTTAATGGCTTAAAATTCTGTTGAAAAAAGTCAACAGCACTGCATGTGTTGGCTGGGCAAGGTCAACCTGACTATCCTTTGGAGAATTTTACTGCAAGTTATAAGTACTTACTTTTTAGAGAAGACTTGAGACAGATTCACGTGCCAATTTTTGCAAATGCTTGCAACTGGGATTTGTGTGGTTTATGATTTTTTTACATGTTATGTATTAATATTAGTCACCATAAACTGCTAGATGATTGCGTTACAAAGGTTTCACTAATTAAAACTTGCAGAAGTTAAGACTTAATAATCCTGTAATGTGTTAAGTCTAATGAAATACATTCTTGACAGTATTGCTCAGTGTTCTTATTGATGTTCTAGGCAATGGACCACCTGCAATCATTTATTGCAGACTGTGACAGGAGAACAGAAGTGGCTAAGAAAAGACTAGCAGAAACCCAAGAAGAGATCAGTGCTGAAGTGGCAGCTAAAGTAAGACTGTAAAATTTGTTAACTGAAATATCTTTGAAAGTCTGGGGTTTTTTTCTGTGGAGCCAACTTAGGGCTTTAGCAAGTTATTCAGACTGAGAATTCATACTCAGGGAAGGAGAAAAGATGTTCTCTCTATCCTTCTAAAAGTGCCTTTAAAGCATGGAAAGGAAAATACAGGGAAGAGACCTCGCTGATGTTTTTATCCTCAGGAAGCTGCTGGCTCTTGACACCATGCTGTACAAATTCTAGTAGTTCTTAATGCTTCTTGATCAAAACCTGATCCGTAAAGTAACCAGAATTTTGTATGATTGTTGTCTAGCTGTTCTAACTGAAAAGGGCTTTTGTCATTTATTTTTTTCCTGCACATACATGCGATGCTATAAGAATGGTTGTACAAGTGCAATGGTTGTACAAGAGTTGGTGGTATAGACAACTGTGGGAATTGTCTGAACAAAATCCTGTGCTGGGTTGGTACATAGGCTTGGTAACTCATCCTTTCTCTGTGCTTTTACATGAGGTAACTTCTGTTTCACTTCTATCTGGAGAAGTTATCTCTGGTTTAATTTCATTTTGTTGTACCTGTTTTGCATATAACAGCTCAGTAGTAGTTCAGATTGTTTTCCACAATTAAAAGCTTTTCCTGTGTTAAGCCTCTCCTTGTCTTTTAAGGCTGAAAGGGTTCATGAACTGAATGAAGAAATTGGGAAACTGCTGGCCAAAGTAGAGCAGCTTGGAGCTGATGGCAACGTGGAAGAATCTCAAAAAGTAATGGATGAAGTGGAGAAGGCTCGAGTAAAGAAGAGAGAAGCAGAAGTAAGTTGATTGTGTAAGGTTTGGGGGATTGAGAGGGCAGAGTACCATGCTGGATTGGTTGGCATCTGTGTAATGCAAGATGTCTTATCAGCTGTCACTCCTTTAACTAATCTCTTCATATGAAACCGAACAGTTTTCTTTGGGGCATCCTGTACAGTTACAGGTTTTTTCAGTCTCACTGGTCTTCCAGCAGCAGTTCAGTTGTGAACCAGTGTCATCTTTGAAAGTCAATGGTTTATGTATCAGACGAGTAAAAGTGGTCCTTGTGTAGCACTCGAGTGGCAGAATTTGTCAAGAGCTTTTCCATGCAGTATTTCACCCAGATACTTAAGTTTATGAAAACAGCCATCTTCTGTTTTAATGGTGCCAGAGGGATTGCTGATACTCTTGCTTGGCTGTGATCTGAGTGTCTTTAGATAAATTTTGCTCAGATAACTTGTTTAATTAGTGTCTAAAATGCAGGCGGCTTCCTGAGGGAACTACTACTGTTTTAAACTGAAATCAGAATTCAAACTGCTGGAATATTTTTATGATAGCTTAATATAGTAATTAGTGTTACCACAGACTCATTGCTGCCTGTAATAAAAAGGTTGTTTGTCCTGTGAACTTAATTACTTACTGTGATCTTAAGCAAAGATCGTAATTGTCCTCCTTTGTTTTCATTTCCAAAAGCGGTTGCTTCTGCCTTACTTTGAAATACACTTAATCTTTGGAATAAGGAAACCTGCTTTGTATCTTAATGGGAGAGTTGATAATGAATAGTCTGAATCAGTGAAAGAGTGTGCTAGCACACTCTGATTTTGATTATCGGTTCGTAGTATCTCTTTGGAGAAGTGTTACGTGTGTATTTCTGTGTATTGAGAAGTACTGGTAAACCTGTTGTTTTGGTTTTTTCCCCCTAGGAAGTTTACAGGAATTCTATGCCTGCCTCCAGCTTTCAGCAGCAGAAGCTACGAGTTTGTGAAGTTTGCTCAGCTTATCTTGGTCTTCATGACAATGACCGACGACTTGCTGATCACTTTGGAGGAAAACTACATTTAGGATTTATTGAAATAAGAGAGAAGCTTGAGGAACTCAGGGTAAATCATTCTTACATTTGTTGTCTTCTCCTACCTAATTACTTGACAGGCAATGTTAATAGAGTATTTCTTTCCAAGCATGTTAATTGTTTTTCATATTACTTGAAAATTTGGGATTTCTCACTTAGCAGTCTAATTTAATACCAGTTTTCTATAGAATTTGATAAGATGACCTCTTTAGCACAGAGGTATATTAAAAACACATGTCCAGAGTAATGCATCTTGGCAACTAAGAGTGTGATTCCACTTGTAAAATGGAGTATGAAGGTGGTACTGAAACATACTTAGCAGTCATAGGAGGTAGCCAGATTAACTTTATTTTTAGCCAGTTGATTGGCTAAAAGTAGTGAGACTTGAAAATACAGGAACATGTAGTGAGCCTGAGTGAGTGATATTTTATTTAATTAGGATAAAATGTGAATATAGCTGGTGTTCAATCCTCATTTTTGGTAGCATTTTATAAGGAGGATGATAACACTTGGCAAAGGTGGTTTTTTTAACAAATATCAACAGAAATGCTTGGACCTCAAACAGCCTGTTGTTGTGGTGTAAGACTAAAAATTTCTTTTATCTGGACAAAGATTAGGAAGTGACTTTCATTCTATAGGTAACAACAGCTAAAGAATATTTTCTTTTCTTTTAAAAAAGTAATTTTGAAGATTTAAGCTTAAAAGAAACAATAGATTAAATAAGATCCAACAAAAAGTCTGTAGCTATCCAAACTGAGTATGTAAAAAATCCATATACATTGAACCTGGCTACTAAAGTCATTGTTACAGAGAGGTTGAACTTCTTTGTAGCTTAAAAGGTTTGAAAAACAGTTGGAATATTATTCTGAACAATTCTGTTTTGACCAGAAATAGTGTGCTGGAAGAAGGACTTGCTGGAATTATGTTCCAGACTTTTGGTATTCAAGAGGATGGATTTGGACAGTGATGCCATTTATGGATCTTAATATGCAAACTGTTGTTCAAGACTTAAACATTTAACTGTATAAATCACTGAAGATAATACCTAAATATTTGAGTTGAAGCCCTAAAAGCAGAAAATGCTGCTTCTGAGTTCAAGTGAATTAGCTTCATTTCTATTTAATAATATTCTGGCTGTCTTGCATGGATTCTGTCTTACCCTTTGGAAAGCCCAACTCTTCCCATGGCCTCTATTGTCAGTTTTGGGTCCTAAATATAAACACTGTGTAACTTAAACCATAAATGTCTAAACAGATCTTACGCAAGGACAAGAGAAAGCACATGAAAGTATAGAGAGTCACTTGAACAAGAAACCTTGCTTGTAGATAAATTACTGATACTGATAGATAGCATAGATATAATTTTACATAAAGGGTTCAAAATCTGATTATTTACCTAATTCAGAAAAAACTTGCATGGATAGTTATTTTACATTCCCAAAGCATCAATAATTTTTGAAGTACTTCGCTAACAAAGAAAGAAAACAATAACTATCCCCTCCTTCCTCAGAACTCTCCTCAGAGATCTAATCAAGATGCTGCTGGGGCAATTCCACATCTCAGAAGAAGGTCTTTACAAAGAGTTGAATTTCTTGCATCATGTCCAGAAGGTGGCAAGACTTGGGTTTGGCCAGATCTCCAGTTGTGAGTTACACTTCTGAGGGCCCTCTACTGAGGGTGCCTTGTCCCCAGTAGTACTGAGTTCAGCCTGGCGGCTGTCAGCTGAAGCATCCTCTCTAGTTATGCATCTCATGTCACAATACAGAAAACAAGTAGCCTCAAAACTAGACAGCACCCCAACCAAGTCCTGTAAGACGAAGGATGACTTTGTCACAACATAGCTGAAGGAGTTAAAGCAATTAACACTCTCTAATTTTGATTCCTTTCTGCCTTTCCCCAGTGGCCAAAATACGACAGGAATGGCATGGAAACTCTCACATGAACAGCACTGCTTACTGCTGTGAATTCACCTTGGTGAAAAGCTTAGTTGTAACTCTGCATATTTCAGGTCTCTGGGTAACACCATTCTATTTGCTGCAGCTCTTCTGCAGTAACTTCTGTTTCTTGGAGAGAAAAGCATATATATACTGAGGAGAGAGGGAATAATATACACAAGAGAAAGAGAACATACATGAGGGAACAAAACCCTAGCTGTCTAGATTATTTTCATAAAACCTTAATCTGAGAAATTTTGAAATCTAATGAATGTCTTCCTTTGCTTTTAGAGGATTGTGGCTGATAAACAGGAGAAACGAAATCAGGAACGTCTGAAACGTAGAGAGGAGAGGGAAAGAGAAGAACGGGAGAAACTAAGGAGGTAGGGATCTATTTTAATTGTATCTGCGTAATGACCTATTTATGTTTAATGGAAAAACTGAGTAGTTCGTGGAGAAGTGTGAGAAAAATCACTGCAGTCTGCATTCCTTGTCAACTTACAAGGACTGACAGTGAATTTCATGGCCAACTCTTTAAAATCTGAATTGTTTTAATAGAAAGACTGTTTAAGTGCTACAGATAAGAATGTCTATGTCTTTAAATGAGATAATTTCTAAGTCTGTGCCTTCTTTTGGGACCTGTCAGATGTGAACTTACACACATGTGAGTGTTAACATTGGTAGATGTTAGATAATCTTTTTATAAATGCCTGAAATTTTCTGTATTAGAAGTAGTTGAATGTTTGACTAAGGAAAGGAATTGCATATTCTGTGGAAACTGTTGCTTCCAGGTTAGAGTGTAATGGAAACTGAACTGCAGTTCTCCTGACATGTTAGCTTCCAGAGGCTGACAATAAAAGGTTCACAGTAAAATCTGTTGTTGTCCAGTAGTACGTGCCTGACAAGAAATAAAGGAGTGCTGACTTTGAACTTTTAGTATGCTGGGGTTGTGCAGGAATTAAAGTAGATTAGATACTTGGTTTTGTTTCTAGTATGTTTGGCTCAAAAATAAATGGAAAACCAACAAACATAAAGCAGTTGTCAGAGGGTTGTGTTTCCTAGTAAATATGTTACAAAGATGTTAACATCAAATAAAAGGCCTATAATTGCTAGTGAAGTGAAAAATAAAGTAACAGGGCAACTAAATGGCTGTGAGGCTGGTGAGAGGTCTAGAAAAGATGCCCTGTGAGGAGCACCTGAGGGAACTGGGGCTGTTTAGTCTAGAGAAGAGGAGGTTGAGAGGAGACCTTATTGCTCTCTACAGCTACCTAAAAGGAGGTTGTAGCAAGGCTGGTACTGGTCTCTTCTCGCTTGAGGGGAAACAGCCTCAAGTTGCATCAGGGAAGGTTTAGATTGGATATTAGGAAGAAGTTCTTTCCTGAGGGAGTAGTTGGGCACTGGAACAGGCTGCCTAGGGAGATGCTTAAAAAACGAGTAGATGGAGCACTTCAGGCCATGGTCTAGTGATTAGGGAGATGTTGGGATGAGGGCTGGACATGATCCTGAAAGTCCTTTCCAACCATGATGATTCTATGAACTAGTCTGGTTTATAATTGCAAGATTGTACAGTATTTTATAATAAGATTTAATTTTAAAAATTGATGTGCACTTTTTGATTTATTTCAGGTCCAGATCCCACAGCAAGCATGCCAAAAGGTGCGTAAATCTACAGACAAGGAATACCGGCAGCGCAGCCAGTCTTTCACAAGCTGAACCATCAAAGTTTCTATAGCACTATTAGTTTGAGGTGTCGATGCTTATGGACAGTGTGTTCTGTTACATAGTCATCTTTCTGTGTGTTTATACAGTGTTTGGCAGCACAAAGAAGGCCTACCAGAAAACTGGGGCTAACTTCTTACAAGGTTTAGTAGTGACAGGACAAGGGATAGTGGCTTTAAACCGAGAGAGGGTTGATTCCCAGGAATCTCCCTTCATGGCAATGTTCAAGGCTAAGCTGGATGGGACATTGAACAAGCCTGCTCTGGTGGGAATTGTCCCTGCCAGTGGTGGGTGGTTGGAGCTAGATGATCTCTGAGGTCTCATTCAACCTAAATCATTCTATGATACTACAGAATTCTTACGTTTGCATCTGTTTTGAGGTTACCACAGTGCAAGTTTTCATTCCAAATAACACTTGGAACACAAATAACTGCTTTTTCCTCAATAGAGGCTTATAGGTGATATCTTTGGGTAAAACTTGTGTTCTTAAAATCCTAAGCAACAGGTTCACTCTCAGCAATTGACAGATCAATAGTACAAGTGTTCCTCCTACCCTGCATGTTTGAAGAGCACTAGTGAACTATTATTGCAAAGTTATTTTAAATAAATAATGACATGTCATGGTGTTTAGAACCTTCCAGACTAGTTTTATTGTTGTAGTTACAGAGAAGGATATAGTAAAATGTAGGTGTTGGTGCGTGATCCTTGTCACTGCATCAGAGTTCCACAGCTTTACCTGACAAGGGCAAGATGTTCTTTTTGGAATATTTTTCCCTATATTTACTTTTTTTTAAAAGCCTTGACTGGCTATTGCATGACCATATGTACAGTCATGAACTAACTGTAAAATTGTCTGCTATACTCACAAACAAGCTTGCAGGATTTGTTTCTTTCCCCTTCTGTCTGCCCATGATAGGACAGCACAATGGCTGCAGACCACTCTACGTATTTGCTTACGCGCCGAGCGTGTAATACGTACACTGGCAGAGTAGGTAGGCGAATGCAGTGTCTGCTTTAAGTCCTTTCTGTTCCCAGATCTAGGTCCCGAGATCGCCGCAGACACCGCTCTCGCTCAGCCTCCCGGGAGCGAAAGCGAAGAACTCGCTCCAAATCCCGTGAGAAACGCCATCGTCACAGGTCTCGATCTACCAGCCGCAGCCGGAGTCGCAGCCATCATAGAAGCAGGCATAGTTCTAGGGAGAGAAGCCGAGAACGCAGCTCCAAGAAGAGGTAGATGTTGGCTTAGAAGTAAATGGCTCATCCTACATGCATAATGACAAATTTTGCACTAAGCTCACGTTTACCACTTGGTAATTTAAACACATTTTGATAGTAGCTTTGATGGCAGTTATACCTTTAGCATATTTATGATTTGATGTGCTGCAGTGATTGGGGGTTTTTAAAATAAAAGTAATAGGGTTATTTCTGCTTTGGATGGGTGATACAAGGTGTTGATATCAAGTGGATGGTACTCAATTCTTCGTGCAGTGTAGGAACTAAAAAAGTTGAACGCTGTTTGAACCCAGATATATCATTTTACTCTCATACATTTGGTTTTTTCCCTTGGGCTCTTGTTCCTAGCGCTGAAGCCCATCTGTTGTGTACTGCGCCAGATAAAAACAAGTTAGGTATCCCTGGAAATAAACTTGTTGCTTTGCATCTGAAGACGTTGCTTTGCAAGGAAAGTGGCGCATCCCTCGTTGAAGGGTTACTGCAGAGAACAGTTTGGAGCTGTTGCTTTTAAATGTCTTGATTTCTGTGTGTTCCCAAGAATTTGCTGGCTTATTTTAGATGAGTGAAGTCAGGGTACTTTCGAAGAGGGTTGGAATTGCACAATACGGCATCTGGTGGGGAGGTCTGCTTTGTGGTAGATCAGCCACCGTGACACAGATTTGAGTGCAGTACGGTGAACAGGGTGCCCAGTCTTACAAACCTGGCAGGCTATCAACTTGCCAGAAGAGAATAGATGTGCTTTTGAAGTGGCCACACCTGTAGTGTTTTAAATTCAAATTATTTTGGGAGTTAAATTACCAAGGGTGAGGAAATGCGTTAAATGAGTTTGAATATCTCATGGGCCCAAAAAATTAGCTTTTATAATTCCTGGAGTAGCAGGTGACTTTTAGTGTCTCATTGTGCTCTATAGGAAAGTGTAGGAGGACAGGATTTTGACAAATCTTTTGTTTCCTCCTTTTTATTGCAGATGGATAAAACTTAAATGTCTAGCACACTAGTTGATACAGTCAGCAGTGTCCCAGTGTCCAGTGTTTAAAGTTCTTGAGATGTTCTTGAATGTTCTGGATTCCGTCCTGACTGTAGCCTGTTATCACAGTTACCCTAGAGGCCTGCCTCTTCTAGACATTCACAAGGGAGGATTATAGCCATGATAGAAATTGCAAATATTCAAAATCTGTAGTTTTTCAATCTTAAAATAGATGTTTTCCTTTGGTCAACACGTTTGTTCACTTGGATGAACCAACGTATAGATCATATGTTCAGATTGCCTTTAGGTCTTCAGCTTTGAGGTCCAGGCTTGCAAGACTCTATTTCGGTCGTTCACAGAAGGACTTCACAAATGGATTGTTCCAGAATTCTTGCATAAGATAAGCACAGATCAAATTATGCATAGTCCTGTGTATGTTGGCAGAGAAATATACAAGGATGTGAAAGTGGTGTGGACCTTTGGTGCTGTCCCTGTAACAGTAAACCTCTGTCTCAGCTGCCAAAGGTGAATTGAAAAAGCCAGATGTGATTTCAAGATGGAGTTGGTGTCCTTTGCAAGGTGCTATCAGAGGATAAGCCCTTCAAGCCTTGTTTTGTGTGAAGAAGTTAAAAAGTGTAACATACTTCAGGACACATGATTTCAACCTTGCTGTATTCAGTACTGGAAATAATTCTGGTGTCAGTGCTTGCTGTGAAGTAAAAAGACACACCAGTGGTTGGACAAGTCCTTGGTACACAGCAGATTGAAGCTTTACTGTGAACTTGAGAGATCACTGTCTTATCAAGAGCAAGTCAAAACAGAGCCCTACTTTTCCTTGCTATTAGCTTTACGTTCTAAAATGAATACTCTTTCTTGTCTTTAGAAGCAAAGTAGGTAACGTGTGCTTTCTGATTCGCAATGAGAAAGCAAATGTTTGCAGTTCTATGTTGAGATGGGTACTCGGCGATAAAATCGGTTGTGACAGCAGACCTCACTGGGGGTGAGTTGAGAGATGGCCGAGTCGGTCTGCTTGAAGAATTCATGTGACAAGGGCTAATGTGCACCCATGCAGACATTGTGTGGACAAACAGAGCACCTGAAGTCATGGGATGTGGCTTCATTTCACCTAGCTTTGGGTGAGATCAGATATAAATCTAATGAGTCTCACTACAGACTCATCTGCCATGATTTGTCTGTGTTAAGGTGAGACAAATCATGCCTTAAAAGTGTCTGTTTTGTCTGCTGACTGTTAAGGAAATCTGGCTGATGAGCTTAGGTGTCTGTGCTGCAGGCATGTAAAGCTGGGTGAGATAGATCCCACACTTAACATTTAGACTATTTCTTTTTGTTATCCTTCAGGTCCTCTCTGACACCAGAACATTCTAGCCCTGTGCTACTTCTCTGCTGTGGGGAGCTTTCTCCCTGGGCTAGGGGAGCCCAAGCCCTTACCCTTTGAAAGAAATCAAGTATCTTAGCCCTTGGGAGGTTGAAGAAAAGATGTACCTACATCTTTCCCTGCTTGCCTAGGTGCTTACCTGACTAGCTGCTCTAGGATTTTCCCACACTTCCAAGGCTGCCCTAGCATTTTTGTCTGAGGGTGCTTACGGTTTTTTGTCCTCAAAACCCAAAGTAGCCATCCACAGTTACAGTCTTGGAAGTGGTGTCATATGTAACACAGTTCCTAGTTGGTAAACACGACAGTGTGGGTGTTGCTCCTATATCTGATGGAGTAGTTTTCTGATGAAGGATCCACTTGACTGAGTTAGGAAGTAGTGTTTTCTGAGCATGTAGGTAAGTCTGCTAGAGGTTCTGTTTCTAAAGGCTCTGCCCTTCCCCTTGAGAAAGATAAGAGCAGTATTTTAATTCTGTCTTCTTAGGAATCCTGGTAGGAATCCTGCTTGCTGAAGCAGTCGTATAAACTCCCACATCCCTGTGCTGTGACTCATTAACCCAGCCTTCCTTCTTGTCAGCTGAGTAGAGCCCCGCCTCTAGAGAGATGGGACAGCTGGACAAATGATCTTACATACTTCCAAAACTGTGTTGAATGTAAAGTCAGAGCTGTGGATGGCATCATGTCCTCTGTCTGCCTGTTCTAGGATTAGTTGCCAGAGTTAGACAAGCCAACAGTTTGGAAGCGTTGTTCCTTCTGCAAGAAACGTGCAGCACAAACTAGTTGTGACACAACAGCTGTATTAGCACCAGTGTTAACTTCTTACTTGGCATGTAGCTCCTCTTCAGACTTGATGTGGAGTTCGTGCAGTAGGAGTTAGGCCTGTGGATCTTGGCGTTTGCTAATACTCTCTTGCAAACACTGCATCATCGAGACAGCGGAGGAGGAGGAGGTAAAACAAAAGGTCACTTCTTTGTAAGCTTATAAAAGGAAACCAGTGCAGGAGTACTTTGCAGTGCTTGGTTTTGTAGGTTTGGGGTGAGGACAGGAACTTTCTCCAAGTGCAGAGAGTAGGCTCACTGTCCACAGTTCTTGACTACAAAGTCAGTGGATAGCGTTACAGCATGTTGTTAGGGTTTTTCTGTGAGTGTGTTTATTGGTATCCTGTATGATTGCAGCACATCTTAAAGTGAAGACATGGTGCTTGTGTCTGTCAGGGAAAATAGAGGAAGATATCTAATCCCTTTTCTTTTTTCCCATCCAGGTAGCTCATTTAATTTAAAACTATGGGAACTATTTAACAGAACAGCTGTTCTCTGTCTCCGTTGTGGGGATTTGGAATTGCCTGTGGTCAGAGCAAAACCACACAAAGGATGATTCTTCTAACAGAGCATGATTGTGGCACGGATTGCAGATTTGGTGAAGTGAAGCACACTGACCATAATCTGGGCTCTGTGCTAATTGTAGATGAAATTCTGTCTGTGTAGTTATTTGTCAATTGAAAGTAGAAAAAGGGGAAGAGTACACCAGTTTCTGATGTCTTCTCTATAAATCTGAAGCTGGGCTGGAAAAAGAACTAAAAATACACAGTCAGGATTGTCTTTGATAGCTACAGATTCATAACTAACTTGAATTCTCAAATTTACTGCCCTTTTCAGATCCTCGAAAGAAAGGTCTTCCAGAGACAAAGAACGTTCAAGAGATCGTGATAGAACATCACGTGATAAAGATAGAAGCTCCAGAGAGAGGTCACCGCGAGATTTCAAAGACAGGAAACGTTCTTATGAAAGCGCTAATGGCCGGTCGGAAGACCCGAGGAGCTCGGAAGAGCGCGAAGCAGGGGAGATCTAACTGGCTGTGTATTCACCTGATCTCTAGCTTCCTATGGAGTTGCATACTATGGTTTAGTTTACAGTTGTTCAAAGGGACACCAGTGAGCAGTTCCAGACACTGATCCAACTAGGGTAGATGTACAGTATATAAAAGTGGTTATAACCAAGTCAGAATTAAACCCCATCAATTAATGATGCCTAAAGCTGGGTCCTGGACTTCCACCAAGTCGTGAAACTTTTCTGAAAGATCTCTCTTTATTCAGGACAGCAGTTTTATGTACCAGAATGCAGATCTCAATGTTTTTAATCTCCTTTCCAATACAAGTTAGTGAACAAATTATATTGTACTACTACTTGCCTTGGGTGCTTTTGAACCTTTATAAATTCTCCAATTCTGCTCCGGTCAAAACAGCAGCGTTGAAAGGTTGTATTTTGGGGGGAATTTTTGTTTTTGTTTGCTTCTTTTGTAAGAGGGTGGGTGGATGGATATTAACTTTTACTGTAAGATTATGTTCCCAGTGATTTGTTTCATTTGGGAACCTAGGAATTTATTACAGTGGGAGCATTTAGACAGGAATGTGTGCTGGAGAAAGCGGAAATGTCTTTTTACAGTGCCTATTTAGACTTGGAAATTGAACAGCTGTTGCATTACATCTTTTTTTATTTCTACTTAAATTTTGAAATCAAAGCCAGTCCCATATCTGTACCATTTGATTGGTATGTGTTCAATATATTTGGTTTTTTTCCATAAGGACTCTTTCTGCTTTTTCTTGTGGGGTACATCCTTAATTGTATTAAAAACAAACAAAAAACCAGCAGCAACAAACAAAAATTGAGAAAAAAAATAAAAAAATTAAAAAGGAAACCACATTGTCCAATAACTTAACGAGGAGACTGTGATGAGTTAGGTCACATGACATGATAGGTACATACTGGTCTCTTTAGGGCCTGGAGGATAAGTCTTATGAGGAAAGACTGAAAGAGTTGGGGCTCTTTAGTTTGAAGAGGTGGAGGCTGAGAGGAGACCTCATCACTCTACAACTACCTGAAAGGATGTTGTGGAGAGGTTGGTGCTGGTGATCCACACCAAGTCTTCACCAGTGTCTCGGGTCAGCAGGTCCTTGAGAGGGCCCGAGATCAGAGTGCTCAAGGGCCCTTTTTATTCTTGGAAAATACCTTCCTTCTCCTGCAGGGAGGCTGACTGCAGTCTGGGAAGGACGTGGAGCTCGTGAGGGAGCCTGAGGATGCTGTAGCTAAGCATTTCCTCTTTGAAGTGTCACTGATGCAGTTGTAGCTCCATAACAATTTTAATGAGACTGCTGGTGCACAAATGGAGCAAAGAGAGTAGATCATCTCAAACACTTTACATAAATGAGATCGTGTGAACTCGCAAGCTGTTCTGTATCCAACTCTCACCCAGATTGACTATTAAGAAGGTGGAGGATGGCACATGATCAGAAAGGAGGTCCTACGTGAACTGCTTTTCCTGCTGGAGCAGGAGGAGCCATAACAGTAACACACATTTCCAGGAAAAGATGTGCTTGGCCCAGTGCAGCCAGACCGCGTTAGCCACCATCAGGCCTGCCAGTGAAGCTGGTGGGGGATGCTGTTCCTATCTGCCCTCTTGGCTTCCTTCAGGCAGCACATCTGGGATGTATCCTGGTGCTACAGCAGAAGCCCTGGCCCTGGAGCTCCTCACCTCTGTATCTAACCAGCCTTGCACCAGCTAGTGCCTTTGTGGCACCATCAGAGAAAACAGGTGAACCCAGCAGGTGAGCCAACGCCCTAAGACTACAAGTCTTAATCCCTGCCCCGAGGCTGTTGATCTACTTGCCTGAAGGGAGAATGGTAGCAGCTTGTCTTAAGACACCCAGGACCAAGGCAAGGTAGCCAGGGGCATGAGTGACTACATGGTTTTATTTACTGGAACATGGTATCACAAGGAGAAGCTCCTCTGGTCCTGAGGATGACTCAATGAGATCTGTGAGATCTGTCCTCCAGGACGCTCAAACAACATTTAAAAGAAGTACACGTGCAGAACGAGCTACGCGCCAGACGGGGTGGCACTGGGCAGTGTGTTGTGTGAGGGTCTGCAGCACCCGGTAACCCACCCCTGGTTCACTGTTCTCAGCCCTGCATTTCACAGGCTGCCCTCCTCAGTACAGTTGGCCTTTGCTCAGCAAACAGAGGTACTTTCTCCTGAAAGTGAGAGCTTATAAAAATTGTTAATGTGATCTCCGTTCGCTCCTGCAAAGTCCCCTTTGCTTGCTTGCTTTGATTTTCTTTTTTTCTACTTGCTCCGTAATAAATTCCTGCATCATGGCTGCTGCTGCAATTCTTCAGTTCTTGTTTCTGTAAGACCCAAGACCTGGCTTTCACTGCAGCTGTAGAACTAGGAAGCAGTGACTGACTGCAGGGCAGGCATTGTACCGTCAGCTGGAAGCACATGAGAGGAGAGGGTTTTGTTTCCAGCCCAGACTCATTTCTTTATCCCTGGCCTCCTTCTGCAGGCACATAATGCCCAGTCAGTGAGCAGCTGGAAAGTTCTCTCATGACTCTCCCTCTTGGCTCTGGCTTTTCACAGAATCGCAGAATCTTTCATTGAATTGACCTTCAAGACAATAGAGTCCAACCATTAACCCAGCCCTGCCAGGTCACCGCTAAATCATGTCCCTGGGCACCACATCTCCATGTCTTTTAAATACCTCCAGGGATGAGGTATTTAAAGCAACCTCTCGTTGCTGAGGAAACCACAGTCTGTCCCAAATTGCTTCCCAGGCTCCGGGTGACGCTGCACAGTGCACCACAGGCAAGCGGTGTCCCCAGAGATGCACCAGCGGGGAGCGGTCAGGATTAGGTACGGACAAAGCAAGGCTGGACGTGGGCAAGGTCAAAAATGACCTGGTGGGCAGTGGGAAATGCTGTGGCTGTGCAGCCCTTTCCGGGGCTGAAGTGGTCTGGTGAATCATTGAATCATGAGGGATTGGAAGCGACCTCGGAAGATCATCTAGTCCAATCCGCCCACCACAGCAGGATCACCTAGTGCTGATAAAGTATTGACAGCCACGCTTGGTTAGGAGAAGAAAACACTCCTGATCCATCACTAGAAGGTGGCCAGTGGGTTGGAGACTTTCTATTGATTTACTGTAACTTTGCAAACTGCTTCCGCCACTGGAATAGGCTGTCCAGGGGGGTTGTGGAGTCTCCTTCACTGGAGATGTTTAAAACCTGCCTGGATGTGTTCCTGTGAGACTTGGTCTAGGTGATCTTGCTGTGTCAGGGGGATTGGACTAGATGATCTTTCAAGGTCCATTCCAGCCCCTAATGGTCCATTCCAACCCCTAATGATTCTATGATTCTTGAGCTCAAACCAGTTTGCAACAGAGCTACGAGAGTGGAGCTGCCGACTTCCAGCAGAGTGAGGCAACTGCTGCCTTGATGGAGGGTGGGACCACAGTGCTAGCCTGCGTTCTTCCTTGGCCTGAAACTCTCCCTCTGCTTGAAGCCCTGTGCAAAGGCCCAGCCTAGCAGGGAGTTTCAGCGTTTCAGTCAGGATCAGCCTGCTCTGATGGCAGCCGTCAGCAGTTGCCACCTGCCCCTGGTGGATATCCTGGGGTGGGGTGGATGGAGACCAGCAGCACCACCATCACAAGCAGCATGGCCCTGATTCATCTGCTCCCATGCTGTTTTACAGGGGGAAAGTGAAGGGTTTCCTGGAAGCTTCCCCACATCTCCACAAGGTCTCTGGTCCCCTCTGGGGGTGGCTGCGGTACAGCTGAGATGAGCTGTCCATCTTGCTGAACGTCTCTACCACCCGTGTTCTAGGCAGAGGCAGAAAGGCTGCTTGGCTCAGACTTTCTAGGAGGAAGAGTATGAAGCTTAAATGCCACAACAGGTTGGTTAACTACTCCTGTAAAACGCTCCCCGTCACGTCCGGTCTGATCGCCTCGGTGCGCTCGCAGTCCGTGTCTCGGAGTGCTTTGGTGATGCTGCTGCACCCCCCGGACTCTACACCAGCACAGACTTGTGTTTGCACAGGATGCCTGGCAGCTGCTCCTTCCTCCAGGTAAGTTTCTGCTTTGTCCCCACAGCAACTTCCAATTAATTTTCTCTCACCTCTTGGCCCTGTGATCCTTTATTTATTGTGTATTTCTTGTTCTTTCCAATGGCTGCCCCACTGGAAGGTCCGAGTTCTCTCGGTGAAGTCGATTAACCTAAGCACCTACCACATGTGTTTTTACAGCGATTAGATACTGTTCTGAATTGGGGATCTGGTTTTGCTTGTGGGGCTGCTCTTGTTCTCCAGCAACACAGTCAGCAAAGCGCTTTGCTTTTACTAGTGAAGGGGGTGAACTTCCTCTGGGAGCTCAGACTTTCCTGTTTTGCACCCTCCTGGCTCGGCTCAGACACCCAGAAGACTCCTTGGCACTTACCTGACGTAGCCTGTCCCAAGCACGTGTCACACTGCCTGCGCTATGTCACAGATTTGTTGTCTCACCCAAAGCTTCCTGCTGTCCCACAGGCTGTGAAGAAGCCGTGAAGCTTTGTGTGAGGGCTTTGGTCCCGCTCACCAGCGGTGGTCCATGGGAAAGCTGTTCTCGCTACCCTCACGTGTGATCTGTCCCTTAGTTTTCTCTTCACAGGACTGAAGTTATCCCTAAAAATGAGCACAGTGTGGCTAGCACCATGTGTTTACTGGTCCAGTACGTGAAGTGTGTTTGGTTTGTGTGAGTGTTGCTGGTTTGCAGAAGCACAGGGAGGTCAAGGAAAATCAGACTGGACTGCGCAGTGAGGTGGCTGGAAAACTGGGAACTCTGCTTAGGTAACCTTGGTCTCAAGATGTCGTCTAATCTATTCTCCGCTGGGAAAGCTTCCTGCCGTCTTTGAAAGCTCAGATTGAAAACAAAAGGCCCTCGTTCTCCTAAACTGCTCGCCTCACACAGACACTTTAAGCGGGACGTGTCTCCCTCTGTAAATGGATTTGAAAAATAGCTCCTTCTGTAGCCCGAGTTCGGTTCGTTGTTCACGCTCTGCTTTTGCTGCAGCTCTCTCCACCGCAGGAGCAGGGAACACAGAAGCCTTAAACCTTCGGGCACTGTTGTGGGGCCCCTGTCAGCCCAGTTTGTCTGTGAGAATGAAGAGCACGTCATCACAGCGGAGCATCATCGGGGCAAATAGTGCTCTTAACTTAAGGCAAGGTGAGGGGAAAGTAAACTTTTCAGGGTGCTACCTACTTGTACTCCCTCGACAGGATCTGAGACTATAAATATGGGCTTGTTCTTCCCTTACACCACTTGCCAATGCTGTGCGATAGACCTTCCCTCCTCCCTGAGCCGAATCCACTACTGAAACAAACAAGGCTGCCTGCCTCGTCCTCCCTCTCCCGCAAGAATTCACCTCCTGGGCTTTGGGATTTCAACAGCATTTGCCAAACAGATGGGGGTGAGTGAGAAGAGCTCTCTGCATCGAGTCAAAGAGAACTCTGCCCTTTTAGCTGTTGACGTCGTTGTTTCGTGTTTGGGTGAGAAGCTCCCATACCCTCCACTCCAGGAGCCTGATTACAAGTGTGATGGGTACCTGGGAGGGAGACTGAGCTGGTTTGGGGGAACCCAGTGCCACCAGTAACGGTGCACTGGAACCAGCAGCGGCTGCTGCGCCCGGCGAGGGCTCGTTCTGTGCTGCAAACGAGACGCTGCGGCTGCTCTCTCTGTGTTTATTGCTTTACGCCGGAGCAACACAGCGTGTGGCTACTTGCGGTTGTTAGCTGATTATTTCACCACGACTATGGAATATGAGGAAAAGCAGTTAGTTTGGGACTCGGTTACCGCTGAAGGGAGGCCCAGGTCGTGTGACAGGTCAGGATGAGGGCAGCACCATGGCCAAACCGTGCCAAGTTGAGCCTGCCAGGAAGCCCACTCAGCAAGGCAGCAGCCTCCCTCAGCACCTGGTGCAGCACAGGAGCTGGTGAGCTCGGTGCTACTGCCCTCTCCAGGGTTCATGGCCAGAGCGTGTGCTGGGAGCAGCCCTGTGACGTGCACGCGCTAGAGATGCTCATCCCGGCACAGAGGGACTCGGTGATGACCACGTTCAGCGTTGCCACCCCCTGCATTGAAAGCTGCTCCAAGAAACCTCTCCAAGTCTGGGGAACTCAGCCGGCTCATGCAGGATGGGGCTTCCCCTGCCTTTCTCAGACACTGCTCTTTCACGTACACCGCTCCCCAGTTGTTTCAGTTCAGACACAGAACAACACCTGTGCCTTTTAAATAATCACCTCTACAAAGTCTCTGAAGATGCTTCAAAATGGGCTCCTGCTCCTCATTTGTGAGGATGGAGGGGTGGTAGATGACACAAAGAGCTGCTGGTACCTCTATGGGCTGGTGCTACTGGAAGGAGCAAGTCTTTCTGTCAGGAACAACAAGCTTAATGCCATTGTCTTAAAACATAGTCTTCAAGGTCCGTGGCCATGGAACCCATCTGGAGCGCCAGTGCTGCAAAGACCGTCAGGTTCTGTCGATTGGCTGTGATGGATCTGCGGGTTTTATTTAGCTGCAGAAACTCAGTTTGCTAAGGAAATTACTGATGATCTCTACATTATTTAAGGCTTTTTCTTGCTTTTTAAAAACTCTTCCACTCTTCCAACTGTGGCTGGAGGCAGCAAATCCGTGCTGGTGACATATCTGAAGAGCCTGGAGGTTGCACGCCCTCACCAGCCCGCCTCTTTGTAGACGTTGTTCAGGTGAGTGCAAATTTCATTGGTCACCTTCTCAAAGGAAGCTTTGCAGTCTCCACCAAACTTCTCTTCCATCACTTGCAGGATAATGTCACAGATAATCTAGACAAGGAGAAGGGAAGAAACAGCCAGTGTGAACTTGCCTGTGCGATAGTGGGCTAAGAACAAGACTTGTGTTTTCTGTCGGGATTCTTGGCGATCAGTAAAGGGTACAAGAACAATTTGGCCGCGTGAGAGCTTGTAACAGGTCGTGGAAAATAATCCCACGTATTAGGGGATTCACCAGAAAATGCAGCCACTGCTGTTTGATTTGTAACTGCCCTGTATCTGGTTGCCCGTGGCTTAAAAACAGCTGTACAGGACCGTCCCAGCTGTTCAGAGGCCAAGGAGCCCTGCACTGGACACCATCGTCATACCTGTGGCCTTGGGGACAGGCTTCACCCTAGTCTTTCCCGCGGGAGAGCTGTCTAGCGCTCGGTGGCAGTGAGGGTTTGTTTGCAGATGGTGCAGCTCCTGTTCTCCTGCAGCATCTCTTATTTAGTGTGTGTGCGACTCTGCTCCGAGGAAGTCCTCTCAGGATCTTTCCAGGAAGAAATCCTCACTTCCTGAAAACTGGGACCACTGCTTTGGAAGGAAACGGGCTTCCTGATGCCTGAGTGACCTTTGCCAGAAGGTGCCTCTCTGTGTTTTTTTGCTGTTTGTTCTGAGTGTGCTCTGCTAGTGACCTTGGGTGGACTTGGACAAGTCCCTCGGTCCCGTGTTGATTGTCTGTGTTTGTACAGTGACGGCAATGCAGTTGCCATTGTTGCTCAATAACAGCTGGTTTGGTTGTCGTAGAAAAGTGCAGCTCCTGTTACTAGAGAGGAAACAGACATCGGGGACCAGAGCCCAGCATTAAGCTGCTTCTCTGTGGGTTGCTGTTACCTGACAAGTGTGGGAATCCTGTTGCACTGAGAAAACCCAGTAGAACTTGTGGGCAGCTCTGGGGCTCCCAGCTGCACGTCTGCCTGCTTTGAGTCTGCTGCACAGCCGCCTTCCCAAGAGACACCAGATCTCTTATTCCTGACATCTTCCACCATCACAGAATCATAGAATCATTAGAGATTGGAAAGGACCTCGAAAGATCATCTAGTCCAATCCCCCTGCCACAGCAGGATCACCTAGACCAAGTCACACAGGAACACGTCCAGGTGGGTCTTAAACGTCTCCAGTGAAGGAGACTCCACAACCCCCCCGGGCAGCCTGTTCCAGTGCTCCGTCACCCTCACTGGGAAGAAGCTCCTTTTCATATTTATGTGGAACCTCCTATGTTCCAGCTCACGCCCGTTGCCCCATGTCCTATCACGAGATGACACTGAGAAGAGCCTGGCTCCATCCTCCTGACACCCACCCTTCAAATATTTGTAGACATTAATGAGGTCACACCTCAGTCTCCTCATCTCCAAGCTAAAGAGACCCAGC
Organism: Rhinopomastus cyanomelas; assembly: GCA_013400115.1. Classification (NCBI taxonomy): domain Eukaryota; kingdom Metazoa; phylum Chordata; class Aves; order Bucerotiformes; family Rhinopomastidae; genus Rhinopomastus; species Rhinopomastus cyanomelas. Next base: position 373,824 of record VXBP01002543.1, read on the forward strand.
TCCCTCAGCCTCTCCTCATAAGGTAGGTGCTCCACCTCCTTCATCATCCTCGTTGCCCTGTACTGGACTCCCTCCAGCACCTCCACATCCCTCTTGAACTGAGGGGCCCAGAACTGGACACACTGGACCAGATGTGGTCTCACCAGGGCAGAGTAGAGGGGGAGAAGAACCTCTCTTGATCTGCTCAACCATCTTACCTTCCACCAGCTCAACAGCTCTCTACAACTACCAGGCTGGTGCTGGTCTCTTCTCCCAAATTACTAATGATGGGGTATGAGAAAATGGCCTCAAGTTGCATCAGGGGAGGTTTAGACTGGATGTTAGGAAGAAGGTCTTTACTGAGGGAGTGGTTGGCACTGGAACAGGCTGCCCGGGGAGGGGGTGGAGTCAACATCCCCAGAGATGTTTCAAAAGTGAGTAGCTAGAGCACTTGAGGCCATGATCTAGGGGTTAGGGAGCTGTTGGGATGAAGGCTGGACTTGATGGTCCTGGGGGTCTTTTCCAGCCAGGATGACTCTACGAGTCTATGCTCTCCACATTTTGAAGCACAAATATGTCCATCTGTGTACGAAGCCTGTTTTTCTCAGTTCTGCCCCTCAAAGGGGAAGACATCCATGACAGTTACACCCCCCGGGAAGAGGGCTGCTGACTCACCCTGAAGTTTCGGGGGTCGATCTTCAGCTGGGTGGCATGTTTCTTGCCGAGTGGATTCAATATCCCAAGAAAAGCCTCAGAGTTGTCCAGGTGTTGCACCATGTCGTTGATGGCAGTGAAAACCTTCTTGCCGTGGCCCCTGACCTGGTCCGATTGTTTCATCTCTTCAGCAGAGTCCATGCCCTTGAAGTGGGTGAAGTAGGACTTGGTATCTGGGTGCTCGGTAAACATCCTGTTGAGAAAGGAGAGATGTCCCAGTCTGTGGACTAAGGCATCAAGGTGGCTATTAATGTTCCAGGCCTTGTCTTATGAATTTATTGTCCCTTTTCCTTCTCTGCAGAGGCACCTCTTTCCCGTGCAATTGTTGGTTCTCCTTTGGTCTTCCCAGCTGTGCACATCCCCTCTGACCACAGCAGCCCATCCCCTCCCTTGTCTCTCCCCAGAACATTTTCCTTTGCTCACTCCACCTTAAAAACCCCCTCTCCTGAACGTTTCCTGCTGCTTCTGAGGTTCAAATTTCCTCTGTGTTGACTCACACTTCAGGTGGATAAAATATCCACAGAGAGAGCCAGAGGGAGCTGCAAAGACATAGTAGCCAGAAACAGTCAGATGTAAGTCCCAGCTGAGAAAGGAATACTGAAAGGTGAACCAAACAGTGTTATGGAAGAAGAGGGACAAAGAGAGAGAAAACTAGGAGAGAAAGCCCACAGGCAGGGTACAGTGCAACCAAGCAGTTGGGCTCTGGAGTGGAAAGGCTGAAGAGAATCATAAGATAAATATTGAGGACACTGAGTTTAAAAAAAATCATTAAAGGGGTTTAGAATTAAATGAGAAGGAAATAGGTGCCTGTGTTCTGTTCACACCACACTCTCTTTTCTTTACCTGAAATGGGTGCAGGAAAGTTTCTTGTCTCTTTTTCCTCTTCTAAGCCTTTCCCCCTTCGCTTTTCTTTGTGTGGACCTGTCCTCATTCCCCGTTCTTCCACCTCTGTCCCCTGAGGTGAGATAAACCACAGGCTGGGGAAGGGCCTGAAGGACAGGGCTTAGGAAGAGCAGCTGAGGAAACTGGCACCATTGAGTCTGGAGAACAGGAGGCTGAGGGGGGAATTTATTGCCCTTTGCAACTACCTGAGAGGAGGTTGTAGAGAGGCGGGGGCCAGGCTCTTCTCCTGAGTCAATAGCAATAGGAGGAGAAGAAACAGCCGCAAGCTGTGCCAGGGGAGGTTTGGTTGGACATCAGGAAAAATTTCTTCACTCAAAGAGAGGTCAGAAAAGGCTGCCTGGGGCAGTGGTGGAGTCACCACTCCTGGAGGTGTTCATAAAACATGTAGGTCTGGCACGTGGAGCATGGTTTAGTGGGCATGGTGGCGCCGGATTGACGGTGGGACTTGGTGATCTTAGAGGTCTCTCACAATCTTAATGATTCTATAAACCCAAATGTTCCCAGTAAGGGCTGCATTGAAAAACGTCAAGATGTGCTCCTAGGTGCTAACTCCATCCTTCTTGCAGTTCCTCCTGCAACCTTCTGGTTTACCAGCAGGATGGGCTTTTTCCTTACCTGACCAGCACAGCTGTCCCGTTGTCCTCAGCATCTGCATACATCTTCTCCCAGGCACCGCGGGCGCTTTGCACCTCTGCTTCTGAGAATGACATGCTGCAGGAGACGATGGCAACAAAGGGCACCACGGGGCGGTGAACACCAGGGAGGTCCTGTTGGGGCGGTTCTGCTCCAGTGGTTTCTGCAGGGCTCGCTAAATACTGCCGCTGGGATTTAAGCGATCGTGAACGGGCTCTTTGTCTCTCTTCCCCTCGGTCACATTTCTGCGGGCTTTAGGGCTGCCTAATCGCTTTTAATCAGGAAAGAAACCAACCACATGAGGACTAGCACTCTCGCTGTGGCATCAGGTGCCAGAGCAAAGATCTCACAGTCGGAGGTCAGAAGGGGAAAAAGGGAAAAGTGGGGAAGAAAAAGATCGATTCTCCTCCCCTCTCACCCCTGCCAAGGCTAGTGTTTGACTTCTGTCTCCCCAGGACAATCCTTGCCCCAGCACTGATTTTCCTGGTTGCTCCCAAGAGCACAGCTGTGCTGCAGGCACTGTGTTGCCCTGATGTCCCCTCGTCCCAGCATTTCGTGGTCTTTCATGCCCAAGATCCTCTTTCCAGCTCCAGCAACTCTCTCCAGTCTGTCTTTTGCACCAGGGTCACCGGTTTCCCTGCGGCTGTCTGGTTTAGCAGGGGCTTCACCCCATGGCCGCTCTCAGTGTCTGTACTGGGCAGGCAGGAGCCATCGCTAGCCCGAACCAGCATTGCAGGTGGCTGCATGCAGACAGCCTCTGTGGCCACAGCATCTGGGAAAGCCACCTCATCTTAGCACAGCAAACAAACACCGTGGGACAGACGGGCCAGGAACACGGGCATCTGACCACACTAAGCTCTTGGCTGGCAGCTGGCATCTCTGTCCCACCCCTGAACCACCTGTCTGAGAGGAAGGAAGAGATAAGGGGCAGGAGCAGGACATGTGTGGAGCTGCAGACGGGCCCGTTATCGTCACGGTCACATCACGGTCACTTGGAAGCGGAGGCAAAAGAAATTCTTGGATTATCCACGTGGCGTCTGGGCTTAACCTCTGTCAGGAATGTTCTGGTTAAGTCGAGGGCACACACAAGAAACAAGGGCTAAAGGGCTTGGGGAATGGCTGCTGCTGGACACCAAGGGCAGACAAAACCTCGTATTGTTTGGGATGATTTAGAAGGTGCAGATGTGCAGGGGAAATGTGTGGTGGAGGGAGCAAAACCAGCCCCTGGGCAGAGGGAAAGTGGTGGCTGCAACCTCAGGGAAACCAACCAGCCTTGGTGGGGTTGTGTCCTACCGCTGCCGTGGGATGCCTCCAACAGCTCCACCAAAACCATCCCCCTTTCCTCCCCCCTCTTCACCATGGCAAACTAAGAGTGGTCTCTTTCCTCCTGCCCAAAGCCGCACAAAAAGGCCCCAGATGTCAGGAAAGGCTGGGGGTGTCACTGTGCTGCCTCTCTGAAGGCAAATGCAACCCGGTGAAGCCCAGCCACCGGCACAGGGATGAGGATAGTCCAAGTTCCAGGACTTGGGAGCCAAAGCATCAAGTAGGAGCTCAGTGGGGATAGCAGGAAGCTTTTGGCAGAGAGAAGGATTGGGTGCTTCTCATGGGTGGCCTGAGAGGGAGAGAAAGAGCTCCTGAGGAAAGAGCAGCATCAGTAGCCAAAGGGCTGTGAGCAAGTCCAGAGCACGGAGGCAGGGCTGGTTTTACTTTGGGACGTGAGCGTGTGTGATTACTTGCTTTGCTTGGACGAGCCAAAGTCAACAGGACGACAAAGTCAGCACCACAGACTGACTTGCTGGCTGAGGCGGAGGGCAGCGCTGTGGTCAGCAGCTCAGGGAGCTACAGAAGAGTGAAGGCAGCCGAAACCGCTGTGGCTGGCGGTGGAGGGTGACATCGCTGCCCCTAGCCAGCACGCTGCTGTCTGGAGAGCGGTGCGGTGCTAGATACAGGGCAAAGAGCCTCCTCCTGCCGAGGGGATGCTGGGTTTGGCTGTGGCAGAGCTCACTGTCTTTGCAGGAGCAGGTGTGGAGCTGTGTTTGGATTTGTGCTGGAAACAGTGTGATAACTGGGGGGTGTTTTTGTCACTGCTGAGCAGCACTTGTCCGGAGTCCAGGCCTCTTCTGCTCTTCCCAGCACCCTCCCAGCGAGCAAGCTGGGAGCTGCAAGAAGCTGAGACAGCTGACCTCAGCTGGCCAAAGGGATTTCATGCTGTTTGACACCATGCTCAGCAAAGAGCACTGGGGGAAGAAGAAGGACGTGGGGGACGTCCAGAGTTAGAGCGTCTGTCTTACAAGTGACAGAGCCTGGCTTTCCCGGGGGTGGCCAACCCACTGCCTGCCCGTGGGCAGAAGTGAATTAATTCCTTCTTAGGCTTCGCTTGTGCTTCCAGCTTCTGCTTTACCTGCTGAACTGTCTTTGAACCCATGAGGTTATAAACTTCTACTCTTCGGGTTCTCTCCCACTGGTGGGGAGCGAGCAAGAGGCTGTGTGGGGCTCAGTTGCCAGCTCGGGTTGAAGCACAATGAAAAGGAAGAGCTTCTTTCTGTTAATATGAGAAGGAACTTCTTCATGATGAGGGTGACAGAGCACTGGAACAGGGTGCCCAGGGAGGTTGTGGAGTCTCCTTCAATGGAGATGTTTAAGACCCACCTGGATGTGTTCCTGTGCGACTTGGTCTAGGTGATCCTGCTGTGGCAGGGGGATTGGACCATGTAGAAGTTCCTTCTCATATTGATGTGGAACCTCCTATGTTCCAGCTTACAACCACCCTTCTCTCTGAAACCTCCTATCAGGTAGTTGTAGACAGCAATACAGTCTATCCTGAGCCTCCTTTTCTCCAGACTAAATCACCTTAGCAATCTCAGTTGCTTCTCATAAGGCTTGTTCTTCAGACCCATGGTGAACCTTGTCACCCTACTTGAGCACCTTTGTGTCCTCCTCTGAGGAGCAAGGAAGCATATTTGACGCTGTGGTCAGTTGTGGTGACAGATGGATTTTATCTGGCCCGAGTATTGACGTGGTCTTGCTCCACACAACTTATCTGGATCCCTGACCATGTCATTCTGCATTTACCCACTTCACGTCCCTCTGTACCGCTCAACAAGCATCACATTTTAAGTTGGATGCTGTGCCACATGCTACCCCGAGGTTAATACCACATCCTTCATGTCATTTCCTAAACAGGAAATAAGTGTCAGATGGGGAAGTGATCTCCTCTGTTCTGACTTCCATGTCCTGGCTCTCAGCTGATGAGAGAGACACGCTTAAGGAATCAGTGCGTTTGAACAAGGAGCCCTTTGTGGGGACCCCTGCACTCAGGGAGGTCTCTTCACTGCTGCTTGCATCTTCCCTCCTCTCCCAGCCGCAAGAAGGTCAATGGGCATCTGGAAGAGACCTCCACTGGGAGTTCTTGCAGATTGGAAACGGGGTGCTGAGCAGATGGCCCTTTAGTGCAGAGCCATGCTGCTCTTACATCCATACAAGTTCTCTCACAAATAAATGTGGCTTGTTAGTTTTGCAACAGCAGGCTTTGTGGTTGTCACACATCATCCAACCCATCACTTTACCATAATCAAGTATCTTGACAGGTGCAGAAAGGCAGCAGCAAAAAAGGCACAAATTTATTATCTGGTATCCTAATTTGATAGTGATGCAATCATGTGCCACCAGTGATCCGGATCAAGCACCAGTGGACAGCTAAGCCGTGACCTGGCATCACTACTAGTGTGACCATAAGCTCACGAAGCCTGGAAGTGCTCCTGAGCAAAAATTTGTGCTGTAGGATCTTGAGGTCATGTGGCGGTATTTTCCCCTGGCCCTTGCTGGCAGCTCCCACCCTGGGAGACCCCAAGGGTTCTGCTGTGCTGCAAAGGGCATTTCAAGGGAGGAAGGGGTGGAGAGAGACCCAACCACACTGGGGCCTTTGGGGAGAGCCAGAACTCCCAGCCTGGCTGCAACCCATGAGTCATAAAGGTAGGGTCTTTGGCCTGGTGCACTAACAGCCAATCCACACCTAGAGCCAAGGGATTCCTTTGTTGCAGGTTTGTGCAAAGCTGGGAGCGAACTGGTCACCCACAAAGTTAGTTCCCCCAAATTGTGAAAGCATTAATTAATCTATACATTCCAAATTAGCATAATGAACGTATTCGTTATTTATCCAATTTCTACTGCTGATTACAACTTCAGACCTAAAGCTAATGGGCTAGATAATTCCTCGCTTTGAATTAAAGTGACAGTGTGCCTACACAGCGTGCTCAGGAGACGGGGGGCTGCACCCAGCTCAGGGGCTGCTCAGCTTGCAGTGTGATTTTTACTATAATAATTGATGCGCAGAGAATAGACCCTCTACTCAGACAAAGACTTGAAAGCAGCTGTGTTTATTACAGCACCAGGCGACCTGGGGGACCGCTCCTCCACACATGTGCAGTGGTACTAAGAAAACAGCGTGACTGTATCACATGGTTGCATACATAGTCAGTAACTAAACCTACACATGCATTAAGTGTCCAAGAAATGGGCAGAGTTACTAAAATCAGTCCCAAGAACTCATTATCGTAGGTCTCCTCCTTCTTGCGCTTGCATAGGAACATCTGGTGTCGTGAGCCAGGGTCTCCCAGCACTTCCTTCCATGAACCTCTTATCTTTGGAAAGAATGCTGATCTGTTTCAGGTCGTTCACCACCATTCCAGCAAAAACTGCTTCTCTGCACACAAGGCCAACCACAGGTTCCTGTTTTTGAAGGTTAGCTCCTCATTTCTCAGAATCTCCTGTTTTCCAAATTGGCACTGCTAGGCTCCAATTCAACCACCACAGCTCATGATCTACCAAGCTCCCTCCAGCAGGTCCTTTGTGATTGACCAACTGGTCAACAGCAACCACATGACTGGTATCTCCAACAACTCCAACTAAGATCTCAACAACAATCACTGACATGCCACTACAGTCCGTACTTTTCACTAGCCCCTATCATAATGAGGAAGGTTCAACAAGGGGACACAATACTTCATCTTCTTGACAGCCTCTCATTAACATCTTCTTTGAACTGTACTTGCTCGGATGTTGAGTCTCCTCCTCTGGAGATGTTTTAAACCCGCCTGGATATGTTGCTGTGTGAATGGATCTAAGTGATCCTGCTCTGATGGGGGGGTTGGACCAGATGATCTTCCGAGGTCCCTTCCAATCCCTAATGTTCTGTGACTCTGTGATGTCCTGGCTTGTAGGATGCTTAGCAAGTTTGCCGATGACACCAAGCTGGGACGCTTGGCTGACACGGCTGAGGGCTGTGCTGCCATCCAGAGAGACCTGGACAGACTGGAGGGCTGGGCACAGAGAAACCAGATGAGGTTCAACAGGGACAAGTGCAGAGTCCTGCATCTGGGGAGGAATAACAAACTCCACCAGTACAGGCTGGGAGGTGATCTACTGGAAAGCAGTCCTGTGGAGAGGGACCTGGGGGTCCTGGTGGACAACAGGTTAACCATGGCACAGCAATGTGCCCTGGTGGCCAAGAAGGCCAATGGGATCCTGGGGTGTATTAGGAGGAGTGTGTCCAGCAGATCGAGGGAAGTTCTTCTCCCCCTCTACTCTGCCCTGGTGAGGCCTCATCTTGAGTACTGTGTTCAGTTTTGGGCCCCCCGGTTTAAGAGGGACAAGGATCTACTGGAGAGGGTCCAGCGGAGGGCTACGAGGATGATTAGGGGACAGGAGGGCATGGCTTATGAGGAGAGGCTGAGGGACTTGGGGCTTTTTAGTCTGGAGAAGACTTAGGGGAGATTTGATCAATGTTTATAAGTACCTGAAGGCTGGCCAGGACAGGGGGGACAGGCTCTTTTCACTTGCTCCCTGTGATAGGACAAGGAGCAATGGGTGTAAGTTGCAGCAGAGGAGGTTCTGCCTCAACACACGGGGGAACTTCTTTGCTGTGAGGGTCACGGAGCACTGGAACAGACTCCCCAGGGAGGTCGTGGAGTCTCCTTCTCTGGGGACTGTCAAGGCCTGCCTGGATGCGTTCCTCTGTGATCTGTGTTAGATAGTTTTGTCCTGCTCTGGCAGGGGGGTTGGACTCGATGATCTCTTGGGTCCCTTCCAACCCCTAACATCCTATGATCCTATGATCCTATGCCAACCATTCTTTCTTTTCAGGGAGGAATCGGTGTCTTTCAACTGTCCAGTTTAACACACGCCAGAAACCTTGAGTGACTACAACCCCAGCACCTTATTTCAGGTTACAGATATCGACCTCTAACAAGGACAGTGCAGAGGGGCGTGACACCTTCACCCAAACCTGCTAAAGGAGCGGCTGGTTAACACGAAGGGCCCATTAAGGGGTGTCAGTTAACTTGACGGATCCGCTAAGGGGGGCTGATAAATATGAAGGGCCCGTTAGCGGAGCGTTGTTTAACACGCCCGACCCCGCCACTAGGCAGCAGGAGGGGTGGGGCGGCCTTGCAGCTACCACAAGGCGCAGCGGCGCTCTGCCGTTAGCACAAGCGAGACATTGAGAGATTAAGGGGGTTGTCGGGCAGATCGCGTCTCCCGGGCATCCCGCGAAGTAAGCGGGGCACCCTGGGGCAACCTGTACCCGCGCAAAAATTCCTCTCACATTCGCAGTGAGGACCCGGGCGTCACCCCGGGTCGTTATTTTCCTTACTCATAAGTTTAAGGCATAACCGCAGCTTTCCCGCCGCGCGGGGAGAGCCCTGCGCCGTAGCGCTGCCGCTAAGGGTGAGCACCCGGCCCGCTGCATGTGGCTCAGCGTGCGTCGCCTCAGCGGCCCCGCCAACACTGTTGTCTTCTGTGCCCCGTAACGGCGGTTACGAGACGAATCGGGACGGGACGTGCCCAGGGCCGTATGCAAATTAGAGTCCGGTGCCGCAGGGGGTTGTGGGAGCCATTTCCGCATCGCGGCCTCGGGCGGGGCGGGGGCCGGCCTGGCTCCGAGAGGCGGGGCGGAGAGCGGAAAGGGTATGATGTCAGGTCCGGGCCTCAGTCGCTGCGTCTTATCGCTGGGCCCCGCGACAAGATGGCGGATCTGTCTCTGGACGAGCTCATACGGAAGCGCGGTGTGACGGTGAAGGGGAGGTGAGCGGTCAGGGAAGCCGCGCCCGGGGACCGGCGGTCGCTGGTGCTTGCTTCGATTTCCCTTCTGGCCATCCGCTCCGGGTGCGGCGGCCGCAGCCCACCTCAGTGCAGCCCGGCCCTGCTTCCCCCTCTCGCCCTCCCATTGGCTGAGGTGCTGGGCTGGGGCCGTGCCTTTGGAGCCCATTCGTCGTGGTGCCGTCACTCAGAGCCCGGGTGTGGGTCTCTCCCTTCACCTCGCCCCCCCACGACCGTGCCCGACTCTGGCCCCGGTGGATCAGACTCGTCCGTGCCTCGCCCCCTTCACGGACTCTCCCTCTCAGAGCTCCTGGCACAGGAGCTAGCCCCTCCGACATGCTCTTTCCCCGCCGGGTAACCCAGCGGCTCTCCCCCAGCCGGGAGGAGCAAATCCTTGACGCCCTCCGAGCCCACTCAGCAGCCCGGTTGCCCAGTGCCCGGGGTGATGGGGTGCCCAGGCCCCCGCACTCCCAGGAGCGGTGCATTGTGGGATGGCCGTGGGAGGTTCAGTGGTGCCACGGGGAGCCGTCGCTGTGGCGGATCCACACAGGCGAAGCTTCAGCCTCTGCTAACGGAAGGGGCCGGCCTGGCCCCGTGGAAACTGTAGGCTCCGTAGCGTGGGTAATGGTGCTCTGACGCGCATGAAATGCTCGTGTGGATGGATGTGTGTGGTGTGTTACGTACTGGCTACAAGATCAGGTTCCGACTATGTACCTCAGGTGTCTCTAGTGTAGGCTGGACAGTTTAGCGCAGCTCTTGGTAGTTCTTACCTGGCTTTATGTTCCCTTTTGCCGTGGGCTCTCGATACTTAAGATCATTTTGTCCATGAGTTTTTCCTCATCGGAGTTAGGTATTTATACTTCTTTGTTGCTTTGGTGTGGTTTTTTTGTTTTGGCTTTGGCTTGTTATTTCCAATTTCATGGTAGTTGGGGAGCCTTAGGTTTTAGCTCTGAATGTTTACATTTATGTGTCTGGAGTAGTATCTATAAGTTATATACTAACTTATACTAGCAAAACATTCTAACACACTTAAATCCTAGTCTAAACAAGGCCTGGGCTTTGCTTTTTCATTTATGCTATCCTCTGTGTTTGGAACAGTCTTAACACTAGTTAATATGCCAAACACCGCCTTTCTCCCTTTTCACATTCCTCCTTAGCGCTCACTTCTTCCTGCTTTTATTCACCGAACAATAATCTTTCTACAGCACTTAAGACTTTTTTTGGTGCCTCACATTTCCCTTCTTTGGTGCTGTGGCACAAAATGCCTAAACAGCTAATGTTGTTAAAGAGTAAGCAGCTCTCTGAGGAAGAGTTGCTCATTACCATAAGCACGAGTCTTCAGAGACGCGTAATGTTTATTACACAGTTTCCTAACTGACTTCATTAGTTCACATCATTAACAGTTTTAACTAATTCTGGCTTAAATGCTGATGAGTGTTTTTCTGGTTTTATTTTTACCTCTTTTATGCTTATTAAAGAGAACCACTCAGCAAGTCGTTCCTCCAACTGAATGTTTTCAACACAGCTAAATTAACGCTTTCAGAAATGGCAGGAAAGTTTTGGTCTGGGTCTGTAGTTTTATGGGCACTGTTAGTCTTCTGTGTTGTTATGAGTGTATTTGAACAAATGGTCTTAATACTCCTCTTTTCTTTGAGCTAATGTGCTTTGGTGGTGAGTAACCATAGGATTCTGAGGGACCCCAGTCTGAGCTCTCTGTTTGTCTGGACACAAAGACAGAAGTGGAGGTTCAGTCTTTCATTTCTATCATAGGCTGAAGTCGAGCCAGTGGTTAGACAAATGACAGACATTCTCTATTAGCCCCTCACCCCTCTCAAAGTTGACGAGAAAGAGAACAGGGGAGTGAAACTTATGGATTGGAAAAGATAATGAAGACTGTTTTAATGAAAATGATAATAAAATTAAATATATACAAAACCAATAATGAGCCCAACTCCTCATGGCAATTCTAACACACTTAAATCCTAGTCTAGACAAGGCCTAGACTTGATCACCACTAATGGCTGTGAGCAGATGCTGGGACAGTCCCAGCCAGACTGAGCTTGGCAAGAGATGAGAACTGTATGTAGGAGCTGGGTTCAGGAAGGCACAATTTGGGATCAAAGGCAAAAATTAAGAGAGTTCTTCTCAGACAGCGGCCATTGGGGAAGACCTTTGTGGTACCTCAACTTTATACCCAGTATGACATATGGGATTAAATACCCTGTTGGTCAGTTTAGGGTCACCCCTCCCATCCACTTCTCCCCACAGATGAAGCCTCTTACTGCACCCCAGTGTGGCACACAAGATTTAGTACTGACCTTTATCTCCTTTAGGAGCAAGTCTAAGCAATAGTCTTTCTTGCATACCAAGCCCTGGTAGTAACTGTAAATGTCAAGTGTTATCACTTGTAGAAGCAGACAGTCTGCACAAATATACTGTTAGCCACAGAAACTGCAGTTACTTAGAAGAGACTGAGCTGAAAAGTATCACGGTATCACAGTAATGATAAGCTTGGAAAAGACCTTAAAGATCATCCAGTCCAACCTAAATCCAAATAAACCAAGTAAACCTAACATCTGGATCATGCTACTGAGCACCTCATCCAGCCTAACCTTGAATACCTCCAGGGATGGCGACTCAACTACCTCCGTGGGGAGCCCATTCCAAAACCAGATCACTCTTCAATGAAAAATCTTTTCCTAATACCAAGTCTAAACCTCCCCTGATGGAGCTTAATCACTGATCAGAATCAGTTCTGTTCTAACAAACAGCAGGATACTATCTTTTTTCCTACAGATCTCTCACCTGAAAAGTGCATGACTACAAATAATGTTAAGACTGTAGGATGAGATCAGGAAATACTGATGTTTATAAAGTTGCTTGAAGAATTCAAATTGTATCAGTTGAACTTGTAGTGTTAGTCTTTTGAGTGCTACAACGAATTCTAGGTATCTGCTTTTATACTTTCTAACACTGCAGTTGGGAGCCCTCCATAGCTCATTTTGAACTTTAAAAAGCTAAGAGCAATAAACGCTTTTTTTCAGCACCTTAACTTTAAAATGTTTTACCACTTTGTCAGCATTTTTTTTTTTAATTAAAGGAGCCCAATGGAGAAAAAAAAAGGAGGAACCATGTTTAAGATTTAAACAAACTGTTTTCGTTTGGGAGAGATGTTGAAAAAAGTGAATCAGTACTGTAAGAAGCATCTAGTTTCAGCTTTCACTACATAATGGGTTGCTTCTTAGTAGTAGTTGTGTACCAGTACAAATGGTGCTCTTTCTGTGGGCTGTTATCTGTCTTTGCTCAGTATTCTCATGATGATGAGGTTAGAAGCAAAGGCAGTCAGTGCAGCAGTTCTGTTAGTAGATTAAAGAAGAGGAGGAGATGTTAAAAAGTAATTAAATTGATAAGTATTCTAGCTGGCAGTTAATCAGCTTTGAAACTGATGGCCTTGAGCTGAGATTGGAGCTGGTTCTTGTACATCTTAAACCCAAACCTCTACACTAGCACAGATGTGAACTTGCTGCCCAGAATTCCTGCACATGCAGTTCCACGCTTCCTTTTTGTCAGGGTGTAGTACTGTACCACAAAAATGCTTCAGCAGACCTGCTCAATCCTAGGGATAAAAAGTCTGGTTTTGTTCCTCTTTGTCTTCAAAAGTTTCCCCAAAGTACTCAAGTGTAATCTTAATTTTGTTTAAATGCAGGGTATGCTTAGCACAGCTAAAGTCAGACCCTTTCCATAAGTTTGTAAATGTGAGCTTGGGTGGAGTTTGGAAACTGGTTCCTTGACTGTTTATGTGGGACATGAAATCCAGCATAAAACAGTTTAGGAGCTCTGCTGTTGTATTTGGACATCTAACCTGAGTGGATTTCTGTGTGGTAATAATGAGCTTTTGTTCACAGCAGCACAAATACTTTTATTGATAATTGTATTGCATAATGTCTGAAACTGTGTTTTGTTTTGGGTTTGTTTTTGTTGTTTTTTTATCCCAGGCTTAACACAAGGCCAGTTTTTGGAGGTGTAAGATCTCGCATTGGGATCCAGCAAAATCTTCTGAATAGATCATCACCAGCTGTCAGCTTCCAGCGGACGTTTGATGCCCGACAGAAGATAGGACTCACTGATGCCCGACACAAACTGGGTGTTAAAGATGCCCGTGAAAAACTGGTTCAGAAGGACGCTCGGTTCAAAATCAAAGGCAAGGTGCAGGATGCTCGAGAGATGTTGAATTCCCGTAAGCAGCAAAGTGTCGCTGCAGAAAAGGTGACCAAAGTGGTGGATGCCAGAGAGAAGATCAGCTTGAAAAGGAGCACTCCAGCTGTGATCAGCCCGATTATGGGGACAGTAAATCCAGCTGTGAAAATCACCAAAACTATCCAAGTAGGTCAAGAAGGCCACCTCTGAGCCCTTCAGTTATTCTCCAGTAGAAATGATAATGTGTTAGGATGTTCACGTTTGCACTGGAAGTGATGGTGATACAGTTTAGTGCAGCCTGTAGGACAGAGCAAGAGCCTTTTGGGTGTCTTTGCAGCTGTGTGGGCCGGATGGGGGGGGTGTTTGTAGAATCCTTGTTTTCATTAAAAGTTGCACTGAATTTTGAGCCCGATAAAGACTAAAGCAGTGCTCCTGTCAGTATTAAGGTAGCTCTCTTGAATGGTTAAGTAGTCTCCCACCTAAATGCATTTTCACGTCTGCATTTTCTGTCATGCTTATACCACCCATCTTTGCAAGTCTGATGTGCTGGATTGACCTGTCTAGATAACTGGTTTATCTTACTGGTATGGTAACAGTTTAGAATACACAACTGTGCTTGTACCTAAAATTCAGTGAGCCCTTCTACATTTTCTTTGTTTCTACTTGCCTGGTTTTCAGGAAAGCTGTGGCTTCCAGAGAGTTGCCTGATTACGTGACTCATTCCTGCCAAAGCTCAAGATTGATTTCAATTGCAATATAATCAGTTGGTCACTCTGACCTGCTCCTTTCCTTTGAGAGTTTTCCAATTTCATTTTCTCATGTGTGCAGTAACTTGATTCTTAGTAAACTTCTCTAATAAACAACTACTACTGAATTATGTGTGCGTCAGGTACAGTGGATAGAGTCAGAAGAAAAGTTTCCAGTCTGTCAGGATTGTTGTTTGAGGAGTGGTTTTGTTCTTCACCTGTGCAGGCATATAACTGCAGTTCCTAACCTATACCTTCCATGTCCTTTTCCAAAAGATCAGCAGATCTGTGCTTACACAGACTGGTAATATCTCCCATTTTCAAGAGTTTCTAAACCTAGAGGAGTCTGCTTTCTGTTCAGCTGTGGGTTTTGCACATTTCTTCTGTAAATTAGTCTAGTAAGTTTCCCATTATGGGGCAAATTTACTGCCAGGCTGACCTAAGAAAGAGAAACGACTCTTGTGGCACTGAGAAGGCTAATCACAGAGCAATAGAGCCGTCTGTTCAGTAGTCTTTAATTAGTAGGCTAATTAGTACTTACGCTGTCCTTCTAAGCCAAATCACCACCAGCAGCCATGTTAACATTTTCTACTGAGTTTCTAGGAGTTAGAATAGTTTCCAGAGACATAGTACAGTAGCAGTGTGCTCTGACCTGGTGTTATTTTATTTTGTGTGACTTGGTTTGACCTGTATTACTTTCTGTTTCTTGGGCAATGCAGCACAAGGAAAAAAAAACAAAAACAGAATATAAAGATGATTAAGACTGTAAAAAATACTTTTCACACAAGCAATTTATTACATAATTTCTTTAAGATTTATACAAAAATCCCAAATTGCCCATGACCCTTCTTTCTTCACAAATGTGGGAACAAAATGAAGCTAAAAGTATCTTGATCTGAGACGCAGCTCTTATCCTGTACTGTGGTCTTTCTGATAAAGGAAGAAAGGAAAAAGGCTTTTTGAAACCCAAAGAACCTCCATAGATCTGCTGGAATTTCCGCAGGACAGATACCCTTGTTTTTCAATTGATAAGCAAATTAAAATGAAGGTACTGAAGTGTAAAGTAGTGTAGACAAAATACAAATCTTATGATTCTACTGACAGTATGGTGTGTTGTTGTAAGAAGACACTTTCTTTTCTGTAATGGACAGCTTTTTGAAAAACCAAAAGGGCATTTTTGAGGGAGTTGCTTGATTTCAGTTCTTGATTAGTACAGCTACATTCCTTGATTGCTTCTGTTGCAGTTCACCTGTTTCATGAGACAACTAATTTTATTTGACTACAGTTTATTTCAGCTCTAGTGTGATAGGACAGTATGTACTCCTCCTTGGAGTCTGACCTGAACTAAGTTTTCTGGTGTCCCAACTTGTTGAGTTTGGTATTTACCCTATTTATGTTTTCCTGTTGGCAGAAATGTAGATCAAGTCAGTGTTAACAAGGATAGAGTTAAGTTCCCCTCCCCACTAATCTTGGCCTAAAACTCAAGTAATTTCTCAGTTTCTCTTTGGGGCACTAGATTTTAATTTCTTCAGTTACGTGAAGCTGTACATATTGAACAGATCACAGGCAAAACAGATGCATTCTAATGGCATATTGCAGTGTTATGTTTCAGGAGCAAGAGACTGAGTTTCATTTAAGTGGTCTCAGGGTAACAGTGAACAGCTCTGATCTTCTGAAACAGGGATCTGGTGGACTGTAGTGTTTAATGCTTTCATACTTTTTTTTTTTTAACTGTAGCAGAAGGCTCCAGCCCCTGGACACTCTAATCCAGCAGGAATGAGGATCAATGTGGTGAACAACCATACACACAAACAGGTGTGTGCCTGCTCTGTGCTCTTCATTTATTACCTTTGGGAGGAATGAAGTTGGCAGGTGCAAGGAAAACTTTTTAAGTAGAAGTGTGTGCAGGTTCTCCCAACAGCTTAGCTTCTGATTCTTGAATGGCTTAAGATACTTCCACTTTCATTTAGTCTGATCTTTATTCCTTGTGTGTTACGTGAATACAAAGTAGTATTTCCAGTTTTTAATCTGTATGTGCTAATGTATTTTTTTCCTATAGACTGACCTTTAGCTCTGATGCCTTTCTGTAAATTTCTCAGTGACACCACATCAGATCAGCATGTTGGTTGTTTTGATTCATCATCCTGCCAGCTTCTTCAGAGAGTGGATGTGATTGTTCATGGTCAAATATTCTACATGAGGTGGGAAAGGGTATAACCTTCCTGTGAAATCCCAGCTGCGGGTCTCTGCTGGAAACCAAATAGTGAATGATGTTAAGTGGTGTTCTGATGTACTTTCAAGGTTGCCTTATCCCTTATCAAGGAGACTTTGAGCAAGACCCTGGAACTGATGCCTTCCTTCAGGGATCAGTTTTAAAGGCCTTTGTCAGAGCCCCTAGACATTCAGCCACTTTACCGCCTTTCAGAGAGGAATTACACATATTTGTCACTTAATTTTGTGTGTGTGTGTGCATGCTTCAAATATTATGTGAAATACTGGAAAACTGACATTCACAGTATCACATTCTGGGGTTTGTTTTGCCTCAGTTATGGTAACTTTAACTATTTGTGTATATTCCAGCTACATTTAGTTGCTACCCTCACCTATGCCAGATACTGTAACTTAAGGAAGTGTCTTCATGATTCTGCCCTCATCACTATAAGCCTTGAATCCATTTCATTTGTCTCCAGCTCAAGTCCATTCTCCTGAAGACTGTTTTTCCCGGTTCTTTTGTCTTTGACATGATTTCCTTCTCTTCTACAACCCTTTCGGGTTTTTCATTCATAGCATTTCTGTGATGGAAACAACTCTATTTGTAAACCAGAATCTTGCTGGCTATGAAAACCCACTTACTGTACAAGGTTTCATTGCTAATCCCACTGTTTTTCTTTACCTTCCTACTGAATTAATGGGAAACTGTTTTGGATCTTCCTATGTTCTGGGCAGTGCCGTGTGTGTAGTTTTTTCCTTAATATTATTTAGAGTCTATTAAAGAAATACTTGCGTAGGAGTTCTCGGTGTTTGAAGGAAGGGCTAAGAGCATTAAGTTGAACTGGGAAATTAATTATTCATTCTGTAAACCTCCAAGTGCAGTGTTTTCTAGTGCCAGATGGGTATCTGCTGTGCTGAAGAAAGCAGGCTATTGAAAAGGAACATTCGGTTCAGATGTTTTTGGCAAGCATCTGCTTAATTTTTTTAAAAAGCAACCTAATTAAAAAAATCATATGCACAGGCTTCAACTTTAAAGGTAGCAGGGCACTAAAAAGGAAGATGCTGAAGCTTTGTTTATTGTCAGCCCTAACAAGGTCTAGGGACTAGAGAAATACGTGTTGTTTCAGTACACCCAGGGAAAGAGCTTTGCTGTGGCATTTCTAGAAAAGTAAAGAAGTTTGTTAGTTTTTACACTGATATTTTGGAATGGACGTGTGGGCTTTCAGCTGTGTGCTGAAGGACAGGCATAAAGTCCTGTGTAGTCATGTTCATTAGCTGAAGAAGGCTGAAGGCAGGGAAAATTATTTATTTTGTAAGTGATGTCTAGATTAAGTCTACCTGCTTGTGAACTATTGCCTTGCTTTTCTTCAGGGTCTGTATGACATGGAGGAGGATGATGAAAGTGTCTCTCCCCTTGCTAGCAAACAAATGAAAATCACCACCACAAACAGCTTCCTGCACAATGCGGTAAGGGAGGACTTCTTCACAGTGAGGGTGACGGAGCACTGGAGCGGGCTGCCCAGGGGCGTTGTGGAGTCTCCTTCTCTGGAGACATTTAAAACCAGACTGCATATGTTCCTGTGTGACTTAGTCTAGGTGGTCCTGCTCTGGCAGGGAGATTGGACTAGATGATCTTGGGAGGTCCCTTCCAATCCCTAATGTTTCTATGATTATCTGAACAGTCGCCATCCAGCTGTGCTCACTTTGGGTGGACACACAGGCTGTGGGTTTACAGGGCTTGCCTTTTTAAAGTATGTAAACAATGCTTTCTTCTGGAATGTCTGCTCTTCACCTCACATTCAATGCTTCCAGTGCTGTTTTGGGGACAGTCCTTTTAGGCTAGCTGTGGTTTCCTAGAGGCTTTGCAATCAGAATGTTTGTGTTCTCCCTTCCTGACTAGTTGCTTTACGTTAGATCTCAACTTTTTTCTTGTTGGGGAAGTCCTCTAAACTTACCTGGTTATTGTTGGAGTGAGAAAGCAAGAGAAGCTTTCTTCTGATTCTAGAGGCTGGACATCAAACCAGGAAATATCTTAGTTAGTAGCTTGTTGGAGAGTACTGGTGGCCTGGAGAAGATGGAATGTCAACACTGATAAATAGCAAGGTTCTGCTCTTGGCATGAGAATACCCTCTAAATTGAGAACTGACTGGATATGAAGCAGCTTGTATGGAAGAGCCTGGGCAAGCTCACTTCCACCCTGGGCTTTCACTTCCAGCAGTGAAGGCCAACTGTAGACTGTATGTTAGTGAGATCAGAGCCAGCAAATCAAGGAAGATAATTGTTCTGATGTCTTTGGCATTTTAAGAATGCATCTGGAGTTTGCTGTTTTGGGGCTCAGTGTTGTTAGACAGACGCTGACAGACTGGAAGCAGTACGACAGTTTGGTCAGACGGCTGTACCCTACAATGTGTGAGGAGAGGGTGAGAGAGCAGTGTCTCCTAAGGATGAAAAGGTTGTAGTGAGATCTGACTACCCTTGTTGCCTAATGGTAAAAGGAAAGGCAAAATGCACGTTCCTTTACATGAGTGAAAAGACAGATTAATCAGCAGATGTGTTGCAGCAAAAGAAATTGTAGTTGTCTGTTGGGTTAGAGAAGGAGTTGTGCAATTCCCAGGGTGTTGATTGGCATCTGGCACCTAGAGAGGAGCTGAAATGACCCTTCTAAGATACTCTCTCTTCTATTGGCTAAGACCCTGTGGCAACCTGGTGTATCTTTGAAGTTAGCCCTGTTTCAGACATGGAGATTGGACATAGGTTTGCCCTAAATTCTGCCTGTAAAATTCAGAACCTAAATTGATTTTGAAAAAGCAAGTTCATGTGGTTTTACCATTGCACAGGTAGTCTAATGCAGTGATTATCCCTCTTTTTTTTTTTCTCATGTAGATATTCAGAACAAAGCTCCTGGCCACTTATGATCCTTAAAAACAGCCTTATGCTTTTTTATTTTCTTTTTTCAGAACTAAATGTGTTATCTCCAATGTTCACAGCAGCTAGCAACTGCAATGTGTAGTCTGGCTTTATACTGGGGTAGATGCTCTATGTCTCTGTGTGCTCAGTGTTTCTGAAGAATTATTGTTTGTTCTAGGGCAGCTCAATCTTAATGAGCAATCTTTGTGAACATTTTGTAAAGTACTTGAAAATCTTTTGATAAAAGGAGCTTTTCAAATTCAGGTCACGCTGGTCAAGTTCATTTAAGAAGAATATGAAGTTAATAAGTGCTAGTTAATGGGGGAACATGCTCTTTTGGGATAGAAGTCTCTTTTTATGTTTATGCCCAAAAACTAATTGACTTCTGTCTTAAAGCTGAAAGTCTCCAGCACTGTAGTGGTTTTGATGCCAGGAAGAACATGCAGTTGCACGATCTAGTGCATGCTAGTGATAACTCTCCTGCTGGTGGTGCTTGAAAACAAGGCATGACTTTCATAGCCTGCGTCTCTCCAAGGTAACTTTGTTCTTTCTTCTGGTAGACTGGACTGAGTGGCAACAAATTCTCTCTGTCCAAGACTGTTCCCCTAACTAAAGTGGTCCAGAATGATACCTACACAGCTCCACCTGCTCCACCCTCTCCTATGCGGACAAAGACCTTGACAAACATGTCCCGGACCTTAGTGACAAAGGAAGACCCTCCAAAAGAGCCAGCACCTGTTGAGGTGAGTTCAGGAAAATGAAATAGGCGTGTTATTGAAAGCAGGGTTCTTCTAAATACAGCTTCTTGCTGTACATAGCAGACACCTCTCAAAAAATGTGTAGACAACCTTCCTGGAACTGCTTTACCAGCTGGCTGATGTGTTGGGTACAGGCAACACCCCATGTGTTTCCAGATTTTGGGGTTTGTTGGCTGGTGTAGAGTGCAGCAGAGGCCAGTATCTCTAAGTGAAGGCTTGACCAGGGAGTACTGTGTATGTATGCAGGTCACATTAGCTTTATACTTGAGAATGAAAAAGTTACTTCAGACAGCAATTGGCATGGAAAAAGGAGCTCCTTTTCACTATCAGATGAGCTGGGGTTTTGTAAGCATTGATACTTCCCCTTAGCTGTAGCCATTGTGTGTGTGTCTGTATGTATGGACTTTCTCAGATGTCCCTTTAGTGACCTAAAATCTTTTCTCTGCTGTGCTCTCTTGCCAGCTGCTTTTTCTCACCTTTTTTTATGTGGTTCATTTGTTTGTGTTGGCAGCTGGCATTCAGTCCTTTGGAAGGCACAAAGATGACCGTAAACAACCTGCATCCTCGAGTCACAGAGGAAGACATTGTTGTGAGTGTCACTTACTGCCCAGCTGTGGATAAGTGACTCTTCCTTCCCTTATCCTACCTCTTTGATAAACCAGTTGATCTGTGGTGAATGCAGTGAAGAGGGGCATGATATGGGTTTGCTTTCCTTACAGAAACTTTTGAGATTTACTGGTTGGTTTGGGGCTTGTTCACTTTTTAAAAGAAAAGTGTATGCTTAAGAAGATGGGACAAAATCATGTCCAGGGTGTGCTGAGGTACCTGGCATCTCTTAGAAGAATTCATGCTGAGTGATGCTTGGTGTGTTAATAATGCCAGGTAGTCAAATGCAGCAAGACAAGTGTCAAGATTCTGCCACGTGTTTACTAAGCAGGGTGGGTGGTGCAATTAGGAAACAAAGCCTTTCTCACTTGGTGTCTTTGGTTGAAGTGGTACCTTTGATGTGACCATGACTAACTCTGTGCCCTCAGGAGTTATTCTGTGTGTGTGGCGCTCTGAAGCGAGCCCGGCTGGTGCATCCTGGAGTGGCTGAGGTAGTATTTGTGAAGAAAGAAGATGCTATCACAGCATATAAGAAATACAACAACAGGTGCTTAGACGGTAAGTTGGAGGCCAGATTTGCATTTAGGATAGAAAAATCAACAATGATGTTCCCACCTCAGCAAAGAGTTTAAAAGCATCCAGTATGCTACTGAGAGAGAGGAAATGCCAGAAAATCAGTTCAAGAGATAGACAGTTTAATATACCCCTATGTAGGTGGCTGAATATATGTGCAGTTTATTCAAGGAAAACTAGAAAAATCCCAGCAATTCCCTAGAAAAATGCTCAAAGCTAGAGGCAGGGCCCCAGTGAGTCCATTGGTCTAACTTCCAGATTAAATTCCTTTGTTTCTAATCCAGTGCCAAAAGCTCGTTAGTCCCGAGGAAGGCTTTGCCTGCTTACAGAATAGCTCTTTGTAAAGTGTGACTAAAACTAATATTGGCAGAAGTCTCGGGGTGCATTCAGAGACATTTTTAATTGGACTTGTGAAACAGTTAGTGCCAGCTTCTCTATAAACTTTGAATAATGCAATTTTTAATCTGTAGTGTTGTTGCAGACTGAAATTAGCTGCTAATTTTTACCTGGAAATAGGTATCTTTTTCTCTGAGTAATGTATTACGAATGTCATATGAGGAGCAGACAGCTGAAAAAGGGAGATTGGGTTCTGTCTCTAAGGGTTCTGAACCTGTAGGTAACTTGTTAGTTAGGGTGATTCTTTGTATTGTACTGAATGTTCTAGGGGCTCTGCTGTTGCAGTTGTTTTGCAACAAAAGAGCACCAGCTGTTCTTTCCTCTGCGTCTCCAGCGTGTGGTGTTCAGTTGCTTGCGCCGTTGTGTGATGTTTCTGGGGTCTAGCGTTAACCGAGTTCTGATAGAAGAACTTCTGTATTGTGTGTGTTGTTTAGGTCAACCGATGAAATGCAATCTTCATATGAATGGAAATGTCATCACTTCAGACCAACCTATATTGCTGTAAGTGTTCACCTTTTTCTGATCTGAAGAGAATATGAGGGGAAAAGAAAGAAACTTGCCAAATTGTTGACCCTTCAATGTTTTCTTTCTCTCCATCCTTGTGACACTCTGCATTGTGCTTTATCTCCTAGTATTGTTACAGGGACAACAATGATAACAGTAAATGCAGACATAGTGTCAAGTTTTATTTCATAATGAGAGATTAAATACTATTTGTTTCTTTTTAAATCTTCCAGCCGATTGAGTGATACTCCTTCAGTGAAGAAGGAAGGAGAACCACGCCGATCAAGTGCAAGCGCCTCCTCAAATCCCGCAGCTGAAGTGGACCCTGACACTATTTTGAAGGCACTCTTCAAATCCTCAGGGGTTTCTGCCTCTGTGCAGCCCACAGAATTCAAAATTAAACTCTGAGAAGGAGAAGCAATCAATGGACTGGAAAACTCATTTAAGTTGAGGAATGAGAAAAGTGCAGGGATGCAGATGTTATTTGCATTTGCCTGCCTTGAAACTTTTTGTTTTCTATGATCGTTACCTTACTGTACAATAGTGTTTCCTCTTGTGTGTGTACTTTCTGTTTTCATAGTTGGAGTTTTCTTCCATGATTTTTTTTTCCAAAAGAATAACTTCCCACTCCTGCCAGTAATGTATTGCCAAGCGTATACCATGTAAGTCCTTCCTTTACTCCAAAGGCCCTAGTGGCCATTAAAGAACACATAGACTTCGGGGGAAGGAGTGGTGATCTCCTCCTCTTTTCTTCTGACTGACCTTTAACTGAAAGGTGCATCCCCTTGATTATCAACAGGCAAGAACACCAAGCTGTTTCTCAAATTGCTGCACTGGACACAAAGTCAGATGTGGCTCCAGACAGGAGACACCCTCTTCTATGTTTGACTTGTGTGCAGTTGGTGGTGCACTGCTTCACTTGGGCTTTGGACATTTTTCTGCTCACACTGAAAAGAACTGCTAAAAATGAGTTTCCTGCTGTGTATGTCAGGCATGAGGCAGAAAGGACATGCACAAGTGTACCAGCCATTGTGCTGTGGGAGGGGTGCTTCAGCTCTGGTAGTGCAGAGAAGCTGGGCTGGGGGCAGGCTCTGCCATTTGTACGATGAATATATTAATCTGGTAGGGTCAGGCTCACATGGTCTCTTCTTTCTGGACTGAAAATGAACTGCCAGTCTTGCATTCAGAGCTAGAGGAAATCCAAGTGTTTCACTCCCATCACATCATCCTGCTGATGTAGGGACACTCTTTTTGCTTCTAACTTACCCAGCCTTCTATGAAAAGGAGAGAGCTGGGGCCTTTTCCAGATACTAACATACAAGAAGGAGGCTTCTCCCGGAGCTGAGGACTCACTTTGAGAAATGTTGTCTGGGCAGTGTTGGCAGCTGTACAGTCATGCCTCTTGCATGGATTTGGAGGATGATTGCTGCGCTCCATGGCTTCAGGGAGAGGTTCTGGAGAGAAGAGCGGTTAGTGTTCTTTAAGGAACACGTAAGGGGCGTGTCTGGAGCAGCATGGACCTCGGGAGCATCTGTGATGAGCCACAGGCCACTAGGTGGCACTTCCAGTACTTCCTTTGTTAACACAGCATTGTTACCACGAGCTCAGTAGCTCCATTTACTTGTATTTATTCAAATTGCTTAAGAGAGGACTGCTAAGAGCAGCTTCCACAGTCTGGCTGGGGTTTGGACTTTTGTCCTTCTGGCTAGGAGATTAACCTAAGGCATTCTGTTCAGTTCCACTGAACTTTACTGAACTCTGCTACTGTCGTAGATCCAGATTCCATTTCTTGGTCAATCCTGTTTCTTTCACTTTCTTGTTCTGTATTAACTCCTTTGCTCTATCTTGTTCTTGCAGACTGTTCGTCTATCTCAGTCTCCCTTTTAGCCATGGAAATCAGCAAGCACGTGACAGGACTTGTTTTTCCAGAGCACTCTGGTTCAGAAGCCAGTGACACTATTATAGGCAGGGCGCATCATGTGAACAGCAGATATTTGGAGGGGACCTAAGAGGTTTTTTTGTTGTTTTCTAGATTGTCCATCAAACACTTGTGTTTTATTAAAAATAATAATTGGGGGGAGGGGGCAAAACATTAAGGGTTGGAGAAGATAATGTATTATCTGTTTCTGAATAAACGTTTGTTATACAGAGTGGATTCCAAGCCTTTTTAGATGCTTTGAAGCCACTAAGATAAGTGGAGTTGTTCCATCATTGAGCAAGCAGGCTTTTTCAAGAACAGAGACTTCAGAGTTGATACCAGAACAAGTGGAGTGTGTGGCTGAGATTTGACACTTCAAAGCCTTTTAAGGTGGATCATCAAAATGAGTGTCTGATTTTTACCACTAAGTGGGAACAACCTGTCCCCCCACCTAGTTCGAATTCTGATGTCAGAGAAAAGAAGGCAGCTGTTCTTATTGACAGCAATTTAAAAGTAATTTTAAAGTGTGAAATCAGAGTACGTGTTGTAGATGCAATAGGGTACTGTGATTATCAGCTAGACAGCTGTGGAAACAAGAAGACAATATGTGTGAGTGTATTTCTTGTCTCTTCTGAAAGAATGGGGAGATTGAAGCTTTTTTTTTTTAGTTTATTTTATCAATAGGTTCATGTCCCTTCCAAAAGGCAAATTGCAGGATGCATTTTGCAGCTTCCAGTTAAATTCCATGCTCTGTTTAGGTTATCTGTGAGAAGTTATGACAATGTTAACCTAAGTTAACATACTTTCTTGAAAGAACTCTCACTCTGTTTTCTTGCCTTGTGACCTGTGACTGGTTTTTTGTTTAAATCAGTGAAGTCAAATGATTGCCTAACCATCACTCCATGACTTTTCTTGCAGCAGTATCTCCAGTGTGCATCGCTTTTCGTGTTCTCAGTCATCAGATTCTAATAATGTGGCTTCTTTCACTGGGCACTGAAAGAAGAGCAACCAGCTAATCCCTTTCACGTCCTTTCGGGTTCACTTCCAGTTTCTCCTGCCTGTCCTGCAGTTGTCATGCTCAACTTGTTTGCATTGCACTGAACCCATCTACCACCTTCTGACCTCACATCTGTGCGTGTTCACTGTCATGCAGCATGGTTATATTTTTGTTTGGTTTATTCTTTCAGAGATTATAGACTCTCATGTCAAACACTGATTGCTTACGGTTATTTAATGTGCCTGGCCAGAACAGGTAATGGATAATTTGCACTACTGTTTCTGTCTTTTTCCTTCACTTTTTCAAAAACACGATGACTTCTGAAGTGATGCAGCAATTTGCAAGCTTGGTATGTTTTTGTAGGTTTTCCACGTACCATTTCTTCTGATAAAGTGCATTAACTTGGAGAGTCGGTTGAGTCAACTCTATCATTTTTCACTTTCACTGGCGTACATGCATCCCACTTCCCTGTAATGGTCCTGTCTTCCATTTAGTCATAAATGCAAATTCCTCTCTGAAAGTACTATTTTTTTCCCTTTCTTTTCCTGATTAAGGAAAACAGTTGTTCCTACAGTTGTGTCTGGATGTGTTTACCCAGCTTTTAGATTTATTTGCCTCTCTAGAATGAAGCATCCTGCTCCTATTGTACACTGCTTGGCTCCTTGCTTATAGAGCTGTTACACTGTGTGTACAACGAGCTTCCTCGCAGAGTGACTCAGGAGATGCTGTGGGTGAGGCCAGGCTGAGGAAGCTGGGTCTGTTCAGCGAGGAGGAGGCTAAGGGGAGACCTCATCTGTGCATGTAAATATTTCAAGGGTGGGTGGCAGGAGGATGAGGCCAGTCTCTTCTCAGTGCTGTCCAGTGACAGGAGAAGGGATAACGGCCAGAAGCTGTGAAGCAGGAGGTACAACTTCAAGGAATTAACTTCTGACAGGGTAACAGAGCGCTAAAGAGGCTGCCCAAAACGGTTCTGGATGTGTTCCCGTGCCACCTTCTCTAGGTCATCCTGCTCTGGCAGAGGGTGGGACTAGATGATCTGCGGAGGTTCTGCGACACCTCTGTGGTGACCTCGCCCCGCGGGGCGTGGCGGTGCCGTCACCTCTGAGGGACCCGCCGCGGCCATTACCGGCCACGGGGGAACTACAGCTCCCGGCGGCCCCCGCGCTCAGCCGCGCCCCGGCGAGCTAAGATGGCGGCCCCCAAGGCGCGTGCGGCGGGAGCGGCGCCAGCGGGTTACACGGGTGAGGGGCCCGGGACAGTGGGGAGGGGGCGGGAGCAGGGCCGGGGCCGCAGCGGGGTCGCTAACCGGTGGGTCGTTCGCAGCTCTGACCGTGAAGTTCGGTGAGCGGCAGCGCTCGGGCCATTGCCTGCTGGTGAAGGAGCACCAGGTGCGGGAAGGCGCCGGCAACACGCACCCGGCTCGCCGCACCCTCTTCGTCCTCAATGTCCCCCCGTACTGCACCGCGGTGAGGCTGGAGGAAACCGGGGCTCAGGGGGAGGTCTGGCTGGGAGAGGCCCAGGCGGAGGAGCCGTCCTGCCTCCGCGTGTCTGGAGGCAGAGGGGAAGGGGTCGTGTCCGGGAGCCCCCACCGTGCGCCTTGGGGCCTCTGCGTGAGAGGGGGGGCAGAGGCATCGCTTCTGCTTTTCCTGAGCCCCTGATTCTTCCCCGCATCCAGGACGCGCTGTCCAGGCTGTTCTCTCGCTGTGGGCAGGTCCAGGCCGTGGACATCTGCGAAAAGCCAGGGCCAGTGGAGAAAAAAGAAAAAAGTACCTCGAAGTTCTTCAACCTCAAAACTGTAACGGTAAAGCTTCGGGAGAGGAGGAACAGGGGCACTTTAGTAGTCAGAATGGGAGGAAATTGCAAGCGCTGCATGGGGCTGTTCCAGACGTGGGAAACGGGAAAACATTTGGGCACAGTGCGTGATCATAGAATCATGCCATGGTTTAGACTGGAAAGGACCTTAAAGATCATCTAATTCCAACCCTCCTGCCATGGGCTGGGAAACCTCGCACTAGACCAGGTTGCACAGAGCTCCGTCCAGTCTGGCCTTGAAAAAAAGGTCATAAACTCACGCTGTGTTAAAGAGTTTCAGCAGTGGAGAAGGTGGCTTCAGCATTGGTATTTCCAAACATTGGGAATCCTGTCAGCCAGTGATGTGATTGCTTATTATAGTTTATTTTTTTGGCTATCCCACTGCAACTTGTGATTTGATTTTTCTGTTTCATTTTGAGGTTGTTTTATTTGTACTGCAATTCCTTGCTGTGTCATAGAATCATTTAGCTTGGACAAGATCATCAGGCCCAACCATTAACCTAACTTTAACAAGTCCACTGCTAAACCATTCCTTAAGCTCTGCATCTACATAACTTTTAAACATATCCAGGGCTGGTCTCAGTGGAATCCAGGGAAGTGGCTGGAAGAATCATAGAATCATTGGGGATTGGAAGGGACCTCGAAAGATCATCTAGTCCAATCCCTCTGCCACAGCAGGATCACCTAGACCAAGTTATAGAGTTAGTCAGGGTTAGAAGGGACCACAGGATGTTAGAAGGGACCACAAGATAAGAAGTATGTCACCAACTTCCCTGATGACTGGCCTACATGTCTTTTTCTTTTAGGGTTTTCAGGTAGCATACGTGGTGTTCAGGAAACCATCGGGTGTCCAGGCAGCCAAGGCCCTGTCACAGGAAGGTCCTTTGCTGATATCAACAGAGAGTCACCCTGTGAAAACCGGCATTAGGAGTAAGTGAGCCCTAGCTATCTTCCTGTTGGCTAGTGCCACAGCAGAACTGTACTCGTTCCTTGTCACATCCTACCCTGCATGTCCCAGGTTAATTCTCACCATTTTGTACTGAGCTGAGTGATGTCCAGTGTTTCATTGTCCTACTTTTAGTGTTCACAAGGGAACAGTCTTGTACTGGACAACGTAGCCTGATCTGGTGAGCGTGTGGGAGGATGGGGTCACTTGGTAGGATGGGAAGGCAGCTTTTCACAGTGTCTTTCCAATATCACAAGAGACTGGCTGTGTTTTGCCCTCAAAATGGAATGTGGGCTCAATTAGAGCACGAGGTGTCTCTCAAGATGACTACATTTCAGATGTGACCCCTCAAGAAGAACACAGCCATGAATGTTGCACCTCTTGGGTCCTCTCCTGCTTAGGAATGCTGCAGGCTTTGCCCATTGCTTACTGGCTGTGGCCTAGGCCACAAGCTGGTGGAGCTGTGACAGTGGGGAGGCTGATCAGAAATGGGAACAGACTGTGTCTATTCAGGTCTCTCTAGAATTGCCCAGAGGCATCACAACACGTTTTGCATCTAACAGAGGCTGCTGCTGACTTCTGCCCTCTCTGTCTTAGAGTGGATCGACAGCTATGCAGCCTCAGTTGTGGATCCAGAGGAACTGAAGGCTGAGGTGGATGCCTACATGCAAGACTATGACAAAAAGATGGCAGAGGTGAGGTGAGGCTGGGGAGGGAACCCAGCTAAGCAGTTTGGGGAGAGGAAAGAAAGATCTCTTGGTGCCCTGACCTCAGTGGAAAGAGCAGAGGGAAACATACTGGTTGGCAAGGTTGTTTCTACTTCCTCTTGCTGGTGAGCAGTGAAGTCCTGGTTTGGTCCGCAACACTGGCCCTTCTGCCAAGAGCTTACAATAGGTATCTACAAAGGGGTCCCGGCTACCATGTTGTGGTGTGGCTGGAAGTTGAATGTCTGTAACCTTGGTGTCCCACACCCTGCACCTCTGCCTTCCAGTCTTGTGCAGAAGCAGGAGCTGTGGCTTTGCTGAGCTGCCTCACCCTCCTATCTTTACAGGAAGAAGCCAAAGCAGCTGAGGAGGAGGGTGTTCCAGATGAGGAGGGCTGGGTGAAAGTAACACGAAAGGGCCGGAAGCCTGGCCTGCCCCGGACAGAGGCTGCCAACCTGCGCGTGCTGGAGAAGGAGAAGCAGAAAAGGGCCCGCAAAGAGCTGCTCAATTTCTATGCCTGGCAGCACCGTGAGACCAAGAGAGAGCGTGAGTGTCAGAGTCTTTTCCTACTCCTGTCTCAGTCTCCTGTGCTGTGGCTCAAAGAGTCTTTTTTTGTTTGATCAATGGAGGCTACGTCCTGCTGCAGGTGAAGTGTTGGCTGGGTGCCTGTGCAGTGGCCTTGCCAGCTCTTGGGGGCTCCTCGCCACCAGCAGGGCTGCTGGAATATTTTGTGAGAGAGTGCACAGTTCATGGCTTTCGAGTAGATGTTTCTCCAGCCTGCAGAGAGGCAGCAATTGCAAGGGAAACCCAGCCAGTTCCCTCCCCAAGAGGGAGCTGCAGCACTGCTGGAGATGAACAGCCAGAGCCCCAGCCTGGCACTAAGCCCAGGCGCAAAAGGAGCCACGGGCTCTGGGAAGCATGTGCTTACGGGTGTCAGACTGAGCCCCACCTGGTGTGTGGAAGAGCAGCTCCCCAGGAGGAGGAGATCTGCTCCTGTGTGACTTTTCCTCTTTCTGCCTGTTCCAGACATTGCCCAGTTGAGAAAGAAGTTTGAGGAGGACAAGCAGAGAATCGCGTTGATGCGAGCCCAGCGCAAGTTTCGGCCATACTAAGCTGTGCCAAGCTGTTCCTTGGATGCCTGTGCTGGAGAGGATGGGAGAGATGCCCAGGGACTCTGTGTGCCAAAGGATTTCAAGGAATTAAGGCGGGTTCAGGTTGTTCCTGCTCCAGATTTGAAATGGGAGATCCCAGGTACTGATGCTGGAGGGGGAAGTTTCCTTCACTCTCACCTGTCTCCTTCACTCTTGGCCATCACTCACCCTGTGACACAACTTCCCAGGGTGCTCAGGTCAAGGCTGAGGCAGTTCTTACGACAACCAGTATCGCCTGCCACCCAAGACCCTCCTAAAGATTGGTGAGCTGGGACTGGCCTCACGCAGCCTCTGCAGGAGCAGGGAACGGCTGAAGAACTGTAAATGAATCGCTGCTATGTGCTAAGAACATGGGGAATGCCTTTCTCTGCCCCTTGGTGTGATGTGAGGGACAGCTCCTTGTATGCCAGGGTGGCAATAAAAGCCATGGTTTGTATGCTGGTGCTCCTTTGCACATTTTATCTGGAGGCAAGTAAAAAGAGGAGGGACGTGACCCTGAGAAAAGCGCAAGTGGGAAGTTCCCGGGCCTGCTGTCACAAAGGAAGTTAAGTAGTTTTGTTTATCTGCCCCTCCCCTTGATATTTCCCTCCCAGGCAGCTCCCTTTCAAGCTGGGTGTTAAGGTGTCCAGTCCTTCCAGCTGTGCATGGCTGTGGCATGTCCCTGCCCTTGGATCTGAAATGGGACATGAAGGCCGGCCTGCTTCACTTGGATTTCTGCATCAGTGTAACCAGGAGGCAGATGGATCTTTGAGTCCATATCTACAGCAAATTGCAAGTGAAAAGCACTGCCTCCTAGCCTGGTGTTTCAGCTGCTGGGATGAGCATCCTGAGAGAAAGGCTTCTCCTACAGAGTCAAGAAGACTAAGTTAACATAGGGAGATTAATCTTTATTTAGAAGGACCAAAATAGTCTCTGGCAACTTTTCCATTATTAGTAGTTCTCCCAGCTGCTTCATCTCAAGGATTAGTGACTCATTCCCTGGGATTTCATTAAAAGGGCCTTTCCTGCCCAGGTGAGCTCTTATTTAAGCTGATTTTTTTAAAAAGCAGCAGCTTCTGCAGTAGAACTGAGGAAACACTGAGGTGTCCTCTGAGCTCAGGCACCCATTAAAGTACGCAGAGAAGCAGAACACTTTCCAGTTTTTTCAGCAAGTCTAACTGTAGTAGGAGACTGGTCCTACCATCCTCAAGGAGGCAAAATGAACCGCCCATTCTTCTGGAATCCTGTAGCTGTTGCAGCTGCTGCTCCCATAGAGGAAGCTTCAGCCTATATTCCTGCCCATTTCAGGGTGCAAATTAGGAGCAAGCAAGAAGGCTGTGCTGAGCCCCTATCCCTGTACTCACAGAGCTGGAAGTGGAGGAAGGATGCCTTTTCACCACTGAGACAGTGCTCATTCAGGGAACAGTGGCAGATCTGCTTCCACCCTGCAGTGAGTCAAGTACAGGAAAGTCACTAGCAACAGAACAAGAGGAAATGACCTCAAGCTGTGCCAGGGGAGGTATGGATTAGATATTCAGTTCTTCACTGAAAGAGTGGTAAGGTATTGGAACAGACTGCCCAGAGAGGAGGTGGAGTCACCATCCCTGGAGGTGTTCAAAAAACATGTAGATCTGGCATTAGAAAACATGATTTAGTGGACATGGTGGCACTGGGGTGACAGTTGGATTTGATCTTGGAGACCTCTTCCAAACTTGATGATTCTATGAAGTATCATGAAACTGGTCTGGGATGCGAGGTGGGAATGATTCCTCCATGGCTGCAGCAGTTGAGGGCTTCCTACAGCCTGGCTCTGGCATTCTGTGCTGTCAGGAAGGTGCAGATGATCCCAGACACCACCTCAGGCTCATTCAGGTGCACAAAGTGATTCCCAGGAACCTCTACTAGCTTGATGTGCTGGAAAGAAAATAAGATGTGGACCAGGAAAGGGATCCCTAAGGCAAGCTGGGTTTGTTGTTTGGCATTCGTCTGCGAGCAAGCAAGGCAGGACAGGGATGGGAGAAGGGGGGAAGAGTTGTATCCAGAGGGCAGTTTCTATTGTGGGACCTTGGCAGCAGGGACAAAGTGGGCTTCTCCCCTTGGGGCATCATAAGGGAGGATTCAGGACAAATTACCTAGTAGGGGCACCCACCAAGGTGGGCTGCTTTCCAGCTGCTGCCTCCAGATTCATGGCACATACAGTGGGGATGCAAGGACTGAATTTGCTCTCACCTCTTTGAGCGTAGACTCTAATGCATCCTGTAGGGCTTTCACAAATGAATTTCTTCTGTCAAACTTGTGCTGTGCCAAGAGTCCACCTTGTGCTCTGAAAAGCAACAGCACAGCTCAGTACAGCACACAGTGCACCTCCATTTGTCTTTGCTGCTGTCCTGGGCAGAAGCAGTGTCCCCAGGACAGTGAGGCAACAGCCCAACTGTAAACAGCAGGGTTGGCTCCTTAACTGGTCTGAGTACATCATTCCCTGTTCCCACCCTGGCTTCTGCTCTTGATTTTTTCCTTCTGTATGGCTTCAGCATCTCCCCTCTTCCCATTTCCATCTTCCATGCTGCTGTTTTTAACAGGGTGCCCTACTTGGAGATATAAGGACTGTCCTCCAGGAGAAGCCAGCATTAGATCTGCAGAGCTATGATCATGCTGACTCCTATGGTGCTACACGTGATGGAACCCTTGTCACCAGCGACATCCCAGGCTCAACAGCACCAACATCATCTGTAAGGCCTCACCATGATGCTGCATTTCTGGACAAGCAGGAAAATTCTAAGTCCTCTGAAATTCAGCAGAACCAGAAAGCCAAAACTGTGCTTTATTTCTCAGCTTCTAGCACTTCCTCTAATTTCCTAGCGAGTCTTTTAACCACACCACACAGGCGAACGCAGCCAGTGCCCTGCACATCTTGCCCTTTGAGGAGATGGGAAAAATACAGAGGACTGACAGAACCAGCTATCCGGCCAGCTCAATACTGTGTGGGGCTCTGTGTAAACCATCCATTGCCTCTCCACAGCTTGTCCCTGCCCCAGGCACTTGGGAGAGCTTGCAGGAGGAGCTGCAGGCAGCCAAGGGCTCCAGTACCAGCCAGAGGCTGCTGTGGTTTGACCTGTTTGCTCAGGCAAGGGGTTTCTGACAGTGGAAGGGGGCCGGCTGAGTTGCTGTAAGAAAAGTGTCCCACCAGGAAGAAAGCAAGTAGGAGCAGTGCTGTGGAGACTCACGTGTCTACCAGGATGAGCCCTTGTTGCAGGGCCAAAGAATGGAAAGCTGAATAGCAGAAACGTGCGGAGGACAAGGTAGGACTGGCATTTCCTGAGTCAGCCTTGCACCAAGGCAACACAGCCTAAAAAACACAGCACCAGGCTAGGAGGAGCATGGTTCAGCTGCTCTCTGCCTGCTCCAGGAGCCTGCCCAGTGCACAACAGTGCTGGGAAACTTGGAAATGTTCTTCATAAGTGAGGCTGTACTGGCCTAAAGGTTTGGGTAACCACTGCAGAAGAGAGTCTAATGGAGGACTCCTTTCTCACTTTCATTCCCTCCACCCAGGGCTGTAGGGAGGCAGTAAGGGATTACTTGGCTTGTCCCTCACTCACAGAATGATGAGAACACGATCCTGGATCTTCTGCAGAAGCTTCACACACTGCTCCACTGTGAGGGACTCCCGACTCTGCTGCAGGTGTAAAGACAGGGAGGATAGCAAAGGTGAGGAAAGCAGCTGGGAGCAGAGGGTGTCCCCCAACCCCTTCCGCACTAGCGGCTCTGAAGGCAGAAGTGGGAATTGGACTAGATAATCTTTTGAGGTCCCTTCCAATCCCTAATGATTCTATGATTCTGTAAGTGGCTGCAGCCCCACAGCTGCCGTGCTGGGACATGACAGGCAGCCAGGCTGTGCACAAGAGTAGCTGGCTCTGCAAAGGCTCCTGTCCAGCTGTGTTTCAGGGCTGCCAACAACGCTGCCTGCTGGGATGCAGCACATATGGGAATGATCTCACAGCAGAGAAAAGCTTTAAAAATCCTTTACTAAAAAGGAGACAGTATGCTACTCTGGCTTTCAGACCCTGGCAGTAGCACAGGTAGAGGAGGCCCTACTTGCTCAAAAGTAGCTCAAAGCTGTATAAATATCAAACATAACGACTTTGCTCCACTGTCTCTCTCCCCTTCTTATACATGTGACCTGACAAAGAATCTGACCAAATGCATCCATCCATCTGCTGTCTGAAGAATTATAATGGTAGGAAAATGTGGCCAGGAGGCCCCGGGGCAGAGGAACTGCTAAAAACCAGTAACATTTTTCAGTGCCTCTGTAAGCTAAGTCAGTTAATGATCGAGTGGCAGCTCTTTTAACAGGAGCATTTAAAAGAGATGCAGGACTGAGGGAAGCAGAAAGCGAACAGCTGGGTGGAGGCAGGGCCTGGGCTCAGTGAAAAAGCTTCCACTATCACCAAGTCTTCTGTGGGCTCAGGAACTTTAGGGGGCACGTCATAAGAGCAATGCTCACCGTGCGGACTCTCATGTCTCTGTTATACACCAGCCCTGGAATGAAAAAACACAAGGAGGTTTTCATGTTTCGCAGGAGTTGCTGTTTCTCCTCACCTTTTAGGTATGCCCAAGACTTTTCAAGATAGGAGGCACAGGATTAATTGAGAGGGTTTTAATTTCTTTTCTTTAGCTGTTCTAGAACTTGAACACCAAGCCCTATTGCTGGGAATGGAGAGCTCTGCCTCCAGACTTAATTAATCCTA
Source organism: Rhinopomastus cyanomelas (assembly GCA_013400115.1). Classification (NCBI taxonomy): domain Eukaryota; kingdom Metazoa; phylum Chordata; class Aves; order Bucerotiformes; family Rhinopomastidae; genus Rhinopomastus; species Rhinopomastus cyanomelas. Next base: position 408,298 of record VXBP01002543.1, read on the forward strand.
TTCAAGCTGCGTATTCAGCTGGTAGCTAGGGCACCCCATACCCTGTGGAAGACAATGGCTCTTGGCACGTCTCCCTTCCCACACCCAGTCTTGGCCCATGACTGTGATGAGCCTTGTCTCCACCAGTCCCTTACCAGCTGGTGTCTCAGTTGCTCCTCTCTGCAGCAGGATTGCCCCACCCTCCTCTGTCAGATGTTTGTTTGCTTCTAAGAGCCTGGGGGAGACATGGCAGAGATTGTTCTGCTGGAAAAGGGAGGAAGCGAAGCGAAAATGGCATGACAAGGTGACAGCGAGCTCTCGGGCTGCTTCAGAAAAGAGCAGGAAGAAGCAGCAGCTTCTGGCAGCAGAAGCAAAAGGTCTTGCTGAGATTTCATAAGACTTGAAATGGGGAAGCACAGAGACAGTTTTCCTTTCTCATTCATTCAGCCCAAGGTGATGGCAGGCAGGAAATGAAGAGGACAGACAGGAACCCACCTCTGCAGTGCTGCTTTGGGGCTCCGTGCTTTTGGAGTTTGCTGCTTTGTTTCTAGACTCAGTAATCTGTCAATCACCATCCGTTTTGATGTCAGCCACTGCTCAGTGTCCTGAAACAAAGAGAAGCAGGGAACAGGGGTAATCCCTCTCTTTCTGAGTCATTCTACTCCTTTCCTACCCCTTCCTGCCTCACTTTTGAGTTGAGGACAACTGTCCAAGAGAACGAGGGAAATCTGCTATCTTTTGTCTCTCTGACCCTGGGCTTCGGTCCCACTTCTTCCAACCAAAGCCCCAGCATCTGGTAGTGATGATGGCAGGTTGAGAATGCAGCTTTATGTCCTGCCAGGGACAGAAAAAGAAATCCACCCATCTTGCACTGTGGTCGCCCAACAAGATGACGACAAAAACACCTGGGCTGGTAGTTGCTAGCACAGGGGTTCCAGTTCCCTTTGTGCAAGGGCACAGCACAGACAAGTGAGTTTTACTGCTAAGGGACCGCAAGATGCCAGAGCACTACCAAGTGTCCTCCAAGGGTTACCCTAAGCAGGGACCTCAACAGGGAGCAGACCTGTGCCTGCCAAAAGCAAGAGCCCTGGCACTTGTGTGGCCTGCCAGGAACTGCTTACATCAGTGCTTTCTCTGAACGAGCAAGGGAAAGATTAAAAAAAAACCCACCAAAACTTTTTTTTTTACTTTAAAAAGGAAGGGTAAGGACACGTGAAATCTAACCTCTGGAGCTAGCAGAAAGCCAATACTTTCCAGCAGGATCAGCTTGTCCACCATCTCAGGATACAGGAAACTGAACTGAGGCGAGAGGAAACAATCAAAGAAAAAGAGAGAAGCTGAGCAATGAGTGATGCCTTTGACTTGTTACACTGGAGGGGGGTCAAAAAAGGGTCCCTTCTCCTCCCCTGAGATCCAAGTTCCACACAGCCTCTTCCTTCATCCCTCTCCTGCTTGTTGTTCTGGCTGCAGAAATCACAAGCCCAGTGAAGAAAGGATGCTTTACTCACCATTGCTGCCACAGCCCCACCTGCAAAGGAGAAGGGTGCTTAGTTATGCACAGGACACTCCCCAGTAACAGAAACTCCTTGTCCCCACAGCAGGAGCTGCCTTAGAAGCAGAACAGCATGTTGTGCCAAGGGACAAAGCCCCAGCTGCAGAGCACAGCTCTCCCAGCAGGCAGGATGCAGGCAAACACCAGGGTTATTAGCCAGCTGGACTCCCAGTCCTGCACAATCCCCATCTCCCTCTCAGGCAGCAAAGGCCAAGAAAGAGTCACTAGTTAAAATGCTATGGTGTGCAGGTTGTGTGAGCTGTGGCCAGAGCAGCCCCAGGGAGCAAGACCCAAATTGTGGCAAAATGAAATCACATCCCAGGGACAAAGACACAGAGCCTGGAGTCTAGATCTCCTCAGCAAGCTCTGTGACCCACTGAGAAAGGCCCTGCTGTCTCCAAGCCTTTGTGACCTTCTGGGGACCAAGCAGGACAGACTGCTGCAACCAGCCTTCTTTGCCTATCACTGTTCCTTGCTGGGTGTGAGGACAGGCCTACAGCAACAATTGCCACTGTTTGTACTACAGGGTTTTGAAAGCATAGGAATTTCAAACAAGGGCACAGAGTTTTGAATCACTCAAGCAGGAACCTAGTACTTGACACCATATAATAAATATTCCAACCCAGCTCCTAGCAGCATGTCTTGTAAGCTAATTATCTACTCCTATTTCCATGAATTTCACAGCTTACAAGGACAAGAGCCACTTACCCATACTGTGACCCATCAGGGTGAACCGTCTCCACTGCAAGGCTAAGTGGCAACAGACAAAAACAGACAGTGCTGCATTAGAAACCACAGCAGTGGCATCTTGCTGCTTCTCCACCAACACAGGCCTCTTTTCCCAGGAGGGCTTTTGCACTGCTTAATTTGCTTCCTAATCCAGAAACGAGGTGACTAAGTAGGCCAGTTTTAAAGAAAAAGAGCATCCACCATCTCGTTTCCTTGGTATTTTAGTCATGCAGCTCCCAATCTCTCTCTGTATGACAAACAAACTACAGCAAACTCCCATTTATTGCCAGACACGAGACTGGCAAGAAGCAAAGGAGCCTAACTGGGCAGCAGCATCTGCTGGAAGAGGGAGACCTTGACAGAGCATCCTGCTACAGGGCATTCTGCAAGAGCCATGAGGACACAGAGCCAGGTCTGCTGCCCTGAGGAAAGTGTGATTACTCCAAGTGAAAGCTCTCTGCACCATTTAGCACATCAGGCTCTTCAGTCTATTTTTACGTGGCTTATGGGGAAAATACTGCTTCATCAGCGCTGCCCATCTGAAATGTGTCTCACTGAAAAGTGTGTTGTACCCTCTGTCATGTCCAAGAATTTCCAGAGGCTGTTTGTGTACCGAACAAAGGATGCAAACTGCACATGCCACAGCCTCCCGCAACTTCGGCACACAGATGGGTTAGGGAAGTTATTAGGAGACCAAGACAACCTTGGCTTTCAGATTTCTTTGTATGGTACTAAAGTAAGCAGTAAGCTGGCATCAGGGAGAACCAGAAAAGTCTTTAACTTACACCTAACACTGGTGAGAGGTCACTGGCTGCTTACAAAAAGTCATCCATCACTTTGCCACTACAGCTTTTTAAGTATAGAAACACTTTGCTTGCCAGGGCTTATTGTTTCTCCCACTCAAAAAATGGTGAGAAAAAGCCTGCCAGTCAGTTTGAATTAGTCTGTTGTAACAAAGCACCAGCTAACATCAGGCTGGGGAGAAGAGAAGGAAACGAACCCCTCTCCTGGCATTAAATGCTGCCTCCCTCTTCTAAGGAGCAGGAGCAATACAGCATTCACTGCACAAACAAACACACCCCTCAAGGGTCCTTTCTATTACCTACCTGCTGCCACTCGACATACATCGCTCACGTAATCCAGAAAATGGTAGAGGGATCCTGCGGGTCGGTGGGATGATAAGCCATGGCCAGAAAAATCCATTGCCACATAATAGCAATCTGAAAGGGAGAAAGTATTGGATGAGCAGCCCTGCAGCACAACAAGAATCATCCTGATGAGCCAGACCTACCTCTGGGGAGCAGTGGAATGAGCTTGTCAAAGGTATTAGCGTTGTCCAGCCAGCCATGCAAGCACAGCACAGGGTGTGCCTCCGAGGGTCCCCAGGCCTTGGCTGCCACGTGGCCCCAGGGCACAGGGAACTTCAACTCTGAGAACATATCCAAAATTGAGTGCTCACAAGTGATGTCCCTGGAGAGCCACCGACTCAGAGTAGGTCCCAGGGATCTTGTTAACGGCCCAGAGCTCTGAAAAGAGTAATGCAGGTCTTTAGTAACTCACCAGCCTCCTGTGGTCTTAATTAGCAGCTTGCTGATTTATAGCTCCCCATTCACCATCCCAAGCTGCCAACCCTGCCTGCCTGTTTGGGGAATCCTCCTCCCAGCACGTACTAGTGATGCTCCTAGGAAGAAACGAGCTTCCCTAGGCAGGAGTAGAGAGCCTCCTTTCCATCTCTGTGCAGCAGATTAAACCCAACCAGGAGGCACAGGAGATCTGGCAAGAAGGAACCACACAGAATTCTGCCAGCTAGCTGCAGTCAGCTAGACACCTGTCCTAGTTCAAAAAGGTGATTTTGGGAATAAGGATGCTGCCTCTAGCACTCGACTGTTACCACCTTCTCTTTCACCTTGATGCTTCTTTTTCACACCACCAGTCGGCACCTTTGGGAGAGCATCTGGCTAAATACCACCAAGCAGGTACTACTGCCACCTTCTGTGCATCCCTCAGGGCCAGGGACCTGCTTGGATACAGGTCAACAAGCTGTCAGGCATCTGCTCGACACCAAACCTGTCTCATCGTTCCCCCATCTGTCTGGCAATCACAGAGTTACACCTCACCTTTCCTCAAACCCAGGCTCCTGACTGAACCCCCAGTATTCCCCAGTCTCTAGGGATCTTCACTGGGTGGTTTGAGTATCTACCCTTTACCCCAAGCCCTTCTGACCCTGGGGCCCCTCATGATTATCCCCACTCCAATATCTCTCATGCCATATCCCCTTCTCAGTGACATGTCTTATGTCTCTTCTCCCTCAGATAACCCTGAGACCCTACAGCAATGAAATCACTCAACAGCAAGGCCCTCCTGACCTCATTCCTCAGTAGGGTGTGAGGACAGAGTGGGTGGGCAGAGAGAAGAGGCTGCTGCCAGAGCCCTGAGAACACGGGCAGGCCCCAGGAGCTCCAGGTAGCCACACCTGCCCCCCACCCCCCATCATTGCCGCCTGCCCTTGAGCCTATTAAAGCCCAGCCTACGCTCAGTCCCAGGTTGTCCTTGCGGGGCCCGATCCCGGCAGACATGCGCTGACTTCTGGCGTCACCAGGGACCGGCCCGGGCTCTGCAGTGCTCCGGCCCGCCCTGCCCGGGCACAGAGGGGTTCCGGCCCTGGGGGCACCCCCGGCCGGGGGTTGGGGGGTGCGCCCGGGCAAGCAGGGCCGCTGCCCCCGGACTTTGCCTCACGACGTCCCAGGGCGGCGGCTGCTGTCGGGCTGCTGTCGGCTTGCGGGACCCAGGATCCACCTGCCCCCGCCCGGTGCCCAGAGCGGCCCCGGAGCTGCGCAGCTGCCGGCGAGCCCCTGCCCACCCCCGACCCCTTCCTACCGCTCGGTGTGGCCGGGCCAGCGGAGCGAGGCCGCGGCAGCAGGATGCAGCCGGCAGTGGGGAGGGCCGGACCCGCTCGCACCGCACCGCCCCGCTCCCGCCTCTGCCGGGCCGCCGCCGCTCCCCCGGGTCCGAGGAGGCGGCGGGGTGGAGGGCAGGGGCAGCGCCGCGCTGTCTGTCTTCTCTGGCTCGCGGTTCGGGGTGTCCCGCTGGGGCCGGGGGGTGTAGGCCGCCGTGAGGGCGCAACAGGGCGGCCTCCCCTGCCCGGGGAGCGCTTCCCGGTTCCCACCCTCGACCCCACAGCAAGGGGCTATCCTGGCGAACGGATGACCCTCCCCAGCATGGCTCCTGCTGGCTTTCCTCCTGGCCTGGCTGCTTCTCCACTCACAGCAACCTGCCCCCAGCTTCTCCAGACCCCGAAACGTCTTGACAGAGCAAATGGGTGAAACCGGGGCAGTCTCCATCTCCTCCAGCAGGTCCTAGAGCCCCTGGCTGGGCCAGACTCCTGCAAGCTCTCACGTGGGTGCCCAAGGTTGGAACTGGGTGTGAGGAGGTGATTGGTGCATTGTACAGAGCCTGTGTCTGGATGTGGCTCATTTAGAGTAACAATGACCATGATGAAGTTAATGAATGCTGTCCATGAGTTAATGATGCCTGTGGAGTACCTTTCATTGCATGATAGGGACCTGTGAGGAGCTGAAATCACAGAGATGTGGCTGCATCCCTGTGATGCAGAAGACACATCCAGAAGACACATTACTGAAAATGGAAATTGCCTGCACTGCAGCGACCCAGCGTGAGATGTTTTAACTGTGACCCAGGAGGACAGTAACGAAGTCAAACAGGCTCAGTGCTTGACACCAGTGCTGAACTTCTGTCACTTTCTGATACAGAAACTTCTCTGAACTCAGTGGGAATTGTGTTGCTCCAGGGACAAGAGTCACTCTGACATACTGTGACCCGTTGCAGTGAACCGACTCTACTACGAAGCCAAGCCGCAGCAGATAAACAGCCTACAGCACTGCCGTACCCATTCACTCCACTCCAAAAGTGGACTCTTCTTCAAAAACAGAGTCCTCTCAATCAGAGAGGTTTTTACAGAGTTTAGTTCATTACCTGCCCAGAAGGGGGTGGTGGTTGCATAGACCAGGCTTCAAGGAAGTAACTGACTACAGCTGGGAATACTGCTTTGCTGGTGCTTCTTGTTTCCTCCATCAGTCCACCAGGCCTTATGCAGACCACAACCATTCCCCTTCAATCAAGGACTCCGCAGTCAAACAAAGCAAACTCAAACCGCACCATGAGCAGTGGGATGCCTCGCTGGAACAGTTGGAGAGAGCAGAATGGATGTCTGTTTTTAGGGAGTGGTTTTTATATTGGTAATTGAAAACTCTCTGCTCAGTTCAGCACATCAGTCTCCTAAATTACACAATACATTTTCAAAACAGCCCACAAAGCTTGAAAGAAACCAGCACAGAAGCTTGCAGCCCAGTTTCTCCTGCCTAGCTTAAACTCATCCTGTCAAAATGGGTTTTGCACCCACTGAAAGGTAACCTTGGGGACTTTGACTTCACTGTGCAATTGAAAGGTAGCCTTGAGGACCCATCACTGAGAAGAAATAAGAGAGCTCTGCAGCTCACAGCATCCCCTCCAGGTGAGTCATTAGAAAGGAAATCAGAACATGAATTATTATTGTTTTGGAAGGTCCAGTGCATTGCTTTTTCTTAGGCTTTCTTGGAAGGGGAACAGGAAAGCTGATCACAAGTGCTGGGGAACCACATGGAGGGAGAGAGGCCACAGTACTATCTATAGCTTCTTTTCTACAACTCTCAGAGGTGAGAGTCTGATTTGTAAAAGTGAGAAACAGCTTGGCAGAACAGATTTGTAAAACCATTCATTAATCAATTGCTGCTGATGCTGTTAAAGAGGGCTGGGCCTTCCTGTGGATTGCAGGGAGCTCTTCATGACAAGCCACCAGAAAGGGTGGTTGTTAGACAGTGGCTGCTGGATTTCTAGTTCTTCTATCTGTGGCATGGTGCCTGAGAAAGAGGACCCTTTGCACAAACCTCAGTGGTTGGTTGGACAACCGGCCATATTGAGGAAAATCCACTGCCACTGAACTGCAATCTGAAAAGGAGAGATAATTGTGCAAATGCAATGCATGACACACACAGCCCATCCTCATGAGTAGCCACTTCTGGGGAGCAGTGAAGTGAGCTCGTTGAAAGTGGTGGTATAGTCCAGCCAGCCATGCAAGCACAGTACAGAGTATCCCTTTCACAGTCCCCAGGCCTTGGCTGCCATGTGTCCTCGGGGCATGGGGAGCTTCACCTTTGAGACCCTGCACACACAAGGAACATCATCTGAGTGCTACATGCTGAGAGCTGGTCCCAGGGAACTTGTTAACAGTCAGGAGCTCTGGACAGTAGGTAGGTGGTAGTTACCAAAGGTGATTTTCTGGCAGTTCTGACCTGCCTAATAACAGTTTTGGGACACAAGTCTTGTTTGGGATAACCTGGGGATCCTGCTGTAAATGCTTGCCCTGGTTGTATGTGTGTCACCACTCCTAGGTCTTGGTGCCTCTCCCCCACCACCTTGAGCCCTCTCCCCGACTCCAGCCATCAGCAGGATCTGCAATCTCTTTGCCTTAACTCACAGAGATGACCTCTGGGGCTTAGGTAAGAACAATTCATTAACTTGGACTCCTGTGACTTGCAGCCTAAGTCACTTCTGGTGGGAGATTCCATCATCAGGCACCTCATGGGAAAGAAAAAAACCTTTTCACAGAAATCACCAACAATAGTAGAGAAGATTGTGCTGGGATGCAGCCCTGGACTGTTGCTCAGCAGCAGCACTGTCATCCTATTAGCAAAAGCCAGATTGCTGAAATCTTCTCCAGGTCCCTCACATCTTCTCTATCAATGTTACTTACCCCTCTAAGAGAGCAGCCCAGCATCTTACAAGGCTGCATATCCTCACACTGCCTGGCAAACCGCCCCTCAGGAGGAGCGCCCTGTGCGGAGTACATGGCAAAATTTGCAGTATTCATTTGAAGTGCCACCGGCTACTGCAGTGGAATCGCTGCCTGCAGAGGGCCAAATTAGACTCCAGCTGGAAAGGTGCTGGGATGTCAGCGGGGCTGCATTAGGCTGATGGTAAGAAAGGCTGGTTTTGCATAAGGAATTCAGTTTGAGATATTCCATGCACTTAGCAAAGGATAATTTAACCTCAGTGTCCTTGTAAAGAAGGAGGAGACCTGCAAGGGTGGAACACTGGGACATGCAAAGCTGTTATGCTCCGGTGACTTGGAACAGCATTGATCAGTTTGTGCTAGCTGCAGATCTGGTGAGGAAACTTTAAGTACAGCAGATTGATTGCTACCAAGGGACAAATTCCCCATAGCTGGTTGGATTTGAGCACTGAAGTACTGACATATTGATCTATTTATCATGATTTATTAGTAATAGCCCTGTACCCCAAACTCTCTTGTGCAGTTATACAAGTAAAAAAACCACATTATTTCTGGCTTAACTGGTTTCTTTCAGAGGATGTAGAGAGGATATAACTCCATATAAAGCCCCACATATGCTGCAATCTATAGTGGACAGGAAAATAAAAGTGATCACAGGACAGGCTGTCTCACACAACCAGCCCTAGCTTGCTGGCTCTAAGGCTTTGGGTTTTCATGCAGGCAGGTCTGGGGTGCTGCTGGGGCCTGCAGAGCAGTTCTTCCTCTGGGACAAGGACCAGCTTCTTCCCTGCTCCAGCAGCCTAGAGCAAGGGAAGGATCCTAGCAAGAAGATGGGGGAGATCTGGTGAGTGCAGACTTGTTAGTGTTAGGTGTGGGCCCTACTTGAGCAGCCCACAGTGGGATCAGCAGGAGTGGGGAAGCACTTAATGAGTGCAGGGAAGCCCCCACCTCCCCAGTGCATGGATCCCTAATGAATCTTGTGCTTTAATAATAAAGTACTGCTTAATGTTCTTCTGCCTGAGGAAAGCTGCCCTCTCATTTCTGCCTCCTGCACAAGGTTGTGGATACACATATACAGTGATCATTAGGGGTTGGAAGGGACCTCAGAGGTCATGAGTCCAATACCACTGCTCAGGCAAGATCATAGAACCTAAGACAGGTTACACAGAAACGTATCCTGATGGGTCTTAAAAGTCTTCAGAGAAATAGACTCCACACCTCCCTGGGCAGACCATTCCAATGCCCAGTAACCCTTACAGTAATGTTTTCTTGTATTGAGATGGAACTTCTTGTGCTCCAACCTACACCCATTGCCCCTTGTCCTATCACATGGCCCAAGTAGAAAGAGGCTATGTCATTCTTCTTGGCACCCAGTCTTCATGTATTTACATACAGTAATTGAGTCGCCTTGTAATCTTCTCCTCTCCAAGCTGAAAAGTTCCAAGTCTCTCTATCTCTCCTCACAAGGGAAGTGCTCCAGTCCCCTAATCATCCTTATGGCTCTCCACTGGATCTCTCAATGAGATCTCTGTCCCTCTTGAACTGGGAAGCCCAGAACTGGATGCCGTATTCCAGAAGTGGCCTTACTAGGGCAGAGTAGAAAGGGAGGATAATCTCCCTTTATCTGTTGGATACTCTCTTCTTAATAAATCCCAGGATACCATTGGCCTTCTTGGCCACAAGGGCACATTGCTATTCCATGGATAACTTGTTCACAAGAACTCCAAGGTTCCTCTCCACAAAAGTGCTCTCCAGATTGTCCCCCAACCTGTACTGATGGATGTGAGAGCCTTGTCCTCTAATCTGTCTTGTTGCGGAAGAAGAATAGGGCTTAGGAGAGACCTCAGCAAGGGAATGAACCACAAATGTGCACCCTGCAGACATTTCCTGGTGGACATCTCCCTCCCTTGAGTCCCATCCACAAACCTGGCTTGGCTAGAGTCGCCAGGATTTAAATGAGCTGTCTGCGTGGAAAATGTTGAGGTTGGATATAAACATCCTGCCACTGCTCGGCTCTGCTTGACAGCAGCACACCCATCCAGATACCACATATGGTATACTTTTCCTTTGGTCTTCCCTAATTTAATGTTGAATTTCACTGATGTGAATGAGTTTCTGATGACTGAAATAGCAGGATAAAACCAAAAATTGCTGTGATGGCTGAAGTTCGTTTATCTGCACTCACCCCGGGCGCGTGCCTGCTGTGCTTCTCGTCCCAGAGCTCTCCAGCCTTGCTGAAGGTGAGAGAGACAAATAAATGCTGGCTCCTTAACCACCACATTCTGGGGCTGATGTGATAGCTTAAATGGAAATCTTTATTTTAGTTAATAAGCCAAGCCATGAGTGGTTGAAAAAGTGACATGCACCTGCTCCAGGGATTAACCTGCAGCAGAATTTGGATAGTGAGGGCTGCTGGAGTGTTAAATCATCCCTCGCATGAAGCACCAGCATTCAGCTGGAAGCAGCCCCGGGCACGCACCATGCATCACCTCCAAGTGGTGCACATTTGTATCACTTTATTTGCAGCTAATGAAATAGCTAGAAACATTTATTGCATATCAATTATATATGAGCACCCACCGTATGAATAAACTCTTTCCTGTCTCGGCTTTGCATTTCCTCCTTAATCAGAAAGTTTTCTATTATATTCAAGAGTCTCTGCTGATTCCCATCACTTTCACCTCTTTTGGTTTCACTAGCAAGCTGAGCTGCTCTCTTGATCGGTACAAAACCTACATCCACCCTTAGAATAAACACCTTTTTTAATGCATGACGTGGCAGGGGAAGGAGAGGAGTTTCTCTCCTGCTCTTGTCTGGACTTACTCTTCCTCCCCCTGGAAAATCTAGCAGATTCCCTATAGGCTGAAACAAAATAAAAGCAAAAACCAGAAGTAATGTGACACTTGTAATTACAGGCCTACCAGCTCCTTATTAACCTCAGAATAAGGAAATAGCACATACATAGATAATTTTAAAACAAGAGAAGTGCTTCGGTTGGTGAAAGTCTCACATACATACGGAAAAGAATCCATAAACCTGCTTGGTAACTTTTGGAGAAGCAAGTTACAGTTTTGGGGTTATGGGCTTGCCTGATAAACGTAAAGGGTATTGACATAAAAAGGTTCCAGCGAGGATTGTCATACATTCTTACACTGTGTTTTGATTTTAAACAAACTGGAATGATACCAGGTTAACAAATGTTGCAGCAATTGGATTGAAAACAGACTAGCTAGCGAGTGTCAGAATGTTAAAGCTGGTGCAAGCACATAACGTGTTTTTGAAACAGCCCAATGGTGAGTTACTCATCACAAGCCACACTTCTGGTCTGGCAGCCTGTCTGTGGAAGAAGTGACGCCGGCAAAGGCTTAACTCATGGTGTAGGAGTAGCTGAATGTGAGCTCCCAGCACAACGTTGCAGCCAGAAAGGCTAATTTCATCCTTGGATGTGTAAGTGGGGAATGTGGAGCAGGTGTAATGAGATTATATTGGAGGAGATTATATTGTGTCTGCTAATTCTATGGATGTGATTATTGGTGTGAAAGATTTCCCAGTTTTGACATCTTGTGATTCAAAGAAGTAGTTAACAAGTTGGAGAGTCTTCCTGCATGAGCTGTAAGGCCTGTTAAGAGCCTGGAAGACCTTTTATGGGGGAGAAGGGGTTAGGACTGATATGGTCAAAGCCTAAATATACCTATGTAGCATTCAACCATTTCTCCTCTGATAGCTGCTCTGCCTAACAGTGGTTCAAGGTCAGGAGGTCAAGTATACATTTTATAATGCAGTGAAGTAGTTAAATACTTGAGCATTTTAATGGTGGTGGCATCTTCACAGCTATTGAAAGTTTTTTAATTAAGATAGGATCTTTAATAAAAAAGCAATAATTAATGTGCCAGAGTCCTTTGTCCTGTGATCATCTGGAAAATGGACTTGTCTGGAAGTTAGTAGTGTCTACTGTACAATCCCTAGTGCTACAGACACTGCTGTCAAATGGTACAAGCCAGCAATGTTTCTGCTACAACCACTCTCAAAATTATAGCCCATAGCTATACTCCTTCTTGTCTTCTGCACTGCTTTTCTTCATTTAGAGGCTCAGCTGAGGAAGCCTTCGCTACTAGATCCAGCAATAATTTTCCACTGTGAGATCTGTGTCTTGGATCACTCTATGTGTTCCTTCAGGGGGGCCTCTCACAGCTGTTTTAGCTTGATTTGGGGAAAGCCCTGAAGTGGGCAGGTCAGAACTTGGTGTTTGTCTCCTATGAGTGGGGTTCACCATCACCTCCCATCTAGGCACTGGGAAACAAATCTAGAGAAGCATGGGCAGGGCTGAAGCTACATGTGTCAGGTGAAGGATTCTGAGTGGAGGGCTGCAGGCAAGGTCTGACACTTTTGGACAGCGCTGTAGGAACACATCCTGAAAATATGGGCTAACAGAGAAACAGTTATCAGGGACACAGGTAAATTCTTAATTGATCTTCACCCTCTGTGTCTGGTGGGCAGCAGAGCTGGGAAGAGTTAGCTGAGGGATTCATGCAGCCACAGAGCCCCAGGGAGTTCACACCTGAGTTCCATGGTGCCATGGGCTGGTACCATGTGTCCCCCATTCCAGATCATCTGCTGTTACTGCTCTAGGGTATAGAACTTTGACCTATAGACCAGGCTCAGAGGTGAGGCAGCAGTGTGCTATACAGTTATAAAAGGCTGTTTGTTTTCTCTGTAGCTGCTTAAATCTGACCTAAATACCTTCCGGGCTGTGCAGCCTGGTACTTTCTTTGAAAACCTAGAAGGTCACTGACTGCTGGATCCTCCTCCCTTAGATGAACCATGGGTGTGAACAGAGCCACAACTGCACTGGCAAAGACTGGGAACTGACCTCCCTTTTTTCCCCCCTCCTCTGCTTTTGGAGTTTGGCAATAACAAACACAGAAAGGAGCTGCTAGACTTGTGTCCTCGCAGAAATAACTGCATGTTATAAAAACCTGGAGTAGAAGAGTGGTACCATTTAATCTCAGTCTTGGGGCCTATGTGACTGTAGGGCAAGGAGCTAGTTGTGCCCACCTGCTCTGCTTTGCACAGGGAAGCCCCTTCCTTGAAACAGCAGCCAGAACAGCCTCCAGCAAAGCATCCCACTTGTTCCACTGGGCTGCCTCTGCCCAGCACCACAGCTGCTGCTGTCTGCAGCTCAGCCCTAGGTTGCAGCACCCTGCAGCAGCCACCCTGCCAAGCCCAGACACTTGTGATGGTGGTCACTGCACCCAGGCACAGCATGCCAGCACGCTTGACTTCCCAGCTTTGTCTTGTGCCCTTGCTGCCTGCAGGCACATTGGGTTGCATGTTGCTCATGGGGAGAACATCTCCATGTTTCCTGCTGCTCCATAAGTCAGGCCCAGCTGAGGAGCATTGCAAGAGTCCCGTGCAGGCTGAAGCCCGTGTGCATGGTGTCCACTGTCACTCTGGGTGGAAAGCCAGGACAGCAGAGGGTGTGGCAGGCTGGAATGAAGACACACTGGCACTAGTGTGTGGAGTGCTTATTGCAAGACTGGCTATGGATTCCCACCCTCAAGCCCTTAGCAACATGCAGCATTGCTGGGTAAGAGCACACCAGCTAGGTGACTGAGGTTGGCAGCCTGCAGGCAGAAGCACACAGCTCCCCATAGCTGTGCTAGGTCACTCCACTCTGGGTAGCCCCTGTACCTTCCCTTTCCTGGAAAGCAGTTTCACTTCGTTACTGAGAAGAGCCCTGCTCTCAGAGGGGAAGAAGGGGCCTGGCCACCACTTCACGCAAAGGGGCCACTACTTGTGCTGATTTTTCTCATAAGATTAGAACTAATACAGGCTCTGCTCACTCTAAAATAAAGAAAGGTGTTTTTGTTTGGTTGGGGTGTTTTTCTGGGTGGGAACAGTGGAAGGGGGTTGGGGATATTTGTGTGTTGGTTTTGTCCTCCTGACTTTCTGTGTTGTTGTTGGGATTTTCTTTCTTCTTCTTAATGCTTTGCTGTTAGCATCTTCTAAGAGGAGGCTTTTATCAAGTTATGAGAGGGACCACCTAGAAAGGGAAGGAAGGGTCACAGGGGAAAAAACATGAGAAGACTCTGTGCAGTCAGCAGTTGCACACTTTGTACTACTTGCAGGCTGGACTCACAGCACATCAGAGGGTTGTGGCAGTCATTTCCTACCCACCCCCAAGTGTTCTCCCATCCTCTGTACACAATCTCATGCACTGCCTGTATCACATCTCGTGCCAGGGTACCCAGGCAGTATTTTTCCTCAATCTTTCCTTCCCATTTGACCACCTAGCAGTGGGACCCTTAGGGTTATGTCTTGGCCACTGTCATCACCCCATTACTGGCATAGTTTCACCTTCCACTCACATTCCATCCACAAAAGTAGCGTGCACACTGGTGGGTGAGAGCATATTTGGGACTGCCTAGGGACCCATTAAGGTACTGAAGCCCTAAATAAAAGGTCACTCATCAACTGGAGATGATTCTTCAGACCCAGCTGAGCTTCCACTCAGGTTTGCTGGCTGAAGGGCAAAGTGGTACTGACAGATCTGTTTAGCCACCTTCCCTCACACCACACCCTCTGCCCACCCACCACCTTCTATGTTCTTCTCGTTTCATTTTTCTGCACCTTTCTTCTGCAGATTTTCAGTGCTTGATTCTCTCCACCTCAGTTCTTTCTCTCACCATATTATCTTCTCCCTTCCACTCTGGCAATGCATATTCTTTGCTTTCTCAGAAAACCATCTTTATTCAGTAGTTTACAGTGACCTTCTCCAAAATACCTTTCTTCTCCCACAACTCCCACACTGACAGGGGTAAATAGGCGGTTGGTGGCTTTTTGAACCTTCTGCACACCATGATGAATCTGCACACTGAGAAGGAGCTAAGCTGTTAGAGTGTTACTTGCTTTTGGGCCGTTGGGTATCAACATCTTTGACTTTACCAAAGACTTGGGAACTGCTGAAGATCGAGAAGAGAAATGGCACAAAGCAGAATTATGATCTAAAGGTTGAACAGTCTCAGACCTACTGCCCTCAGCAGATTGACTTCAGACAAAACTCTTTGGAAATGGTTCATTCTGTCAGCAGCTCTAATACTTTCATGTTTAATGGTTTTGAAGGTTTTAGTATCAGAGATAGTGAGGATATGCGCATCCTTGGGCAGAGGAGAAAAATGAGGGGCAAAATAAAACTTGTAAATCACATTAACAAATCTTGGCTTCTTCTCAAGAGCTTTTCCTCTTTGTGCAGAAGCATCAGCATCCTGGACATCTCAGAAACCCTGTCTTTAGAGCAGATCCAGCTTTGTACAGAGAAGCACTAGTAGACAGTGTTCAAAGCACCTTGCTTGTGGCAGGACCATTAATCTGCCTGCAGCCTCACCACTATTACAGAGCCTTTGGGGTGACTATCTGTGCACTAAAAGCATATCGGGGGAAAAAGCATCAATCCAGTGGTAACAGTGTGATGAGTCTCTTGATTCTAGGGAATTCACTTGTATTACTTTATTATTAAAAAATCTCACTTAAAGGCAAGGTTTGGTTTTCACTGTAAACACATCCAGGCTTGATTTCAGGCTGGCAGGGAAGACTTGCAGCACTAGTGAAGCCAGTGCTTGAGCATGGTCTGGCCGTGTCACAGGACACAAAGCTACTTAAGCATCCTTTTGTTTTCCACCTACAATCAATGAAGCCACCGCCGTGGTACCTTGATCCTGAACACATTTTGAGCCCTGTGAGTCAAATTTCAAAATATCTAGAAACTTCTGGTCAATAGCACCATGGTGACATGTCTCACCTGCTTTTATTTCTGATGAGGATGGCTCCAATATGTTTCAGCCGTTACTGCTGCAAGGTCATAGTTTCAAGTACGTGAGAGAGAGAAGAATGAGACCCACAAACAATCTCTGAACAGTGAAGCTGCTTTGTTACTTTTCACAGGCAAAGATGAAGCAGAAAAAGAAAAGGCAGAATTAGACTAGTTCACTTAATGTTAAGGCAAGGTAGAGTCTATGAAGTCATCCAATAAGTGCTATAAATATCCATGGCGAAACGGACTCCCTACTGGGCAACTGTAAAGCAAACTGCAGGATATTTTTGAAGCTACAATCCAGAAATATGAAGAAAAGCATTACAAGCCTACTTAAAAACCAAAAATTGAACAGATGAATTGAACAGTCATCTCTGCTATGACTTAGGGCTCAGGTGGGGGGTCCTCACCTTGAAGCCTCTCTGAAAAAGAAAGCAGCAAAGCAGCCCAGACTCTTATAGAAGTTCAGAAATTCTTCTGTGGTCAGCAGCATCTTCATGCTTGGTTGAAAGGGAAAACAAGGACCAATGTCTCAATACTCAGCGGAACTTCTGGCAAGGATCAGATTCAGTGGTGTGTTTCTGACTGCTTCATGCTCCCTCACAGTGCAAAGCAGCTGTAAAGCCCTTTTAGTCAGCTGCTCAGCCCAGAGCTACAGCTGCTTTGCATCACTGGACTGGTGCAGGGCAGCCAGAGTATGTCTGTCCTGAGTGTTTGCATACAACAGCTCTTCCAACAGGGCAATTCACCTGGCAAACACAACACCAGGGAATGCTGCGGCAGTCTTGGTGGGATCTGGAGAAAGTATTTAGGCAAATAAGAGCTCTGATGGTGCAATCAAGTCATAGTCTAATTGCAGGCTAGCCTTTAACAACTGCGGGGGGTGTGTGTGTGTGTATGAATTCTGAAGTTTATCTTTTCTCCTATTACATCTGTTCTCTTTGGCCAGTGATACACATACAGCATGAACCATGTGGTGTGCTATTTATATTTGACATCATAAAATTTTTATGCGTTTTCACTTTTTTTTTCCCTGTGATTTCCAGTATTTTTATTCAACCCTGCGAGGCAACAGTGTTTGCCTTGTTTGTTTCTAGGCAGGCTTCTCTAGTATGTGTTACGCTGCTGAGCTGCCAGGGTGCCCAATGCCCTTCTGGGGGCTCCTGCAGTGCTGGGAGTAAAAAAATCATAGAATAATTTAGTTTGGAAAAAGACCCGTAAAATCAACCTAACCCTGTCAAGTCCAGCACTAAACCATGTCACTAAGCACCACATCTACATGTCTTTGAAATACCTCCAGGCATGGTGACTTGGACAACACTTTTAGTGAAGAACTATCTCCTAAAGTCCAATCTAAACCTCTTCTGGCACAACTTGAGGACATTTCCTCTTGTCTTATCACTTGTTACCCAGAAGAAAACCCCCAGCCCTCACCTGACTACCTCCTTTAAGGCACTTGTAGAGAGCAGTAATGTTTCCTCTGAGACCTCTTATTTTCTCCAGGCTGAACAAGCTCCAATCCCTCCAATCCATCAGACTCATGCTCTGCACCCTTCACCAGCTTTGTTGCCCTTCTTTGGACACACTGCCTCAATGTCCTTCTTGTAGTGAGGTGCCCCAAACTGAACAGTCTTCAAGGTGCATCCTCACCAGAGCTGAGTACAAAGATATGAACACACAATCACCTAGGTTGGAAAAGACCTTCAAGATCACAGAGTTCAACCATTAAGCCAACACTGACAAGTCCCTAAGCAACATGTCTACACAACCATTAAAAACCTCAAGAGAGGGAGGCTCCATCACTGCCCTGGGTGACCCATTCCAAAACCTGACTACTCTTTCAGTAAAGAAATTCTTTTTAATATCCAATCTAAGCTTCCATTGGCACAACCACAGATTTCCTCTTGTCCTATGGCTTGTCTCTTGGTTCAAGAGACCAATCCCAATCTTTCTACGTCTCCTTTAGGATAGTTTTAAACAGCAATAAGGTCTCCCCTCAACCTCCTTTTCTCCCAGACTAAACAACTCCAGTTCCTTCAGTTGCTCCTCACCGGACTTGTTCTCCAGGGCTTTTCACCAGCTTCATTGCCCTTCTTAGGAGATACCTGAGTGTCTAGTACCTCAATGACATTCTTGTATTGAGGTGCTCAAAACTGAACACAGTACTTGAGGTATGGCCTCACCAGTAGGGAACAATACCTTCCCTACTTCTGCTAACCACACTGTTTCTGATATAAGCCAAGATGCCGTTTGCCTTCTTGGCTACCTGGGCATACAGCTGGCTTATATTCAGTCAGCTATTGACCAGACCCCCAGGTCCTATTCTGCCAGGTAGCTTTCCAGCCACTCTGTCCCAAGCCCATAGGGTTGTGTGGGGTTTACATGACCCAAGTGCCGAACCCAGTACTTGGTCTTCTTGCCCCTCAAACAGTCGGGCTTGAACAATCGATCCTGTGGGTAAAGGGTGGACAGACTCCCCGTTTTCTGTGTTCGCCAGCCCTCCGCCCCAGTGTTTCCCAGTCCCGGGCACAGCACCCCCTCCCCGGTGCTTGGAGGGTCCGGTGCCCCAGCCCAGAGCTGGGGGCAGCAGACGGTAACCGGGAGGAAGGGGCAGAGCCTCGGGCCCCTTCGCTGCCGCCTCCCCGAGGCTTCGCGTGTCTCGGGCGGGTGCGGGGGGTCCGGGGATGCTGCGGTGCCGGCCCGGCGGGGCTCCCCTGTCAGCGGACCAGCTTTCAGAGCCTCTGTTTCTTCTTCTTCTCTCTCTTTTCCCTCATCCGTCCAACTTTTAAAAGAAAACAAACTTTTCTCTCTTTTTTTTTTTCCCCTTGCGAAGAGCCACGCTGTGGAAAGCCGGGGTGGAGGGAGAAACCCCTCCCCTTCCCCTCCCCTCCCCCGTGGCTCCTTCCTCGGAAAAGAAACACTTGGGGGGTTTCCTCCCCTCTTCTCCCCTCCCCTCAGCTTCGCTGCCCAGGAGCCGAAGCCGCCGCTGCTGCCCCTGCTGGCCCCGCGGCCGAACAGGGCCCGAGAGCAGCCGCGCTGCCGCCCCCGGTGAGGGTCGAGGGGCCGGGGGGGGGGGGGTNGGGGGGGGGGGGCGGGGGGTGGGGGGATGCGGAGGGCGGCGGCGGGAGCGGGGCCGCATCGGTTTCGCTTCGGGGTGGGGGCGCGGGAGAGCGAGGGTGGGGGGCAGGGCCGCTGTCGCCCCGACACTGGGCGCTCGCTCGCTCGCTCGCACCGGCAGCAGCCGGGAGGGACCGAGAGTAAGTCCGGCCGTCTATCTGTCCGGCCGTCTTGTCTGTGTCCTCCTCTTGGTCTCTTACAAGGGCGGGAACTTGGTGGTTGCAGCCCCCCTCCCCCGCCAAGGCTCGGCGCCTAGAGGGGCCGCAGGGGTGGGCGAGAGGGGACATGCTGGCTTCCCCGGGGCGGTCAGAGGAGGATTTGGGGTGATGGCAACTCACTGCCGGCCCTGAAGTGTGCCATGTGCTGTGGTGGCTTGTGGGGTACTGCGAGCAGTCTGGGATGTTTCTTTATGTTTGGGGCTTCTCTGGCCCTCGCAGCTGTTTCCCCTAAGCATCAGGGCAGGGAGATGCTTGTTTTGAAGTGAAACCTGCAAATTATGGGATGTCTCACACGGGGCTGGGATGGGTCTCAGATGTCAGAAAGAGCCCCACGGGTCTGGGTCTTCACACGACTTCTTGCCCTCACCTAAACCCCTAGAGAAGCACTGTGCAGGGTGTTAAGCTCATTAATCTTAGCTGGAAGAGCAGGCTGCCCGCCAGAATAGAAGGCGTTACGGGGAAGCCATGAACAAGAAGCGTACGTGCCCGTTGGCGTTGCCCTTGAAAAGCAGAGGAACTCGCCATCCTCCAGACCCAGCACCGTCAGAATGCAGCCTCACACCTGCCATCTCAGAAGATTGCTGTTGCGTGCCGGTGAAAAGCCTTCTCAGCAAAGTTTGTAACTAAAAACCTCCTTCATGCAATCTGAGTCATGGTGCTCACAGCCATGTGGGATCTGCTACTCACTTTTTCCCACAAACACACATGCTCTTACTGAGAATTTTGGAAGAGTTGCCACCTAGAGCCTCAGCTTGTGGCACTCTTTGGATCTTTCCTTCCTTTTTTTTCTTTTTATAAAAAAGTAGTTTAAATGTTTATTCATTCCTGCTCAGTAGAAGCTTGAAAACAGGAGCTGGGTGAAGCCTGGAGGTATATCTGAGAGGAACTCAAGAATGTTAAATTAATGTCTCTGGTTGTTTTCTTCCCCTGCTTGGGTAAAGGAGGGGGATGTGGCTTGACCATTGTTCTGGAAAATTAAGGGTAAAGAGTATTGTTAGCAAGCTTCTATTTAGGACTGTGTGGTCCAGACAGCGCCATTTGCTAGTTGTAGTCTTTGCAGCTCTCCGAGAATTTAAACCCCAGTCACATGTTGGCCATGCTCAACTCTGTAAAATGGAGTGGGGTCAGAAATAACTAGAGTTTCCTGATGTTTCATTCATTCTAAGTTGATAGCACCCTTAGGAGGGTGCACAGGCATCTCTTCCTTCTCCAAACAATTGCCTCTGCAGTTCAAATACTGTGTGAACATCTGATACCCTGTTCAGTCACAGTGGGGTTATGGTCATGTGCTTAAAACTTATATACATGCACAGAAGTTTGTAGGACTGAGGTTCTATTATCACATAATGTTAGTCTTGGTTGAATGAAGTGATGATGAGATGTGGTCAGTTGCTGCAGATGAAGCCAAGCTTTGTTTCTGTGTTTGGGAGCCATTCTGCCGGATATGTGATTTAAATCATAGTTGCTGAAGAACGGATTCTTGTCCCCTCCTGAGTGGAAGGCTCTTGGGCGCAAACTCGTGGAATTGCTGGGATGCCAACATCCCACACAAGTTCCCATCTTTTCCTGAACTGTACTGGGATCTGTTAGATCTTTGTTCCTTGTTAATGTTCATTATGTTGTAGGTCCTTTAGTAAACTGGCCTACTTTACACTTATTGGGGTTGAGAGGCAGCACAGGGCTTTGGGTTAAAGTAGCATTGGAAGGCACAAGTGAACTGTGCTGCGGTCCCGAAAAGCAAGCATGGAGGAGAACCAGGGAAAGGTTGAGCTGCTGCAAATCCTGCCTCTGCCCCCTACCCTTGCCCGCTCAGAGATGGCCAAATTAAGTTTCCACATGATGACTTCAAGCATGCAGCCAGTGCCTTTTACCCTCAGTCCAACTGGGACTTCTGTGAAGTTGTTGGTCGGCTTGCGCAAGGCCAGCGCTGGAGTTGGGTAGTGTAAATTCTTGGTTGCTGTCACCAATAGCGTGGTTGCATTGCTGAGAAACAAAGGAGAAAATGTCCCTTTGGAGCTGTATTTCTTCCCTTTCTCCTCATTCCCTTCATCCCTGCTGGGGATGTTTCACTCTTCCCTCTGTGCCTTTGCTTGCAGCTCCTTGCCACCCCCATCCCTCGCCACCACCCACAGGCTTCTCTCTCCTAGTTGGTCTGGTCAGCAATAAACAGATAGTGCCAGTACTTAAATATAATGTAATTTGGGTAGGGCTGATGTTGCGATTAGATTATTGGATGTGTGGGGTGGTGGTGTGTTCCTTATTCCAGGCTGCTGAAGACCTCAGCTAGTGGTGCTTGTTGAAAGCTTGCAAACCAGGAGAGGTGAGCACCTACCGTTCTTTCTACAAATGAAACTCTGGGTAGTACCAAAACCAAGTGTTACACAGAGGGATGGTATCTTTTTACAGAGTAAAGGTTTTATTTTTTTTCAAAATAATGCAATTAAATGGCACATTAATGAGATTCTTGATTACATGTAAGTGGAGGCAGAAGGCATGCTAGTAATTTACCACCTTCTATCTCATCAGTCTGCTTCACTGCTGCCTCTGCTTCTGCTTTGCATTTGTGCACATCCTGCAGCCTTCTGCCCCAGTAAGGTATTTATTAGCTCTCTGTTTTGCAGAAATGAGTCTCAGACCCTTTTACAAAACAACCAAAAATGCAGCGGTGTTTGATGTAGCAGGATCTGGTGGCTTTGTGTTAGGAGTGATCAAAATTACTCGAGTAAAACTCATTTCCCCCCACCCGGCTCTCTGCCCGCCCGCCCATGTGCAAGATTTCAAGTTAAGATTTAAAAGAGGTGTAGAGAGTGATTTTTGAAGCTTCTGGGAATCCCTGCTCTTTCATAGGTATTTAAGATAATTAAAATGTTAAGTCAGTCTTAGTAAAACTGCTAAATACTGTATTCTTTGGAGACTTTAGATCTGCCCCCTTATTTTCGTCCTCTTCAGTGGAGAAATGAAAAGGCCTGTGTGCACTTCACAGGAAATGAGTGTCTGATACAGGCTTGCAGGCTGCACATTTCCAAGAACTGCTCTCAAGGTATTTTGATAATGCACATTCTCTCTGCCTTCTCCCTTCCTGCTCCCCATGCGCGTTCTGTGCCTCGTCTTGTTCACAAACACATGTGAAGGATGAGAGAGAGAACTGAACTGTGCCAATACTAAGTTTGCAGATAGGCTGCTGTAGCTTCATACTGGCTCCTTGGGAGCTGGGGCTGGCGAACTTGGGTTAAGTTGTCAGATTTCTGTTGCCTTTGTCTAAGCGCAGAGTTTTTGTCTTCACCCTCATCCCCTGCGAATGCTGCAGGAAAAGTTTGACTTCAGTTTGTGACTTGTGCAACAGGGGCTTTTTGTGTGTTTGTGATTCTACAGTTCAGAAACAGTTTGGATCTACTTTTTTGCTTCTCAGCAGCAAAGTTTATTTGGAAACTTAGGCTAAGGCTGTCTGAGAAGAAAAGAAGAGTGACTGTTAGCAGTTGGAAAATGTCAGAGATGTCCGTTGCCCTTCCCGCGGTCTGAACTGCGTAGCTGGGCTCCTGCGCAGCTTGCTGAAGATGCCTTGCTAGAGCAGGGAGAGTTTGGCGCGGGTTTTCCTGGGTCGGCGCTATTGTGATGTGCACAGATGCCTGCCAGAATGGTTTGATTATGCAGTTTGACAGGCTGATGATGTTACTCTTAATCCGTGTTATTCTTAGTGCATATTTGAGTTCTTCCTTGTTTTCCAGTAAGGGATTTTGGGATGTGGAGGGAGGAAAGCTGGAAAAACATTCTCCAATCCTTCATGCTAGAAGTTGTGTTCATCTTCCAAGGTCCAGCTAAGTGACACACTGGACCAAGTGCCCCACTCAAGGGAATGCCGAGACAGAGGGAATGTTTCTTTCTAACCTCAATGCCACAGCCATTTCTGATTCAGAGTTTTAGCAGCAATCACTGAAATGGCTTATTTGTGTAGGAAGTTCACTGATACTCAAGTCAGCCAGAGGTACCATTTCTTTTAGTTGTGTAAAAAGTAAGGAAAAAATCAGATGAAGCTGCTTTAACTACTCTGCAGCAGGTCTGTCCATAGTTGAATTTCAGGTAGTGACTTTATAAACCCTTCTTTGCTTTTTCAGTTTTGTACAACTAAAAGATGTTTATGCTGTGTGCTGGGTTCCCCATAGTCTTATGTAGAGCTTCCATGGTTAAGAGGTGGCTTTGAAAGGTGATGCTAAATAAACCCAGCCGTTTGCTGCTGGATCCTTCTGCCTAAGGTCTGCTAAAGCAGAGGATGCAGAGTACTTTACAGAGATGTTTGAGGAAGAAGAGAAATGAGACTCCTCAGATGAGTCTCTCACTTTCCCCAACAGCAACATTTTAATGTCTGTGTGATTGGAGTTTTTCCTTTTATTAGTTTTAAAATTAGTTACTTTTCAATCTCAGTCACCTTTGAACTTCCTCTCTTCTAGTTGCATGAAAGAGTGTAGAAAGAGCAGCCCAACTGTGCTGTGTCTTTCTCATGTGTCCCCTCGTATCTATCTACTCTCTAAACTTCACCATGAAGTTTTTCCAGTGTCTCTCTGCCTGAACACTCATGTGTGACTTCTTACCACCCATCATTGGGCCCATCCTCTTTGTTTCAGCTGTCTGTTTTTATTTAAGGTAACTGCAACTGAACTTACTATCTCAGGTGGTGACATTACTGTTACGTTCCCACCCATCCATTTTGCAACCTCACGCTCACATTTGCCTCTTGGTTTTTAATGACTGCTTTTGCATTCAGACCTACAGCTTCCCTTAACGAACTCTTGGCACAGTTACTCGCCTCATTTGTCAGCTGCACCACTTAATTTATTGCTCTTCACGATATATATCCAGTTTGTTTTCCTACAATTCTGCATCCACTTGCATTTGTCAGGACAGAGTCTCACCTGACCTCCTGGCACTTGCCAGCTTGCTGAATTTTGAGTGATTTCTGTCTTCTGTGGCCTGTAGAAAGTGATTTTGTCACCACTTGTCCTGGGGAAGCAACAGAGGGGGCTTGCTGCTTTTCCAGCTGGCCACCTAGAGTTAAGTACCTTGAGTCTTGAAGCTGCCTGCTCTGGGGGCATCAAGTTTGAACCTCCAGTGTTTGAGGTATTGTGGGCAATGACAGCTTGCAGACCACAGAAGATTTCTAGAAATGGAGCTAGGCCAGTGTGTGTGTTTGCATAGATAAGGAGCCACTTGCATCTGAGCTGAGGAGGCTTGTCTACTTGTACGCACCCACCTGCCAAGCAGTGGAGGGGGATGATCTGCCGGGTGGGCTGAGTTAATCCAGGAGGAAGGTGGAGTGGCTGGGAGGGTGGCAAAAATATGATCGGAGGTGGTCTATCTTGCCTTCAGTAAGGCATTTGACACGGTCCCCCGCAGCATCCTTGCAGTGAAACTGAGGCAGTGGAGACTGGATGATCGGGTAGCGAGGTGGATCGTGAACTGGCTGAAGGCCAGAAGCCAGAGAATGGTGGTCAATGGGACAGAGTCTAGTTGGAGGCCAGTATCTAGTGGAGTGCCCAAGGGTTGGTGCTGGGACCAGTCCTGTTCAATCTATTCATTAATGACTTGGATGAGGAATTAGGGTGCACTGTCAGCAGGTTTGCTGATGACACAAAGCTGATGTCACCAACACCCCAGCAGACTGTGCTGCCATTCAGTGGGACCTGGACAAGCTGGAGAGCTGGGCAGAGAGAAATTTAATGAAGTTTAACAGGGGTAAGTACAGAGTCTTGTATCTGGGCAGGAACAACCCCAAGTACCAGTATAGGTTGGGGACTGACCTGTTGCAGAGCAGTGTAGGAGAAAGGGACCTGGGGTTCCTGGTAGCCAGCAGGATGACCTTGAGCCAGCAGTGTGCTCTTGTGGCTAAGAGGGTCAATGGCATTCTGGGGTGGACCAGAAGAGGGGTTGTTAGCAGATGGAGAGAGGTTCTTCTCCCCCTCTACTCTTCACTGGTGTGACCACATCTGGAGTATTGTGTCCAGTTCTGGGCCCCTCAGTTCTGGAGCTGCTGGAGGGAGTCCAGCGTAGAGCAGTGAGGATGATGAAGGAAGTGGAGCACCTCTGTTATGAGTAAAGGCTGAGGGAGCTGGATCTCTTTAGCTTGGAAAAGAGGAGACTAAGGGGTGACCTCATTAATGTCTTTAAATATGTCAAGCGTAGGTGTCAGGAGGATGGAGCCAGGCTCTTCTCAGTGTCATCTAGTGATAGATGAGGGGCAATGGTTGTAAGCTGGAACATAGGAGGTTCCATATAAGTATCAGAAGGAACTTCATCAGAGTAAGGGTGACAGAGCACTGGAACAGGCTGTCCAGGGATGTTGTGGAATCTCCTTCTCTGGAGATGTTTAAAACCCACCTGGATGTATTCCTGTGCGACTTGGTCTAGGTGATCCTGTTGTGTCAGGGGGATTGGACTAGATGATCTTTTGAGGTCCTTTCCAATCCCAAATGATTCTATGATTCTGTGTGCAGAGTCTGAAATGCCTTGGTTTCCTCAGGACATCCCTTTTCCATCTCCTGTCTGCTTGGGGTGTAGCTGCTCCTTGTTTTCTGTCCCGAGGTGCTGCTGGCTCTTTACCTTGTGCTTCACATCTTGCTTTTTGACTTGCTTCTGTCCTAGAGGCTTTGGGGAGGCACAATCATAGCCTAGCAGATGTTGCTTCTTGAGATACCATCTTCCTGATGTGGAGCTCTACCTGGATGTTGCCTTTCCTTCACAGTCAGGTAGCCATGTGCTGCTCACGCCTTAGCAGTGTCCAAAACTGTTCCTTACAACTCTTGTAGCACTCTGGCAATTGGTGGTCACAGCCAGTTTGATTGAGAGAGTTGTGGATTAATGTATTTAACACGGTCGTATTAGATAACAGTCCAAACTTTATTGCTAGCATAAGGGAAATCGAAGGGTTGGGTTTTAGCAGTGCTTAATGATCAACCAGTTTCAGAACTAGCAAGTGATTTAGCAAAGTAAAACAGTGACTGGATTATAGATTCCGGAATGACAAGATTCACAATAACTTACTTCAGAGTGCCATAAATCAGAATGTCATAAATCAGAATGTTTGTGTGCAGGCACAAAACACAGACAAGCAAGTACATGGATCCAGAAACGCTTGAATCCAGACTGCTCTCAAAGGCATAAAGCCTAACACCCAAACAAGTAGGGAGAGAGATGGGAAAAAGAGGCTATTTTGTAGGCTGGATTCTGCTCTTTGAGTTTAAATAATGCATTGGCATTACTGCAGTGGTTGAGTCTCACAAGATGGTTTTCACCCAAGCCTTGTGTTGGTCTTTCTGACAGAAGAGCCTGAGAGTTGTCCCAGCTGTATCCAGCAGCTGCTGGATACAGCCCACTGTGACCCAGAGAACTCAGAGGTCTCATTTTGGATTGGTATTTATAGGGTCCGAGACAACTGATTTTTGTCAGGTATTTTCCATTATGGCCTAAAACCCGCCTGGATATGTTCCTGTGCAACTTGGTCTAGGTGATCCTGCTGTAGCAGGGGGATAGGACTAGGAGGTCTTTCGAGGTCCCTTCTAACCTGCAATGTTCTGTGATTCTGTAACTAGAGTATTGTGATATTTGGGTTTGCACAGGACCGAAACTAGAGGTTCTGGCATTCCCTCTTTTGGGTCACAAGTGTACGAGTTCTGGTACAAGTGTACCAGGTAATAAGAAGATTGACAGACCATCCAGGGTGAGAGAGGGTTTAGGAGAGGTGCTTTAGCACCGTGGTCCACTGCAAGCGAGAATTGTCATCCAGGAATGTTAAGGAGGAGGTGTTGCTTTGGTACACTGCAGAAGGTAACTGTTCCCCAGAGGATGGGGTTGATAGGACCCCAGAATACTACCTTTCATAACCTGCGGTTAACTTTTCCAGTGTATTGTTGTGTGACCCATAGAGGGGTATCATACCCTGCAAAGAGTGGCCCATGAGAGGGGGCATTGTGCACCACAGAGAACACCTCTCTTAGTATCTCAACCAGCCATTTCCAATTTCCTTCAAAATCCCTGGGTATAGGGTTCGTTGTTTCCAGCTGACTTTCTGCTCTTTAATGTCACTTTTCCTAATCTCTTCTGGCAGAGCACCCCTTTCTCCCTTCTCAGGTTAAATACTATTAACTGCTGGGAAGTCTCAGCATCCTGTGCAAGAAAAGAAGTAGTATCTGCCTGCTCATGTAGCTTTTCTGCAGTACTCATATAGTATCTGCCTGCTCACGTAGCTTTTCTGTGTCCACACTTGCTGGTATCCCAGAAAAGTAAGTTATTCCCCTAGTGGTTTTTTGATTTTGAAAAACTGAAAATGCCATTTGTATTCTGCTTTGTGTTTTGTTTATCTTGTCTACCTGCTGTCCCGCTTTGGTGACAGCCATCCTCATGTGAACTTGTTCCCTACTGTTACTAATTCATATTCCTTTATATTGGCTCCACCAGGGTTAGCTTTTCACCTTCTGGGGGATTGTTGAGATTGTAGAGAGATTTGTGCAGGGACTGTGTTGTGTAGGGTTTGTTTGGTTGCCTCTGATCCATGGCAGAGGCCCTTGCAGACTGTCACACCTACGGCTACTACCTGTGGTGTGTCCTGTGTTGTCTGCCAAGCCTGCCCCCTTTGCTAGGGAGCATCTCTGCTCTATTGTTTGTGGGAGACTCTGCCTCTTCGAGATTTCCTAAATAACTTCTCATTACTTTTTTTTTCTTTTAACTTTTGACTCTCAGGACTGGTTTTCTTTGTTTCGTGTGCTGGAAATCCCCCGTTACAAAACTTAGTGTTGTGGTGCGTTAGTGCTTCGTGACCTTCGCCCCTTCCTCTGAAGGCACAGTAACTGGTAGTGCTTAATGGCTCCTCACATCTTCTGAAGCTGATCCTTCGTAAGAGCCAAGGGGGGATCTCTCCCCTGCACCTCTGTGTTCTGGCTCACTTTTGGTAAGTGCCTGGGACTCTTCTCTAAAATCCTAGTTCTGATCATGGCAGTGAACCAGTTTTAGCTACGCACTCTGCTGATTTCTTAGAGTTAGCTGCTTCTTTAAATTCCTTTCCTGCTAAATGTGATCTTTTTGATAAGAGGCCACGGCCATCGTGGGGACTGCTGACAGCTTTTGCTTCTCAGGATTTATTCATTTCCTCAAGCAAGGTGAAAAAAGTCAGTTTATCTGAGAGAGGCTGGAACAGAGGAAATATACCTCTGCTGCTCAGCTGGGGATGGAGGGAGCCGAGGTGGCTGTGGAGTTATGACCTGTAGATTAAGAAATCTGTCCCAGCAGAGGCTAAGGATGCAGCCCCAGGTATCACTGCCCCTTCTCACTGATCTCCCTCTCAGCAGGGAGGTAGGACAGAGCATTTCCAGTACCGAGATGTGAGTGACTTGTGTTGTCTTGCCTGCTTGCTTCCTCATCATCATGCTTCCTCCTCATCATGCTCTCTCCTCATTTGTGCACCCAGACTGGGGAGAGTCTTGGGTACCTTCTCAGAGGGCTGCTCCCCCAACTTGGCAGGCAGTGAGGAAGGAAGGCAAGGCAGCCACTTGGAGGCTGTTGTGCTCCTTGGCCAGGCACTGGGCTGAAACTTTGCCTGGCTCTGCTGCACTGACAGTTACAGGAATGGCTGCTCGCTCTGAAACTGCCAGGGTCAGCAGCGAGGGTGATTTCATTTATCAAAAAAGGGTGTCCTGTTGGCCAGAGGTAAGTAACAACAACTCTCTTCCCTTTAGCTATGGCAAGGTCACCTCAGCTACTGTTTTGAAACTTAGCAGTAACCCATCCTGATTCCCTTTTATAACTTCTTTTTTAAATAAATTCTCTTTTTCCCAGTTAAAGAAGGGGAAAAAAAAATCAGGCTCTTGAACCAGAACTGAGTCTCCAGTAGAAGCTGTTCCTTGCCAGAAGTCAGTTGGTAGTTTTAGTAGTTTAGCTTGCTGTGGAACAAACTGTAGTTGCTTGCAGCTACTGCACGGCAGCTGTTGAGTTCTGGGAAGCCACGCGGCTTCTCTGTTACACTGAGATGGCAGGATTATGGTTTCACACTGGGCTATTTCTACGAGGAGCACGCTGTTTCATTTGGGAGTAGTTGTTCTGAATGTGCATAGTATCTCCAGGCTGTGAGGAAGGTACACTGAAAACGGGAATACTTTCTTCCAGCTCATTCTGTTAGGCCAGCAAAAGCAATTAGCTTTCCCTGTAACTTCACGTTTCCCTGTCATTTGAAGCATTTAATGCAGAAAAGAAGCAGGCCTGCAGACTTACCTGCCTTGAGGAATTCTCAGTGCACATCACACTGTTTTGAGGGTTTTCACAGGGTAAAAACCTTTTAGCCTGTATCAGCAAAGTGTCACATTATTGCGGAGAACGTGGCAGAAAAATACAACGAGAAGTGCAAAACCTATACATTAGGTCCATGGGGTGCTGAAGCATGTTTTCTAAGGCAACGTTGGGAAGGGTTTGATAAAACCAGTCTTCTTGTGAGGTGTCCAGCAGCAGATTCCTGGACCTTACAGGATCCTCCTACATGGTGTCTCTACTGCGTGGAATGTTTGTGGGGCTTCAGCTTGTTTTATTGTAGTAAACATTGCATCTTTGAATGCTGGTCATACAGGGAATGCAGCTTTGGTTTGGGATATGTGTATGTGGTGTGGTTGTTTTCTTTTTTTCCCCACATATTCCCTCCTGTGTCAGACGTAATGGCAGCTTCACATCAAACTCTATTTATAGCCATGGCATAAAAGATAAAGGGAACTGCAGCAGCTCCTAGGCCTGCTTTGTGCTGAAGAAACTGGCTGTGATTAACATTGGTCCTCTTAGCTGAGCTACACCACATTCTTCGCCTAACCACAGCTCCCTCTGTGCTCTTTGGCGCACGTCTGCCTGTGCCTCTCCTGCCTTTCCCCTCCACCAGCCCTTTCTGGATCAGCCCTGGTCACCTTGGCTATGGTAGGGTGCTCAGAACAGGGGCCGCTGGTGTGGCTCCACACTATGGTGGTGACGATGTGGTTTAACCAGTGCTAGATGGAGGCAGCCCTGGGAACTCGTCTGGCCCACAGCGCTGCGTGCTTGGCTCTTACTGGGAAGGTTTCTTCCAGCCTTTTGCTCAAGCTTTCCTTTGAAACATCTTCTCCAGCCACAAACCAGTAGGCAGCACATTTCTGTGGGACGCAGACATGTGAGCAAGAGATGCCTGCTCAGGCTGTGCTTCCTGGAATGGGGACACTGATGCAAGGGCTCATAGGATACCTCAGGGATAACTTACCCAAATAATCCCAGCCTCTGGGAACTGTGGGATTGATAACTGGAAAATTCTAAAGTCAAATCTAGTGGGTAGCATAATAATGGGATAGGCCTGCAGTTCTGCTAGCTGCAAGTCAGTGTGGCTTGTGGGCTGTGTGCCCGGTCTGATCTCCACCGGGGGAGATGCAGACAAGTGATGTTTAAGTAATGAAGCATAGGCTTATGTGGAGCCTTACAGGGACTGCCTCTGGAAGGCATGCAGAAAGCTAGCTGGGTTTGTGTTTTAGGCTTGCCGATGCATCTGCTGTCAGACACAGGATTGCACACGTGATGATCTGCTGCTCCACCGAGTCAGCAGGCTTCATTTTTTGTCAGCGAGGTGAGAAAGAAAAGCCATGAGAGTTCCAGAAGTGAAAGAGTGCAGGCCAGAACAGACTGGGTCGCTGTTTGGATAACTCAGCAGTGAGTGGCTACCAGTGTGATGTCAGATAAGATACTCTATAAATGTGGTGGATTGCATTGAGCACACTTGTGAGTGTGATTTTCTGGATCTCTTAATGTTTGGGTTTTATGGTTCCTGTTCCCAGAAGATGGTGGTAACTTTACAGTCTTTGCATATGTCCTTAGGCCATCTGTGAGTTGTGGGGACCTCATCAGCTCATGGGTTTGTAAGCAGCAGTAACAACAACAATAATCTGTTGTCTCTGATGCTGTCTGCAGTGCTGTGTACAGGCTTCTAGAACAATGCAGGTCAAAAAGGTTGAGACAGATTTGTTGTGTGACCTTCTTACGGTGAGCTAATGGACTTAATCATCTCTTTGTTTCATCAATATCTTTTCCTTTTCAAAGGATGGGTCTGCTCTTATGTAAAGTTTTTCGAAAACTAGGACGTGCTGCCTGGGAGCCCTTGAGTTTGGACTGCTCCTAGGCCTGACATCCAGAAGCTCATCCCTATGGGTGTTAAACACAAAAAGGTAAGCTCTTTCAAGTGTCCTGGAGGAAAAGCACAAGAGTGCATCAGAGCTGAGTACTTGAAGCTGCTGTTGAGCATGCCAGATTTGTCAAGCTCCAGGGTACAGGGCAGGCTTGGCTGACACAAGAGGCTGTGTGAATTCTCCCTGTTTACTACAGTTGTCTCCTTATGTGAAATACGCTGCTTTGCCTGGGTAGTGAGCGAGGAGGAAGGCAGAACTCCATGTGTCAAGCGTATTTGTTTTGAAAAGCTCTTGAACTTGCAGTAAGTCAGGAGGTCTGGGGAAAATTATCCAGCCTTCTAATTAGTGGGACACCAGCTTTTTAGGGTATGTTGCTTTGGCTGCAAGCACATGTTCTGACTGCCTTGCAAGTAGGGAGCCAGTAATGTGTCTGGGCATTGGGTGTTTTGGGGCTTGTTTGGAGAGGGGCTGGGAAAGCAGAATGTGTTGCAGCAATTCAGAAGTAGCACTAATTAGGCATGTGTGTTCCGTTACGCCCCGGGATGGTTTGTTCCTAATCCTGAGAGTCTACTCATACTGCTCGATGTGAGAGGCCATGTACATGTATGACCTATTGAGCCATTAAAAACAAACCTGAAAGGTAATATCAGGAAGCACCTGTCGATCCAGTATAAATATAACTAATAACTGCAGGCCAGGCAGTCATCTGTTGGGAATGGGTCACTGAAGCTAAACAAATTCACACCCCCTGAGGATCTGACCCATGTGCACATTTTGAACTGAGCAAGCAAATTGTGAGGGTGCTCTTTTTGCATTTGCTTTGAGTTTTACATGATGACACAGCCTCAGTTCTTAGTCAGGTTGACTTCTAGTAGCAATGGACTTTTCTGAAAGGACTTGGGAGAATGACTCAAGGTTGAAAACTGGAACAAACAAGTTCATTTTTTTTTCCTTTCAAATAGCATCTGCAGCCTTAAACAAATTATCTATTTGTTTGTTATTTTTAAAACTAGACTGGAAATGAAAGACAGCTGCCTGCTTCTGTTTTCCTGCTTGAATTCATTTTCCAACTTAGACCCTTGAGACCGCCAAATTTTTCATTTGGACCCAAATTGCTGCTTGGCAAAGAGTGGCTACTGGTGAGAGCAGGGCTCCCTCTTGTTCCTCTCAAGGCTGTACCTGCAGACCTGGAGGCATCTGGCAGGTGTATGACCTTCTTTTTGTGTAGTAGCTAATGTCAGAAGGCTCTATCTGTAGCTTCTTTTTCTAGCAGAGAGAAGGGACAGATGCTGCAACTTCTTGTGGTGCCTACAGTGCTGTTTTCAGCAGTGATAGATGGCCCTAGTCGCTGCACGTGGCAACTGTGTTTACTTGCATTCTGCTCACTAAATCAGCTTCCCCTAAGATTTATTCTGACTTGCTGAACCATCCAGCAGCTTTCCATGGCTGCCTTTCTTTTTTTTTTTTATGGAAAAAACCCCCAAGGACTTGATTAACTCCTTCCTAGCCTCCCATGTTTCTTTAGTGGAATGTCCCTCCCACTGTGACAGGTAGCTTAAGGGCACAATCGGTATTGACAGCATTCAGAGACTTACGAGGGATGTTAGTAGCTTGTGGACTGCAAATCACAGAGCAAGAAACTGAGAAGCCTCCCCAGGCTGCTCTTGGAAAGAGTGTTTATGGCTCCATGTATGGAGATGTGCCTGACAACTGTGTTATTTGGCTTACTGTTAGGTAGTGAGGGAGATGTTAGGAGACAAAAGATAGCTGTAGGCAAGGCATTGCCTCATTTTCAAAACTAGGCTGCTCATGCGGGAAAGATGTTTGGTCCTGCTGCTTCACGTCCTCTCCTCTGGTGCAAGTCATGGAATCACAAAAAGTTAGTGGTTGATAGGGACCACAAAAGATCATCTAGTCCAACCCTGCTGCCAGAGCAGGATCACCTAGAGAAGGTCACATGGGAACGCAGCCAGGTGGGTTTTCAAGTGTCTTCAGAGAAGGTGACTCCACATCTCTGGGCAGCTTGTTCCAATGTTCTGCTACCCTCACAGTGGAAAAATACTTTTCTTGTGTTTAAGCAGAACCTCCTGTGCTCCAGCTTGCACTTATTGCCCCTTGTTCTGTCATTGGATGTAACTGAGAAGAGCCTAGCTCCATTCTCATATCGCTCGTCCTTTATGTATTTATAAACGTGAGTGAAGTCACCTCTCATTCTCCTCTTCTCCAAGCTGAGTCCAATCTCCACTTGGACAAGTGGAGATTGGACTCCATATGCAGTCCAGCTGGCACAAGCATCAAAGGGAGCACGAGGCTTTTGAATAGCCAGCAAAGGGTTTGTGATAAGGGAAACCTCACTAGCAGCTACGCCTGACTGAAAGCTCTTCCTCCAGAGCAAGCCTTCCACACATTCTCTGGTCCCCTGCCTACCTACTGTGAGCCTCAACATTCCCACAAGTCTGCGGTGAGAGGTGCTGTTGGAAGCGGAGAAGCATGTCCCTTCCTCAGCCGCAGGCTGAGCGTCAGCAGCCTGTTCTGCTTGGAGCACGGCTCTGCTGTCAGCGAGTGTGACTGGGTTAATGGAGTATGTCAAGGGACTGAGGGCAGGGTTTGGCGGTGAGCTACTGACTTGTCAGGCCTGGGGAAGTGGTGTGTAGCAGCTCAGCTTCTCACACAGAATGAGCCTCTGGCTTGGGGCTGTGGTTTTATGTTTATACATACACATACACACATGCAGAATACATATCTTTTTATAATTGAAGTGACTTGGATGGCCAATGGCAACACAGGGAGATGGCCCTCTGACAGAAACACAAGTTAAGGGGCTGGAAGGGCCTGAGCAGAACCATCTCTCAGACATCAGCAGTGTCTGGTACCAGTGTTCATTGGTATTGTGGTGGCAGTCCTAGCCTGAAGTTGATGTCATAACATTCCTTGAAGGGATCTTGATCCAAGGCCTTTGCTTTCTCCTGATACATGAAAGAGGAACATCCAGCAGTGAGGGAGTGGTTCGTGGGAAGGCTCATTGGCATAGAATCATTAGCGTGGTCCCATCTGCTTTCCTGCTTTGGGAAAATTTTCCTTTCTGGTTGGGGGTGTAAATTCCCCATGCCACTCTCAAAGCCACTCTGAAAAGTCCTCACGCATCCAACAAGTGATCTGCTGGGTTCAAACCAGTGTGCTGAAGTGTATGTAAGCAGCCCGTAGCTATAAATCACAGAAAGCTAGTGAATGCAGAACTCTAAGGTGCTACCTGGCACTGTGGGGGACCCAGCTGGAGCCCTTCCTACACATATATCATTGGGTTGTCCCTGCAGCGGGGGGTGGTGACATACCGTAGCTCCTTGGTGTACCGTCTTTGGTACTCTTACTGGTCTTTCTCCTTAGTAAAGTTGTCTTCACTTGCCTAGTTAAAAGGAGGTCTTGAGTTTGCCTCACACTCCTTCTGTTCCATAGGCTGGATGCAAAGGAGGAAGCATGGTAAAGGCAGCATCTTCCCAGGATCCATGGGCTCTTTGAGAGATGATCAGAGGGAGGCCAGATGATCTGCACAACACGCACGCCACTGTTTCTCATCAGCGAAGGCAGCATCAGAGTGTTCTCCCCAGCCCTGTGCCGCCTGGCTTGCCCGACCGTTTCCGGATGTTTCGCAGCTGTGAGTGGGAGGTCCTGGAGCGATCCCTCAATATCCTCCAGGCCAGCGACTTCTACTGGGGCCCCTTGTCCGTGGGGGAAGCACATGCCAAGCTCCAGCAGGAACCCGTCGGCACCTACTTGGTGCGGGACAGCTCGCAGGGGAACTGCTTGTTCAGCCTGAGCGTGCGGATGCCAACGGGGCCCGTCAGCCTCCGAATCTCTTTCCAGGAGGGCTATTTTCGCCTGAAGAACTGGTTTTCAGACTGTGTCGTCCAGCTGCTGGAGCTGGTGGTGGCAGGGACCCGGAACAACCCCTTGCACTTTGATGAGATGGGAGGAACCCCCTTGGTCTTCTCTGAGCCCCTGTGCCGGAGCCGCCGTGCAGTGCCCACACTGCGAGAACTATGCTGCCGGAGTCTGCCCCCTGGCACCACGATGGGGAATGGAGCAGGGCTGGGGGGCTCCTTGGGAATGCACCCAAAAGTTGAGGTGGTTTCACCCCCTGGTAGAAGGGGAGACAAGAGTGTTATCCCCAACCCGTCTCCGACCTGGGCTGGGAGATGATGCTATGAGTACGGAAGATGAAGGGACATACTACCCTATTACATGGCTGTGCTGTGGGACACACACCATGCCAAGTGGGGCTGGACTGGCTGCTGGGAGAGGAAGAAGAGGGCAAGGGGAACAGGGCATGAACACACTGGTGGTGACAGCTGTGTCCTTGTATGTGCACAGCGTGTGTGGCCTTCTGCAGAAATACCTTGAGGTAAAGCCAGAGCAGAGATTTCCCTCCTCCCTCTCTGCCCCAAGTCCTGCTCTTTGCTCCATTTGTAACTTATAAGCTTGAGAAGGTGAGTTACGTGTCCTCCCAGGTCAGCCACGTGTTTTTCTCTACACCAAAGTGCCTAAGCTGGTTTCTGCTGCAAGTTTGCTCTCCTGAAGTGGTGTGTGGCTGAGTCCAGTGCCACAGCGGTGCGGCTCAGGCATTTGTGAGCAGGAGCCCTGTGCCAGCTGGATACCTATGGAGCTGCGTTGGAGCGAGAGCATGTTTTGCAAATTGGAGCATCAGTGTGATTGGTGCCTGCTGCTTCAGAGGCTGGCATTTGCACTAGAGGGAAACCATTGCAGCCATTAGGATACGTGCAGCTTCACTGGCTTCTGCGATGCTTTACTTCAACAGATGTTTGGGAGTGCAGATGAGTGAGATTATACGAAGAGCATGCTGTTCTTGCAGAGGTAACCCTGGTCTGGAGAGCTGGGTCTGTCCTGGGAGGAGGGTGTGAAGAGATGGGATCCAGCCCTTTCTCGTGCTCATCTGATAGTATGCTGCTGCCACCTATAGAGCATGAAAAGACGTTTAGGGTTTGCCTTAAAATAGGCAAAGTATTTTTTATATAAGACTTTATAAAAATTTTAATAAACGTGGTTTTGTACTTATTTTAAAAAGTCAGTGAGTACATGGTGATATTTGCATTCCCTTGTGATGTTGCAAACCCAATTAGTTTAGCACCAAGACTTGGCAATCGAACTGGAACTCAACAAGTGAATGTCTACTGAAGAGCAAAGACAAAACATAAATGAATGGTCCTAGCAGGGAGCAGTAGACTTAATTAATCTTATAGCATAATCAAGTCAAAAGCTTTCTAAGCATGAGATACGTCCTAAAAACATAGGAGTCAGATTTTTCAGTAGTATTTTTAGTTCCTTAAATTTTTACTGAGTGTTTGAAGGAAAGATGAGTAGTTCAGGGTTCTAGAACTAGGGTACGGCTTCAGTGACCTTGAGCTGGTGAGGATGAGTACCAGTGAGAGGAGCAGTAGCCTTGAGTAGGAATATGGTTCATTTCAGGGCTGTAGGTAGGTGTGTTGGCTTTGAAATAAGTGACTGAAAACAGCTATGCGAAAGGAGGAATCCAGGTGCTGTAAGATTTGAGCCAAAGGGTTCTGTGCACTGCCAAGGATTCCCAGCTATGCAGGCAGCCTGCTGAGCTCATGTTGACTTTCCCCTTCAGACCCATGCAGAGGGAAAAAGCCAAAGGTGTGGAGAGGTTACTCTGAATTTGCTCTTTTGGCTTCAGGTGTCTCATCTGAGGAACCAATGCATGCAGTCAGCACAGAAAGAGATACAGAGTGTGAGTCATCACAGGCACCTAACTTAGACACTTGGAGTTATTCTCTACGGAGTTCTGTGATGCTGCTGACAGCAAGGTGCCTGGCCTTTATGTCCAGGCATTGGCTTGTGAGCCAAGGTAGTTAAATAAGTACCAGAGATGTGGTCATCATCTCCTTGTTACCTGCTCCTCTTGGTCTTTGGGAGGTGAGAGACAGGTCATGGCTCTGCAGTTGCTGCAGAGGAGGGCCACAAAAATCACCAGGCCATTGGAGCACCTCTCCTGTGAGGACAGGCTGCAAGAGATGGGGTTGTTCAGCCTGGAGAAAAGACTGCTCCAAGGTGACCTTATTGCAGCCTTTCAGGGTGTCTGCAGGAAAGATGGGGGAGAATTCAGCAAGGCTTGTTGTGATAGGGGAAGAGCTAATGGTTTTAAACTAAAAGAAGTGTTAGATTAGTTATAAGGAAGAAGGTTTTTACAGTGAGGGTAGTAGAAACACTGGAACAGGTTTCTCAGATCTGGTGGAGGCCCCATCCCTTGGGACATTCAAGATCAGGCTTGATGAGGCCTGAGCCCCCTGATCTAGTTGAAGATGTCCCTGCTTGTTGCAGGGTGTTGGACTAGGTGACATTTGAAGGACCCGTCCAATCCAGTAATTTCTATGATTCTGTTATATGAGTTTCATCTGTCCTTGTTGCTGGGTCCATCAAGAGGGGGTAAGTTGGAACCATCAGATGTCCTGGTGAGGGCAGTATCAGAGGGCAGGCTGGGGTTAAACCCCACCTGCAAGAATAGTTCTCCGCACCCTGCTCAAACACACCCCTTGTTGCTCAGGCTTATTGGTATCCAGCTCTGAAGCAGCCCTGTCGAGCCCTCCTCAAGAGGTTGAGGTCTTGGCAGACAGCAAAGCTGAATCCTTCTGCAGGCTGCCCAGCAGCAAAGGCCAGCAGCAGCCTGCGCTAACAGGACCACTGCCAGCAGATCAGCAGATGAGGGGAGGGATAACCTCAATTTACTCACCATTCCGTAGACACCACTTACAATACTGCACCCAGCTTTGGGCTTCCTGGTGCAACAAAAATGTAATAAATTGGAGTGAGGTTCAGAGTAGGGTGACCCCAAGAAGCTCAGGGGGCTGGATCAGTTGCCCTGCTGTGAGACTGAGGGAGCTGAGCTTGTTCAGCCTGGAGAGGAGCTAGCTTTGGAGGGACCTGACAGCAGTCTGCTTGTACCTACAAGGAGGTCAGCAAGGAGCCGGGCTCATCACTGTGCACAGCAGGGATATGAGACACAGTGGATCTTGGGGAAATGAGTCCAAGTTTGGCAGCGCAAAGT
Organism: Rhinopomastus cyanomelas; assembly: GCA_013400115.1. NCBI lineage: Eukaryota > Metazoa > Chordata > Aves > Bucerotiformes > Rhinopomastidae > Rhinopomastus > Rhinopomastus cyanomelas. Next base: position 446,793 of record VXBP01002543.1, read on the forward strand.
GGTTTGTCTCAAATTTTACAGCAGCTGAATTTCCAGCCTTTTTCCTGTGAGGTTAGTCCCAAAAGGAGCTTGGTTGCCTGGAGAGGTTGTATGGTCTGCACGCTGGGAAGTTTTCAAGATCCAGCTGGATCAAGCCTGGTGCAACCTCGTGTGACCTCAGAGCTGGCACTGTTGTGAGCCCCAGGTTGGATTAGAGGGGACCTCCGGAGGTCCCTTTCCCTGAACAGCTATGTGATCCTGCACCAGGAGGTGGGTCTGGCCGTGGCGGGGGGGGGAGGCATGGCAGTGTTGCTGCAGGCAGGCACCGTAGCTGCAAAGCTGCCTGTGGAGAGGAGGGTGGGTGCTGCACAGAGTGTGCTGCCAGGGTACCAAACCAGGATGATGGTGTGTCCCATAGTGGAGCATTCCCAGGCCACACATGAGCTTGGGGTGCTGCTGCCTGTCATGAATTTGGCCTGATCTCAGCCACCACCCTATTGCCCGCCCTTTCTGCTCTTTGTGCAAAGCTCTGGCAGAGCACAGGTCTCCTGTAGCTCCTGTGCCTGCTCTGCCAGCCCCTGTGGGCATCTTGGCTGTGGTCACCTGTGTTTTGGGACTGTTCCCGGGTAGTCTTCAGTGAAGCCCCTGCCTTGGTGGGGTCAGCCACGCAGCTGCCCTCCCAGTTGGTGTGCTACTCAAAGTGGGACCAGGTCTGCCACCCCAGGCACCCTGCCTGTCCCCTCAATTCTTCTCTTCCGTGGGGGTGTTGTCGCTGAGGTGTCTTGGCTGCCTTCCTACATTCCTGTCAGAGAGTGGGGATGGGGAAGGAGCAGGCTAATTTCTTCCACATTTATAACTGAGCACAGGAATGCTTCTGTTTTATGGCCGTGGTTATAGCTCACTGAGGGAAGAGCTTTCTAACCGGATTGCTCTGACCTGGCTGTGAACTGTTCTCATTTGGCCTAAAACGAGCATCTTGGGTTGTATGGCTGGGGGCTGCACAAGAGCCCCGTTTGCAGCCAGGATTGTTCTTTAGGAAGATCACACCAAGGGAGGAGGAAATAGTTTGGATTTTAATAAAGTCTACTGATTTTGTTCTTTCTTTTTTTTAATTGCACAGCAAGTGCTCATCTCCTCCTTACTTGTAAGTCAATTCCATGCAGGGCTGTAGCAAATTGATTTGAGATCTGTGGGTGAGAAGCACTGAATGACTGCCAAGCATTGTTATGTTGTGGAAGAGTAAAGTGTGTTATGGGTGAGCATCCTCATTATTCCTGGGGGGGGTGTCACTCTGCAGATTAGGACTGGTGCAAGAAAGGAAACCCATTTGAGAAGAACAGGAACATGGAGAGCAGGTCGGCCGTGGTAGGTTTTACAGGGTTATGCTTTGTTTACTGGAAGAAAAACCTCTTTCCATCAGCTCTTGAGAAAAACATGTACAAAGTAAAACCATAAGAGTTTACTTCTGTGGGGTAGCAGTGTACTGCTGCTTTTGCTGATGAGTGGGAGGTGTTCACTCTAATAGTTTTGCATTGGACTGGTGTCTCGGCGTTGTGGGAGCAGCTCCTGGTGGCCCCTATCCAAACGTTTCTTCTGGTGGCCTCTAAAGTGACTTAGAAAGAAATTACAAACTTCCTCCCAACCTCCTGAGCACTGTTCAGGGAACAGAGGAAAATTGTTTGCATTTTTATATGTGATATACATTTCTCCAGCTGACTTCTTTCAGTTTGTTGAGGAAACTTGCGCAGCCACACAGATGGTTTTTTTCAGCTGTTCTTCCTAACAGCAGAAGTTGAAAAGTTTAGTCCTTGTTAGAGGGGCTTCCTCTGCTGAGCTGCAAAGAGCCTGAATTTCAGTCCCAGCCCGCCATGGGCATCCAGCAGGAAACTGATTTAGATGTGCTCCAGATTTGCTGGCTGCTAGTGGTGCCCTGGGACCCGAGGGGTTAATTTCCCAAAATCCTTCGCTGAAACTTGTTAATAACTTCCATATGGCCCCGTGTGTGTGCACAGGAGGGGCCCCACAGCCAGCAGCTCTTGTAATAATACTTGATTACCTCTGACACAAGGGTCTGTATGCCTTCAGGGATCTGCCTTGAAGGATCGGGATTCACTGGAAACCACAAGTTTGTGCAAAAAGCATTTCAAAAAATGTATTAATATTTGAGTATCCACGGTGTTTGGAAGTGAGCTCCTCCCACGTAGTCAGGCTCCCAGATATAACCTCCTGTGTACACACAGCTGGTTTTGGACTCCGATGTGTCTCCACAAAGGTGTATTTGCATCATGAGTTTTCAAACATGTTAAACTCCTTAATTTACAAGAATGCCTTGGTTAAGGGACTACGTCGGCTTTGCCTAACTGAGTTCATTTTGCACTGGTTCCTTAGATGTTTGGCATCTGTAAGGTTATCTGCATGCACTGGGGCTTTGAGCCCGCCCCGTGCCACTGCCTGGCAGGGCTTCTGTGGACAGTGATCAAAGAGAAAGCAGGTGTCAAAGGCAGGGGGAGATGTGGCAGAGGCACTCTGCGACTCCCGATGCCTCCCCGCAGAGCTGCCAGGATTTCTGTGTGCTCCTGCTGCCTTGTGATCTCAGCTGGGGCTGGCGGAGCTGGGGTTTTGATTCCGGCAAAGCAGAGTACTTCTAAATGCTACCCCTGCAAGAGCTGCCTTGATAGATGAGTTCTCTCTGGCCAGAAAAGGAATGGCTGAGTCCTGTAGCCTGTCTGTGAAGGCTGAATGTCATTGAGTAGGTGACCAGCAAAGAGTGTTTTCTTAAGAAACCAAGGAGGCATCTGATCAAATACTCAAGCGCAAGACTCAAAATTGAGACAAAAGGAGAAGAAGAAATAGTTAAGGAAGAAATCTTCCATAGCTTATGCTGTGGAAGTCCTTTCCACAAGCTGATGATGAGGCTAACCTCTTCATGGGTACAAAAAGGGATTAATGGTAATTAAGAGAGCATCTTCAGAGGAGCAAAAGTTGAACCTGGAAACAAGGGAGAGGTGGGTGCAGCTTTGAGCTCTGTGCCTCGCTGGGAACAGCTCTGCTATGGCAGGAGAGCAGGAACAATCCAGCGTAAGCGCAACAGCACAGAGGGCAGCCCAGGCCAGCTGAGCCAGAGGCACAGCAAGGGATAGTGGTGCTGAGCTCCAGGTCTGTGTGTGCACAGAGCTCCTCATACCTGTGCTGGGGTCTCTCAGGCAGACTGCATGTGGCAGAGCCATACACCCACCAGCACAGCCTGCAGCTGTGTGCCCTAGCAGTGGTTTGATGGCAGCCCCAGCAGGAGCAGCTTCAGGTGCTGCTTCTCAGCTCACACGAGCAGAAAAATTGGGACACCCATCTGATGCCTGGAGGCAAGCACCAGCACAGGCTGGGGAGAAGAACATCACCATCATCCAGAACGAGCAAGAATGTCTGACTTGTCAGCTGAAGGCATCAAGGGAAGCCAGCATCAGCCTGAGGTGACAGTGGGGACAGCTCTGCCCAGCCATACTGGTCAGGGCTCGAGGGTCCCAGCTTGACTAACCTCATGTCAGGAAGGAGCTGCACAGCTTTGAAAAAGCCGTGCAAAATGCCAAAAGCACTGGCAGCTCCTGAGTTCTATGTTTGATTCATCTAGTCCAGAGCTAACAACATGCATACATGTTTAAAGGAAGATTTTTTTGGCTACTGGGCTACCTCCTTTCCCAAGACACCACCCTTGCTGTCAGAACTCAACCTCCAAGCTGGTCCCAGGCGCCACGGAAATCAGCAACCAGATTGTTATTCCCCTTGGAAGATTTTGGATTAGGCTTCCCCCATTTTATCAAGACGATGTGAGCAAACGTGAGTTTTCCACACTAAACATAATCAAAACAAAACCTGCTCCCACTGGCTTGTGCAACAAATCATGCTGGGGGAATTGCTGGCATTCGGCATGATTAGCCCAAGCACAGATGCCTTCCAGCTCGTAAACAATAGCCTAAAGGATTGGAGGATCACAAACAAAGCACTTACAGGCAAGACAGCATTTTCAAAAGGGACTTGAGAGCTTGTGTCCACTGGGGGTTTGTCTTTTAAAAATAACCAGAAGTAAACAAATTGGCAAAGATGGGTCTGAAGAATCTGAGAGGATGAATGGCTGAATGTGATATTCCAAACTGGGAGAATGAAGTTGGGGAAAACTTGAGGAAGGAATAATGGGCCCTTCTAAACTCCTCAAGGCAGTGTGCCCACAGCCTTGGTGCTGGGCAAGCATTGGAAACCCCACCTGTCTGTGCCAATAAGGCCAGGTGGGAGGTATAAGAGATGCAGAAGACCCTGCCCAATTCACAGGAGAAATAAAATCCCTTAAAGAGGAGTAAGAGCAACAAAAGAATTAGGTTAACTTGCATTTGTTACGTCCTGTGGGGATTCAGTCTGACAGGGACATTCTCTGCACTGTAGGCTAGTGACAAACCACTGTGACTTTCAGACTGAGAACAGCTCAGCTTACGTAAACCAGAATTCTTGTGTCATGCTTTTACCAATTGTTTTAAAGATCTATTTTTTTTCATTAGCCACATGTTTGCCCAAGGGTTGAATTACTTCAAATGGTATCTAGTTTCTTGTGAGTCTGGCAGAGTTATGTAGCAAGTGCCCAGTTTTGTACCCAAGAGTTCCTGCAAGGTTCCCATAAAGTTCTTGACATTGATGCAGCTGCTCAAGCCGTGGTGAAAGGGAGCTGTGGCGAGAGTTTGCCAGCGTCACTGTAACTGAGATGGCACTGCAGGTAACTCTGACATGCGGAGTCCAGAAAGACACTGCTGTCTCTTATGCCTTCCCTGGTTCTGCGCATGCCGAGAGAGGTTTTCCTCCCTCTCTACTCTGCCCTGGTGAGACTGCATCTGGAATGTTGTGTTCAGTTCTGGGCCCCTCCATTCAAGGAGGACACAGAACTGCTGGAGAGAATCCAGCGCAGATCCATGAAGATCACACACACACACACACAGTATTATCAAGGTTGGAAGAGACCTCATAGATCATCAAGTCCAACCTGTCACCACAGAGCTCAAGGCTAGACCATGGCACCAAGTGCCACGTCCAATCCTGCCTTGAACAGCTCCAGAGTTGGCGACTCCACCACCTCCCTGGGCAGGCCATTCCAGTGGCCAATGACTCTCTCGGTGAAGAATTTTCTCCTCACCTCAAGCCTAAATTTCCCCTGGCGCAGCTTGAGGCTGTGTCCTCTTGTTCTGGTGCTGGCTGCCTGAGAGAAGAGAGCAACCTCCTCCTGGCCACAACCACCCCTCAGGTAGTTGTAGACAGCAATAAGGTCTGATGATGAAGGGAGTAGAACACCTCCCTTATGAGGAAAGGCTGAAGGAGCTGGGTCTCTTTACCTTGGAGGAAAGGAGACTGAGAGGTGACCTCATTAATGTTTATAAAGATGTGAAGAGTGGATGTCAGGAGGATGGAGCCAGGCTCTTCTCAATGTCATCTAGTGATAGGATAAGAGGCAATGCTCCTCAACGCTGGAACAGAGGTTGTTCCACGTAAATATGAGAAGGAACTTCTACACGGTGAGGTTGACAGAGCACTGGAACAGGCTACCCAGGGCAGTTGTGGAGTCTCCTTCACTGGAAACATTTAAAACCCACCTGTGTTCCTGTGTGACTTGGTCTAGGTGATCCTGCTGTGGCAGGGGGATTGGACTAGATGATCTTTGGAGGTCCCTTCCAATCCCTAATGTTCTGTGATTCTGTATGAACTCCTGCAGGCAGCAGACCCCTTTGTTTAAAGGCTTCGACCTGGAAGGTCACAGCTGTTATGAACACAGAGCATGTACACAAGCACAAAGTATGTACCAGGTCCTTGCTACTAGATGTTTAGGTGCATCTAGGTTTGATTTTGGATTTGTTGAATCTCAGCCTGAAATAATACAGGTGCAAATCCAGATGTTCTAGTAGTAACCATCCTCTAGGTTCTAACCTTTGTCCCGAGGTATTAGGTTGCGTGGGGAAGGACTGGTGGCTCCTTCTGTGAAGAGCTCTCGAAGGCATTGGGGTGGGTGAAAGGGGTGGTGGAGAACAGGAGCCAAAGAGCTTTCTTTTCTTGCTCTTACAGACTGTGCAGGGAATTGGCCAGATACGAAGGCAGCTCTAATGTACGTGCCGAAATACCTAAAATAAGCCTCGCAAACAAATCAGTCGTATGTTATCCAGATGGGACTGTTCAAATCCAATAATAGCAGTAAAGTGCTCCCGAACTCTGTGGAGAGAGAGATTATAGAAGGATCAGGTATAATTATAATGCCTTATTATTACCATTCTCATCATTCTTCCTAACAAAGCTTTTCAACAGGAGGAAAAAAACTTCTTGCAAGAGGACCTAATGTGTTTGCTGGCATTTTTTCATTCTTTCCAAGGCTGGTCCCTGTAAACAGCGTTAATAAATACCATAATGATCGTGGACTACGTTAACTTTCAGATTATGACTTCTTTAGCATCTCTCTAAGGCCTTGACTACAGCAGACACTTTGCTTGTTACCACTTGAGAGAGTACCAGAAGAAATACCCTGCTGCAGCTCTGGTTCTTGCTGTGTTCTAACCTTTCCAAGCAGGGCTAAGCAACACCCTCAGAATATTAGTAGCTGCAAGTGGTTTGTCTCTGTGCTGTTCCAGAGCTGGAGGAATAGAAGTGGAATCTCTCAGCATATATTACCCAGGGAATGTCACAGAGCTAGAGGTATGTATCTGCAAGATGTTCTCCCATGCCCAAGTCTTGTCTTCTCCCAACACCATCAGTGCTTGTGAGAAAAGCCCAGGGTTATTTGAACCAGACTCTGGGCAAAATGGGCATGGGAGACACGCATCCTTGTTCCCAGGCTGGTCTTGTAGGCTGGCAGCACTGGGAGAAGGAAAGGGGCCTCCAGGCATTTTTTCAGCAGTATCCTTTTCTAGGTCACTGCAGTTTCCTGGAAGTACTGCTGTTGGAGGAGCACGGTGCTGCTAGGGAGCCTTGCTCGCCATGAAGCCGTGGACTTGCCAGGGAGGGGATTTCTCACAGGAGGGAAGTCCCAGGCGGCTCTTACACTTCTGTGGCTTGCCCTTGGAGCAACTTAGTATGTGGAGCTTTGGTGAGTGTGTGCATGGTAAAAACTCTACCAACACATCTTGTTCTGAATCCACAGCACTCCCTGCACTGCTGTCCTTATGGCAAAACCCTCACACCTCTCAGCTTGGGGAGATGCCGGTGCCTGTGTCAAGTGTGAAGCAGCAGAGCATCCTTTCCAGGCTTCAAGTCTCCATGTCCTGCTCACCTTCAGGTCCCAGGCAAACCAGGAGAGGTGCTGCATTTTCAACAGATGCTGCAGGCTTGGGGCAGGGGGCGGGGAAGATTTGAATCTTGGGGCGGGTGGAAGGGGTGGTTTGCTGAGATGGGTCTTTCTCTTTTCTCCTTCTCTTCTCTCCTGAGCACCTTGGCAGAGCCTCGCTCTCAGCTCAATGAAAGTAGGGCAGAGCCTAACCACATTTCAAGCTGTCTGCGTTTTTTGATTCTCAGTAACTGCGATCTCTATCTGTTCCTAGAAAAGATTTAAACAACTTATAAACCACAGCTGGGCAGAGATAATAAAGGAAGTGGTGCTGGGGTGGGGAAGGAGCTCCCCAGCATGTGCAGAGCGAGGACAGGGGCATCTGTGGGACAAGCTGTGGGCCTGGCTGTGCTAGAGGGTCTCTGCATGGGTGCTCGGGCTGTGGGGGGTACACAGCAGAGATTCCTTAAGGAAACCTCAGCAAATAACAGCAGCTAGATGTAAAGCTACACGTACATATTTAGCCATAGGAGAGAGACTCTGAGCACCACAACATTACCAACCTATTCTCACCACCATGCACTTGTTCTCACTGAGGTTACAGCTCTGTGCAGGCAGGACATGCTTCCTTTTGCACTCCAGAGTTTTTTGCATTTACTGTTTCCCACCCTTGTTGGCCTCACATCCACCATCATGTGGTTTTCCAGGGAGGAATGGATCCCTTTTAGTGGAAGGGCTGGAGTGGGTTCAGGCTCAGTTCCAAACCCCCAGGCTCACAGAGAGCTTCAGAAAACCTTTCCTGGGTTTCCCCCCACAATCCCATGGCAGCCTCAGATTCTTTCAGTGCACTCAGCAGTGCTTTGCAAGGGTTTGAAAAACAAAACCCAATGATGAGCCTCTTGCATTAGCCAAAACTACAGATCTATGTCTTGGTAGTCTTGTCAGCCAGGGATGTAGACAGCAGGTGGGAAACTGGGGGTAGGGAGAGAAGACAGAATGAAACACATTTCTGTGCTGGCAAAAATTCTAGCAGAGAGGTGGTTCTTCCAGCAAACACTTTTGCCAGGATGCTTTATTTAGCTTCTGTAGCCAGAATAGGGCCTGGTGGTGAAAAGATGTTTTTCCACCCTAGGAGAGTGTGTTATAACAGCTGTATCAGTCTGCATATTCTCCACGGTTCATGATAAAAGCAAAGTTGAGGAATTAATAGGGGGGAAAAAAAAAAGCCATATTCATTTGCCAGTGAGATACTTAGCTGCTTAATCCCTTCCCAGCCTTCCTCCCAGGAGCTGGCAGAGGCCTAGTGTGCATAAGAAAAGCTGTGCTGATGTGAAGCGGAGTGCTGCCACTCACATGTGTCTGCTGCAGGGGTCCATGCTGGTTCCCAAAGCTGCTGTTGCTGTGCTGCAGGTTGTGCCCCCAGCGCCCTGAGCTGGAAAGCTGCTACAGGCCAAAGAAAGGGTTCCAGCTGAAAAGTAAAGTAGGAAATACATTAAAAACAAAGCAAAACAACACAACACACAGCGAAAAGCAACAATGGTAGGAACAGAAGAGGGAACATGGGTGCAGGGGAGCATAGGGCCTTATTGAATGAGTTTGGGGGTTGGAGTTTGGATTTGGAGGTAGCGATTGGGGCAGGCCTGGGCACCCAGAGGCGGTCAGAAACTGCTGTCTGCCAGGGTACTGGGAGCCAGGGCTGGCACAGCCAGCTGGCTCAAAGCTAGACTTGCTGAGGCCAGAGCAGCTTTCCTGTGCAGACAAGGCCAGAAGGGCCATCTGGTGAGGCCATTGCTGGCAGGGACTGGTCCTGCAGCTCCCTCACAACCGTTGCCATTTTGTTGGACACAATCCTCCCTGTGTCTGCCCCTTGCAGGACCCAGCCCCTGCCAAACCTGCCTGCCTTTACCCCTGACAGAGAGGATGCACAGCCTTTCACTCAGGAGAATTTCAGGGGTTGATGTGCACACCTCAAGGTGTGTGGCTAGTGAGGAGAGGGGTGAGTGGCTCCTGTTTTAAGGAAGCATGGCTGGGAGCTGTTGGCAGTGTCCCACCCCCAACATTTTTGCTGCTAATGTGAGAAATTTGGGGCTGGCTGTGGCATCTCAGGGCTGGTGGCATATCCCATGGCCATGCTTTCATTCCCACAGTAGCTGGCAAACTTTGCTAATAGGGTACTCGGAGCAGCCAGTCTGCCTCTGTTTGTGGAGGCATCAGCCTGAGCCTGTACCTATTGAGGGAACCATGGAGAGTTAACGCTGTGGCCAAAGGCTTGACTAGTGCAGCACTCCTAGTAGCAGCATGAAACAGATGCCTAGGCTTTGCTGGTTGTGGAAAGCACCCACATGCAGTGCCAGGAGGCCTGTGAAAGCTGAGAAGCATCATTCATAATAAAACCGCGCTCCTCACCAGCACTGGCAGGAGTTTCTAGAGCATCTCTGGCGTAGGAGGGCTGGCTCCGAGCAGCTGGGGCAGACAGTGCCAGGTGCCCGAGGCAACGCTGCCCACTGCTCCTTATCCTCCCCCCATGGCTGGGGACTGAAACAGGGGCTCAGCAGAGGTGACTCAGCTGCTGCTCGACTCATCAGGGTGGCAGGAGGTGGTGTCGGGGTTGACAGGGCCACCCTGCTGTGGGGAAAGTGGTCCCTCGTAGCAGGGACAGGTGAGGAGGGCAGCAGGCAGGCAGCTGGGATGGGCTGAACCCATGGCAGCGGGGTTCTGCGATGGGTTGAACCCACAGAAATGAGGCAGAACCCGCAACAAGGTTTATTTTCCTTCTCCGAGCCCTGTCTCCTGCTCGACCACGCGTAACAGGAGCTGCCGCTGTTGCGGTGTCTGCAGCCTGCTGAGCAAATGCTGTTCTCCGAGTGGTTGATTGCGCTAATTAGCATTAATTTTGCCTTAAATGGATCCTAGTTGGTGCTCGTTCTCTTCGGGGTTACGGCTGCGGTTGCCGCTGAGCGGTGCCGGGTGCGGAACGCGGCTGCTTCCTCCGGTGACCCGGGACCGTGGCGGGGGTGGGTGCGGGGCCGGGGTGGCGGGGAGAGGCCGGAACGACGGCGCCATCTTGTGGGCGAGCGCGCGGTTGGGCGGGCATCGGCCGCCGCCCTGAAGGTGTGGGGGTGGGAGTCGGCGGGGGGCTTTACCCCGCGCCTCGCACGAGTGGGCGAAGCGCGGTCCAGGCCGCAGCCCTGGCGCCGCTTCAGGGGACACCGGGCTCGACCAGGCGAGCGCTCTCCGAGGAGTTGGCGCCTTCCCGCTGGGCACGGGGGAGCTTTTGGCGGGACCATGACGGGGCTACGGAGGCATCGGCCCCCGTCAGTGACGGCGCTTTAGTCCCTGGGAATCCTTCCAGTAGATGAACGGAAAAAGAGCAGCGTCAGGGTGATTCCTGAGGCAAGACTCGTTCTGCTGGTGAAAGGGAATTACAGGAGTGCCCTCTCCCTTCCCCACGGTAGTGTCAACACCTTCCTTTTTGTGGTTTCCGCTCAAGTCGCTGATTATTCTCTTCCCTAGAGCAGCTGAGCGGGCAGAGGCGCAGCGAGGGCATTGGCAGCCCTTCCCTCGGCATCATCCAGCCCTGCTGAGAGGCACTCGACACTCAGCGGTGCTAAAACGCTGGCAGAGCTCCGGCCTCGCTCGGGCAGGCGCTCCTGCCGCCAGACAGGGGGAAGCTGCGCGCCTCGAGTGCGGGGTTAGCGGAGTCAAAGAGATTGCGGGTCCTCAGAGGTCTGTGTCTGTGCGTGTGTGTTGCCGCCGGCTGCCTTTCCAGCCATGGGGGACCGAGCTGGTGTCTGACAAGGCAGCAAATCCGGAGCTGCGGTGCTGGGGAGATTGCTCTGAGGCGCTCTCTGCAATCAGGCACGTTGAGTTGCCGCAGCTCTTCTCTGCGCCAAGCGGTGCTTCTCTTCTGGATGGTTGCGGTGTTAAACGCTTCAGCAATAAAGAGGCTTTGTTGTGGTCTCTGCAGCGTTGCTCCTGCCTTGGCTAGCAGCAGCCTTTTTGTTTGAATAAATGCGTTCCCCGGCGTTGGGCTCTGGGGGCAAGTGTGGGCACGTGTGTGCCTGTGCCTTTACCTGTGGGTGTGCATTGGACAGAGCTGGGAACAGGCGATTCTGGTAGGTTCAGCACTTGCCAAAACTTGTTGTTATTCGTACGCACCACAACAATCTGCTTTTCCTCGCGGCTGGGAACGCTGGCCGCTGTCGCAGGTTTTAATAGCACTTCAGTGGAATTAACGGCTGCTTTCCAGCTACAGGCAGAAACTGTTGCTAGCGCTGAGCCTGATCCTTAATTTAGTCTTGGGAAATTATCAGCATTTGCTGCAACTAAGGAAGAACCAAGCCATATGTATCCTGGTTGGTCTGTGCTGTGGTGGGGCTACAGCTGGACAAGCGGTTCCCTCCTCATCATGCTGCAGGGACTGGCTCACACGCAGCAGTGTACTGTATAATGAATGAGTGGAGGTCATACGTACAACGACCTGTTCCTTTGTAGCTTTATAGTTTATTTACTTTGGCACAGGTGTCCTGGTTAGTTCTACCTAAGTTTGGGNCATTTATCTCTCCGGGGTTAAAACCCGGTCCAGAATCCCCAGAACAAATTGAATTAGAATTTAAGATTAGAATTCAAGATTCAGGTTCCCTTTAGGCTCTAAGGAACAGAATGTCATCCTGTCTTGCGGTTAATAGCTGCCGGGTAGTCGTTTCAAAGCCATTTCTTTTCAGTGAGCTCTACCATAGCAAATCCCAGCAGTGAATGTATTCCTGGCCTGGCCATACCTCTAATCCCACAGCCGAGTCTTATGTGTGATCTCTTTTGAAATGCTAGATCTGTATATATTTTTAAAATTCCAGACAGCGATATTTCCAGGACTTGGCATTTAGAGTGGCAGCGGGGTTGTCTATAGGAAGAGAAGGGAAAGGACGGAAGGATGATGTTGACCTAGCAGCCCTACAAACCTACCGCACTTAATCCACTTATCGCTCTGAATTCCTGAAGCAGATAAATGCTGATAACGGTTAAAACACGTCACTGAGAGAAGCAGCATGTTCTGTCCTCTAGGAATACATCATTGCTGGAAATTGCAAAGCTGCTTGCTACCATGGGAAAGAACGTGATATAAGAGCTGGGGAAGCCTTCACTGCTCAGCAGAGTTCTTCCACAGAAGGGTTGTAAGCCCGTGCCACCTTCTCCCTCCCTGCCTGAACTACCTTGAGATGCTGTTCAGGCCTGAGAAATGCTGCTGAGCACTCATGTGAGCCCACAGCCCCCCGAGTCACAGCTGCCTGATCTATGCCTACATATTTGAAACACCAAGTGAGCCCGGAGTATCTCATTACTGCTTTTGATTGTCCTTGCTGCTCAGCATTAAGACGTGCGAGAAGCGATTTCCAGCTGAGACCAGCCCCATGCAGCTCACATCAGTGTGTCTTGGGGAGAGATGTTGGTTTGGGCTAATCTGAGCTAAGCCTTCCCTGGAGGAGTGCAGCTGCTGCACCAGCCTTGCAGAGCCACACAAAGCCACTTGCTCCTCCTCCCATCTGTCAGGGTTCTCACCAAGGTACCAGAGCTGTCCCTGGGCTCAAGGGGCTGCAGTGGCCACAGCTGCACACCTCCCCCTCTGTCAGGACCCCTTCCTCCTAAGGACCTGTCCTAGGCAGAACAGGAGGAAAAGTGCTGCAAGCCAAGTGTTGCTTTGGAGCAGGTCTCCCTCCTACAAACTCATAGGGAGTTGTTTTGATGATGCAGTTCACAGGCTCATCAACCTTTTTAGGACTTCTCCAGCATGACTGTCCCATAGTACAGCATCCCATGTGAGTGGAGGCCCATGAAATAGCAGAAAAGTGTTTTCTTGTGGACAGTGCAAGTCTCTCACAAGAAGTGCAAAAAGAGGAGACTGCCTCCAGAGAAGTGAAGACCCTCAGACATCAGGGTTTGGGGTTTTTTTGGTCAGATGCTTCTCAGCCACTGCAGATATCTCAGCTAAAAACAAGCTTTCATGGAGGTCAAAGTATAGGCAGCAGGATTGTTCCACAAAAAGAGGGTTTTCCTCTTCAGAGGTCTCAACTTAGATTTCCCTACAACAGATTTCTTAAGGCTTCCCTGCCTTGCGAAGCTGATTCAGAGGCAGACTCATGTGGATGTCAAGAATCCCAGCTTGCTAGTAAATCTGCTGTCTGGTTGTTCTCACCTCTAGAACATACGTGCCTTCCTCCAAAGTGACCTGGTGGAGGAGCTGGCTGTGGAGGGAAGTTCTGTGCAGTCAGGAGTACAGTGAGCCATTTCTCTATAGTGACTGCTGATGCGGACACTTGTTTTTCATGTTTGTTTAAAGGAGTTTGATGCTACTCTTCCCTGAACCCCTACCCTGTGGTGCTGCTCAGGAGTCTTTGCATGTGAAGACTTACTTGATTAAGGTAATTTCAAGTAAGATGGCCTGATCCCTAAGCCTGGATGGTCCATGCAATAAGATGATCAGGAATAGTGGTTCCAAATCAGCTGTGTAAACAAATCCTTGTAAAATGATGGTAAAAACCCCACTGTGCCACTTTTAAGCTTGTCCATCCTCCAGAGCCAGTTGAATCCTTCCCTGAATTTGACAACATTCACCTCAAATGGCCTTGATTTGCATCAGTCAAAGCACTTTTTTTTCCCATGGTCACTGTGGAAGGTGACACACTTTGCTTCAAATGTGGGTGGTATTTTACTGCCGCTGGGAGACAAAGCTCTGTGACTTAAGGTGTTTATGGTCTAATCTTTGGACACTCACTGGTAGGTGTAACAACATCATAGTATTACAGAGACATCAACCCCTCTGTGGGGAGGAGTCTGACCAAAAAGCAGAAGAGCCTGCATCTGCCAGGAAGAGCTTCCAAAAATGCTAGTGGGTGTCTATCTTATACATCTCTTTGCAAACGAGAGAGGATCAAACTGCTGCCAAGGCGTGGAAACATCTGACAAACCTCAGTCTCCTGTGCAATTTGGATCTTTGTGTCCAGTTCTTCCAGCCTTTGACCCCCATCATGGCCTCTAATCTAAAAGTCATCTTCCTGTTTCTTTGGTTGCTTCAGTGTAGAGGTAAAAAGCCTTTTTTTTTTAATTCCTTTTGTTTGCTATCACATTTGTTCATATCAGAGCATTTCCAGCTGCTATCTTCTGCTAATTTCCAGAGATCCCCTCTAGGAATTTGCACACTGCTGCTATTTCTGTCTTTTAAGCATTTCAAAGCTAAGAGAATCCTCAAGAAAGGAGGAACATGGGAGAAGGGTTAGATAACCTAAATAAAATGGTTTGGCTTTTTCTCTGGCTTGTTCTTCTTAAGTTAGTGGCTCCTGGGATAATATAACAGGGTGGATCTCTCCTTTGCTCTGTTACAGCAGTGCTTAGCCATGTCTTCTATAGAAACTACATTTACATGTGTTCTGCTGGGTGGGGATGAGGAGAAGGATGAGGAATGGTGAATTATTTTAGAAAATAAGGCCCAGAAGAGACTGCCTGGGTTATCACTCCCACAGTGTCTGCAGGATTTTCTGTTACTATCTTTCCATAGTATTGAACCTAGTCTACACAGGACCATGCACTCTTAACTAATGCGCTTGTCCCTTAGGACCGTAGTGTGTCTCAGTTGTTTTTACATCTAAGAACCTTTCCTAGTGATGTAACCTAAGGTCTTCCTTGCTCTTAGGCTATTGTGCCTGACTGTTTCACGTGTAGGGGATTTTCCTTACCCGTGTTGCTTTCCAACATTCCTTTTTTGAATGATGGCTGTGCCCTCCCACCATTATTGCCCCCACAGCGTGTCCTCCGTGCTCAGCATTCAGCAGCGCTAAGTCTGAGCTGCCTTTCCTGATGCCGAGCCCCGCTGTGCACAGGTGATGCTGCTGTTGTGATGCAGTGTTTGTTCGTGATGACAGGAAAGCAAGGCTGGCTGTGCTCTGGGACAGCCTTAATGCCTTGTTATGAGTCTGTTCATAGATGCAGAACCCCTGGGAATCCCATCAAAAAACATGAATGGAAATGCCTGCCCATCCCCTACTTCTCCCCCTGCCCCTCCTTATATTTTCATGTCTCTGAAAGAATCCTTCATTTTGTAAGAAGACTTCTGTGTTGGTTTCCAGTTCCCTTTTTTAAAGATGGCAACGGTTTGCACAGGCCTCCTCTTCAGTTGCTTTAT
Source organism: Rhinopomastus cyanomelas (assembly GCA_013400115.1). NCBI lineage: Eukaryota > Metazoa > Chordata > Aves > Bucerotiformes > Rhinopomastidae > Rhinopomastus > Rhinopomastus cyanomelas. The sequence continues at coordinate 462,224 of VXBP01002543.1, forward strand.
ACATTTAAGAAGTATTATATCAGCTGCTAAACGAACAGATCCTGAGACTGCCTGACATTAAACCCAGATCTGGCTGGGAAGCCAAACCGATCTGCACCTGCTCCTTACTGGCCTGTGGCTCACTCTTATATTTTTTGTTTTCTATTAAGCAGGGAGTGAACTATGATGTGGTTCTCCATCTGTGCCTACTCACCCTCTCTTGTAACCCCTGACATCACTGTCCACTGAATTGCAGTGATCGATCACTTCCAACAGCTCTGTCTGTGTAAGGAGGGAGCGTGTGAAGGGCATGATCTCCCATCTCTCTGCCAAAGATACCATCATGTATAGATATTTAAGACCTGTAGTCTTCTGCAGATAGTTCCTGTATCTAGCATTGGGTCTTGTGCTTTGCAGTTTCAAGTTTGGAGTGATTAAGCTGTGTCATATTTCTCCTGGCCTTGGTGCTGGCCCTCACACAGAATATGCAATTTCCTTCCTCACTCGTGCTTCAGAAAGACACAGTCCCACTGATAACACCTGCTTGCATACAGCACCTTCACTGGCGCAGAGTCATCATATGGCCACATGTAGATACCCAAGCAGAGGTTTGTGACTCTAGAGTTTCAGGAGATGTCCGGCTAACATTTATCTTGGAAAATTGCTTTCTCTTCATCTGCTGTAAATACAGTCTCACACCACTGCAAAATCAGTTCACTTCCTGCTTCATTTCCTGTCTTTCCTTCATTTCCTGCATGCTGGCAGTGTACAGAGGAGCTCACAAGAGAAAAGGGGAAGCTGTGAATGCAACAGGCTATCACACAGCAATTACCTCAGAGATGTGGCAGATCACACAAGGCCACGTGCTCTGAATCACTTGGTTTCTGACAGGCGCCAGCGCCGGGCGCTGTGGGTGTTTCCTGGTGTATGGTTATTTTCCCTATGTGAGCTTGTATTTGGGGCAGAAAGTCCTCTTCTGATTAAAGTGATATTAGGTGACTGCTAACAGTTGTTATCATTACAGGGGAAAATGTCAAGGTACAGCAGATCCCTCCAATCCAGGTTGTGCTGCTCAGTGAAGGAGTTTCCATCCCCTGTAAAGTCACCTTCCCTTACATGTCAAAATACACCAAATTTTCAATCACCTATCACTGGATCAATTCACTGGGACAGAATACATTCATCTATAGTAGTTCAAAAAATATACCCATTCCTCCTGGACAAGAAAATAAGAGTGTTGTCATGAATTTCGACCACAGCATCATACCGCTTCAAAATACCTCATCTACTGGCACGTACTACTGCACGGTCAAATGGAGTGACGTCCAGAAAATGGGAGAGGGGGTGTTTGTCCTTGCTAGAGGTAAGTGAATGGCCACAAAGGAAGGGCAGGTGGTTAAAAAACAGCTAGATCTGGCTATGAAAAGATTACCTTTGCTCTTCTTTTCTTCTACCCAAACGTGCTTTAAAGTCAGATGGGAGTAACCCTTCATGCCCAATATTGATTGCCATTAGAATTGAATGCACTTCACACAGGTGACCTGTGCTGCTGTTCCTAATACACAGATGAGGATATGTAGATGAAGAAATCTTTACCTGGCCTGCCACGGCCTCCTGGAAACAGCAGTCTTAAAGTTGCAGTATAACCAGGGAGCACAGGTACCAGGTCAGAGAGTGCTTTATGTGGTTTGGCCTTTAGGAGTGTGGCAGAGACAGCTGAGCAGTCAGTGGTTGGGATGGTCTCCATCATAGGATGGGGGCTTACACACAGGTTAGGTGCTAACCATAATCCCTTTCCCTTTTCCATGTGGTACAAGGGGTTGGTTGCTTTATTAATGTGCAGTCTGAAAAGCAAGGGAGAGCTTCATGCCAAGATAAAGAGGAGTGTTACGGGAAAGTGATAAGGGCACACATGCTGCTGACTGGCTGGATTTCCCATTACTGAAGGCTGCATATGAGAAAACTTCTCCAGAAATTGTAAATGCAAAGAGCCACAATGAAATAGCTTTGCGACACTGGCCAGAGGGTGTGTACGGTACCCACCCTGCTAATCTGTGTGGCCTGGGTGCTTTCCACCATCTGTCCTTCTGCCTCTAGCACTGAAGTCCTCTGCCAGCCTCCACCCACTGCCTTTCTTGGATCTCATAGTTCTGTCACCTTCCTCTCTCTAATCTTCATGGACTACAGCTGCCTATATCCTGTCTCATTTGCCTGATTCTTCAGCTGTACTTTGCTCTCTGTTCAGTCAGACTAGGTTTTGAAGGGTGTGTGCAGGTTTGCAGCATGTTCTGCATTTTAGCTCTCTCAGGGCTCTTTCCAGGGTTAAAACCACAGCAGGATTGAAACTTCCAGTCATACTGTGAATGTTTTGTCTTCTTTCTTACAGGTACAGGGTATATAGACACCACTTACAATTGGGAAATCCTCATTATCCTTACTGTTCTTCTTGCTGCATTGAGCATCACTGCAACAGCTCTGCTTCTGTGGAAGAGAAAGGCAAGTTATAACTAAATACAAAGCAATACCTAACACGACCCGTTCTAGGATTTTAATTCATTTGCTTCTAGCTTGGCTAAATTGGAAGTCCCCGTGCTGATATTTTCCATTCTGGGCGCCTGCTCAAGTTTATTTTCTTATTTTGTTTTTAAATTCAGTCTTTCTGAGAAAAAATATTACAGGAAAGACAAAACGAATAATTGATTTGGCCATTAAAGAAATTCTGGTAACCATTTTGACCCTGGCGTGCTCTGCTTTAAAGCAAGGGTCTGACACAGAGCAAGAAGTCACACTAGCAGTGTGCTGGCCCTGAGAATATTCAAGGAGATACAGCCTTGTGATTGATTTTTGGAAGACGGCAGTCTGTGCATGCTCAGTCATGGTTGATGTTGATTTAGCAGCTCAGTTGTCTAAAGGTGCCTCTGTGAGGCTGCCTTTCAACACATTGCCAGTCAGACAGATAATGTCCTGTGCACCCAAGCAAGTCTGTTGCAGCCCTGGTGGCAGGAGGAGCACAGGACTTGACCTGTTTCTAATCCTCTTTAAGGATATTGGCTACTCTGGTTCAAGGGCTCCATTTGATTGCGAGGAGATTGTGCAACTGTGCTCCTAGCTTGCGGTATGGAGGGAGCGGATACCAGAGCCTGGAGTGTGCATTTGGCAGAGGAAACATTAAGAGACAGAGTAAGAGGGGAAGATTACGACAAGGATCTCAGAGAAGCCTGTGTGGAAGTCCCACCTGACTGGAAAACAAAAGAGAGACGAAGACTTATGGAGCAGCCTCTTTTAGTTGGCTCTGCTTTGAACAGAGGTGGCTTGGATTAGATAATCTCCAGGGGCATCTTCTAACAGCAGTGATTCTTTGAGGCTGGAAGAAGGAGCATAGGAAGGAAAACTGAGTCTGGAATATGGAGGGAGGAAGCACTGGACCGTGAAGAGGGTGTTAAGGCTGGACTGGCAGGGCCACTCAAGTGAGCAGAGTAGTGACACCTGTTGAGACCAGCTGAGTAAAGAAGTGGAAGCTGACAAGAATATCTGAGGGAAAAGGGGAAACCAGGAGTGAAGAAGAAAGAATTTAGAGCAGAAAAAAAGCCAAAAGTAGGGCTGAAAGATCTGGATGAGACAGGAGCCTTGTGGAAAAAACCTCTGGCTGGTTTTTACATTGGAAGCCCTGACTGGGGAAAACCTACTGCTCCTAGTACTGCTACCCTCAGGTGTTCCAACGGTATACTCTGCCTTCTTCTAGAGATCTCAAGGCTGGCTTAATGAAATCCTAGCTTTGGATTTTGGGGTACAATATGCCCCATATGTACTCTTTCAAGCTGCTCTCTGATGCCACAACAGCAGACTCTCTGCATGCATTTTTATGTGAAGGCAGTGCTGCTACAACTCCAAGGAGCATCAGGCTTCAGCACACACAGTCAGAGATCATGAAGTTGAAATCAGAAATGGCAGCAGTTGTCAGACCTGCTAATCTCGTGAGGCCTACCTTGCAGGCAGTCTGATGGAAGGGGAAGGAGTGTAAGTGGCAGAGTGTCTAGCCTGGAGAAAGGCCGCCATCTCTGCTTGCCTAGACAGCATCTCCATGGGGATGAGGAAGGAGGCACTGTCATGACTTGCTGACTGGCGTCTCTTTATGTTTTGAGGTGGGCTAGCAAGTCTAAGAACTATAGGCTTTCTTTGGGACTTGAAGAGGTTGTGTAGTCATTACATTTGCCCTCCTGCAGAACACAGCCCATATTTCTCACCACAGCTTGCTTAGACCTGCTGGTTTAAAAATGTTTATCTTTAAGAGAAGCTATTTAGCATCCTCCTTAGTTACTAATGGACTGGAAAGCAGTTCATCGTTCTCATGTGATGTGAATATAATCATCCCACTTCTTTCGGAATTAGAACAGAGATACTCAGCAAAGCCTTCTGCCTTTTCTGCTTCCTCTCTTGCTTGCTGATGGGAGCTAACCCTTATCTGTGCATCAATAGTGTGTGTTCAGGGAGAACTCATCTGATACGAGAAACACTTCAGACCTTCTTCCTTCACCTCTGTGCTGGATTTGGACATTAGTGTATCACCAACTACATGTTGTCATTAATGGTTATCTGTGCTGTTCTGTGTATTAGCAAAAGCTTCCTGGTGGAATCCTGATGGAAGGCATTTTGCCTCTCTGAAATTCACACGCACACTTTGAACAGAGCCCTGCTCTACTCCCTGTCCTACAGCACTGTTGTGTGCTGTTAAATACTTGCACCCTCCTGCTAGCGAAGTATCAGTGGCAGAAGTGGTTTCCATGTTTGCACAGAGCCCAGTGCTCCTTTCCACTGCTCCAGTGTAAATAATCAGACTCTCCCATTTCACCCTGTGGTGAGGAAAGAGACCAGCCCTTGCGCAAAGGGTGCCAGCACTATTTGCTGTGGAAGCACTCGGGGAGTGTGTGAGCGGTTGATTTTGATGTGACACTGGTGTCCACTGCATCTTAGGGGAGATGGTATTTTCTCCAAATGTGTTATTTGGTGTCTTGTCCTTGAGCAGGTGGTATGCCAGAGAGGGAATCGGATAAATATCCTGGGACAGAAGATGGAAACGCAGCCCCCTCCAGCCAGCCCATCGCCGCCACCTCCCATCTATGACGTGAGTACCAGCATTGCCCTCTAGCCCTTCTGTCCACATCGTTTCCCTGCCCTTCCTGCAGACAAGGCCAGTGTCAGGATGTGAAACACAAGCAATACCTGTATACCAGCCTGGTACTGGTGACCTTGCTGCTGTGCTCTGCCCTGCTTATCAGTTCTCAGAACTGTGCTTGTTGCACGTCTCCATCCTGGTCAACCTCGTGCCCTCCCTAGAGTCAAAGACTTTTCACCATCCTCTGCTGGGCAGCATCCTTCTCTCTGCCAGCAGTGTGGCAGTACAGAGCAGTTAATATGGGGCCAGAGAGGGTTCCTGGTGGTACAGGTAGACCACTGCAGTCGTAGGTAGTAGGATTTGAGTGGCTCTCCAGAAATGTCAAGCCCAGACCTCAGCTACCTCAAGTAACCATGAACCTTAATCCCATTTATGACCCACCCAACTCCATTTAAAATGGATTCCTTTTTCTCCTTTCACTCCTGTGGGAGGGCTGTTCCACTATCAGGGGAAGAATTTGGTTTATTTTTACTGTGGGACAGACAGACAGGAATAAAATTACTGTGAGTATAGAAGGATGTTGCCTGAACGTTAGGAAACCTTTCTGACTGAGGTCTGTAAGGGCTGGAAAAGTGTCTCTGAGGAAAACCCGTAAGCTCTGCTGCATTAATCATTTAAACTAAACAAAGCAAATCTCTGGAGAACACACTACAGAGAAGAGCAAAGCTCAGCCAAGGAGGCAGGAGAGCTGATAGGGGCAGATAGATATTAACCAGAGGATAAGCCTGCTCCTTCCTCATTCTCACTTCGTATGGGAGGGGGGAGGAGGAGGCACCATTCTGTGGCCCTTTAATTTTTGGAGCAGAGGTTTAAACGAAAGCGCTACGTATTGCATGTGTTGTATGTGAGGTATGCTTATTCCAGGCAAAAAGCCATGCTTTGGGTAAAGGAGGCTGCAGGTTATAAACCTTTTCATTTGTAGCAAGTAATTTCTTTTTAATTCAGGCTTATAAAATTCCAAACAGGTAGTTTCCTGCTGAAGTGGATGATTTCTGCAAGGAGACAAAAAAAAAAATCAAACCCATTTCTCGCTCAGTCGGCCTCGTCATGCATCCTTAGCTCCATCTTAATTACATGTTTCATCATGTTGTTCTGTTCAGGAGGCTCCACTAAGGCTAATACGAGCCAGCCAGCAGAGTCAGCTTTAGGCACAGGCAGTCCTGGGAGCTTGCAGGAGCCCCATGGACCTGCCCCAGCCGGACCTGCCCCAAAGCCTGTTAAGCACAGGCCAGCTGTGCAGAGCTCTCAGCCAGCGAGTGTGCAGGGTAAGTGGCTCTGCCTTCCTTGGCAGAGCAGCCAGGAGCCTTGGATCATCAACTGTGTGCTGGGGGGTATGAGCCCGCCCACTGGAAGTTACTTTATCATGGAGCAGATGCTGCGGGGTGACTTGCTCAGGCATGAAGCGGCAACTCCCGCTACAGACATGATGCGTGCAGAGCTGCAAAGTGAAGAGGTAGGAGCACCAGGCCATGGAGATTAACAGGGAAGTGTTAGTGAGGGATGGAGGGCAGGAGCCCTGGGATCAAGACCCTGCAGAGGATGAGCCCTCAAGACAGGTGAGGGGAGCGGAAAGTCAACAAACATTTTTTCCTTTGAAAGATTACTCTGGTGCTCCACTGGTAAGTTTTGTGGGACTCTGGGTGGTGTAAATCCAGCCCTGCAGACTGCGTTTGAAATTGGATGTGTTATGAAAACCCACTGATGTTAAATCCAGTGTTGAACACAGTACTTAGTTGTTGGAGAGGGTGGAAATCTGTAGTCAACACTGAGGTAAACTAAGGTAAGGAAATGGGAAAGACAAGTGAGATGTCAGTGATGAGATAAAGGAGGTCAGAGATTAAGGGACTGGTCAGCATGTGCCTGATGTGTTACCTGGTGGAAAAAAGGCCAGGGAACCAGTGTTCTTGCAGGCCTGGAGCTGGAAGCAGGAGGTAGCACTGGACATTGAAGTGTAAGAGCCTGGTGAAGCTCATTAAACACTCTGCTTTATCACACATGAGAGAGAGACTTAAACACCTAGCATACCTTCTACAAAGCCATCCTGCTGAGCATCCTTAGGAGCAAATGCCTCCCTCACTGGTTCTTCGAGGTTCCACAACTTTGTGGTCCCTGGGTGTAGGCAGTAAAAAGCAGCAGGCAGTAAAAAGTCCTGGTAGTAAGGGGGCAGCTGGGCACTCACTTTGTTCCCACTAAACTGCCAGGTGTTCCTTGGCCTCTTTCCTCTCCTGCAGCCCTGGAAGAGCTCTACCTCATATCACTGCCAGAGCCAAACCCATATTTTCCTTTCTGTCTTCCACCTTAGCTGCTTAGTTAAGAAACTAGTTAAGCTTAGAAATAACAAGGGACTTGTTTCATCCTCTTTAAACTTCAAACAAGCTTTTTTGAGCAAACAGAACTACTGCAGTGCAGGCAGGTTCCAGAGCACAGGAAATTTTCCAGGTGCAAGGGAGACAAGGAGGCATCTCGGAGATGGGAAAGCATCTGCCAGCAGGGAGGAGAGAGGCTTCTGTGCCCTGAATGTGACAGTAGCAGGTGGTCAGTGATCAAGTGAAAGTAATTAATTTGCAAATGGGGAATTGGAAACAGCAGCTTTCCAACCGGCCAGCACAGGACTAGGGTTGTCCACAGTCTCCATGTCAAGAGGGCTTGTGGAGGGAAGGATTCTTTTGTGGAGGTTAAACACCAAGAGGATCCTTCCTTGCAAGTGGCTTCAAAATAGAGCACTGAAAACAGGAGCCTGACCTGCCAAGGGGACACAGAGGCAGGCTACTGGGAGCACATCACACGAGATGAGGTCCTCACTGTGAGCGTCACAAAGAGAATTGAAAATGAGGATGGGGAAGTTGGATTTTCTGTGTGCACACATGCACGTGCGAATAGTTAGGAATGTGCGTGTAGGAAGCAGACAGGTGAAATAATTTGACTGTTCCCAGAGGAGAAGCAGGAATGGGAGAGGCGTGTGGTGCTCCATTCACTGTCTGAGTGCCTGCTTGTTCCCAGACCCACTCACAAATGCTGCTTCTCTCTCATCTGGTCCTGTTCAAACCACCATCCTGCTGGCCATGGTCCCAGAAGATGCTGAGTGTTTGAAACTCCAGATGAAGTTATGGGGGTTCAAGCGCTTAGAAACCTCCACGTTTTACTCATCCTCCTCACTGTGCTGCGGAGTGCCTCGCTCCCTCTGCAGTCTCTTTACTAATACCATCTGCCCCTTTTGCGGCCGGAGCTCCTCCCATCTTCCTGTTGCCAGAGAAACAGCCACCTTGGCAACCTGCTGTCATCCTTGAAACACACATGGAAAAGTCCTCCTGATTGTTATGTTTGATCCTTCAGGCAGATCTGGAACATCACTCAAACTGACACACATCTCCCATGACACGATCACCTGGGGGACTAGTGGTGCATACGCATGTAGGGTGTGTGTGTTGCTCCATGTAGCCATGTGGGCCACGGATGTGTTTGAGGGCCTGGCAGTGTATTGATTTTTTTATTTTATTTTAAAAATTATTATTCTTGTGAAGAAACGAGAGTTCTGCCTTGGAAAAAACCCAGAAAATAAATAGAAATTATGCTGGGTGTAGAGCTTCCCATCTTTGACAGCCCCTGTCCTTTAGGCCCTCAGCCTCCATTATCTTCTCACTCTAGTGTGCCCAGAACAACCACAGGCAAGAGCTCGTGGGTGTCAGGCACCTAAACAGTTGTGGGCAATGCAGAGCACTGCTGGTTATCTGTGGTGCCCATGGCACACAATGCCCTTTCATGTGGCAGAGGGGTCTGAGTTTGGAGTGGAGGGAGGCAAGGGCATTTTCATCGTTCTCCACTGCCTTGCACAGGGTGGATGACATCGCCGCCTGTCTCTGTGAACTTGAGAAAAGGAAGGTGATGCAGCTGCACTATAGAGGTTTCAGAGGAAAGTTTTCTTTTTCCCCAAGTTCAGATCAGAAACTTCAAATTTTTGGAGATGGCAGGGATTCCTGAAGCGTGCCAGGCCCAAGATAGGGAACAACCCAGTGGGTAATTAGTTGTCTTAAACTGAAGTAACATGTCTGACCTCTGCTTTCTTCCTTGTGCAGTGCCTGGATGTGCAGAACATTGATGTCTATTCTGTCCTCGAGGATAACACAAACAACCCATCACCCAAAAAGAGTCCTCCAAAGGAGGTAAGGGTTGGGGCCCTGTTCTTGGAGAATTCCTTTATGCACTGGGCACACGGGGAAAGAAAACCCACAGAGCTGCCATGGCCGTAGCAAGCCTTGTGTCTCCAGTTTCATCGAAAGGGGAAAAAGGGTTGTGGCATCCACTTACCAGCTGGGCTGCACATGTAGCCTGTCTTCACTCCTGTGGCAGAACCCTTGCTCCTGCAGCTACACCATTTCTGGTGTCAAGCAGATGCTTTGCTGTGTGATGTACAGCAAAAGGCACCGAGGAGGGTGGCATTGGTGTTTTCTCTGAACAGGATGGATGTTCATACAGATTTGGCCACATGCTGGTCCCCTCTGTTGCCCTTTCCTAATTGTTTAGGCAGCTGAGAAGTCTACTGGGGTAGAGGAATCTATGCAGCCAGGGCAGACCCTGGCCACAGCTTTGCTCTTGCTAGCATTAAGCATCTTTTGCCATGTAATGGTAGCAGAAACTAATATGGTCTAACAGAGACTGGGTTGATGGAGCCTTTGTCAGCTCTGGGGCTCAGGAAAAGGCAGTTTTTGGCTGTTTTTGGCTCACATCTTCTTGCTGGGTTGTCAGTTACAAGTCAGAGACAAGCAACTAAATCATTCATACTGAAAACTAGCTGCAACTTGGAATAGGCAGGTGCACAGCAGTTGTGGGGGCCACATGAAGCAGACCCTGTAGCCTGCCTTTGACACACATCAGCTGTTTCACAGGTACAAAACTTGCATCAGGCACCCCAGGGAATATTTCCTTCATGCCCTCAGAACTTTGCTGTTCTTTCCCCCTCTAGATCTGTTAAATGCTTAAAAATGTATTAACTCTTTTTTTTAACATTGGAAAATGTTCCTGAAAAATGTCTCCTGCTTCACAGAATCACAGAACATTAGGGATTGAAAGGGACCTCAAAACATCATCTAGTCACACAGGAACATATCCAGGTGGATTTTAAATGTCTCCAGAGATGGAGACTCCACAGCCCCCCAGGGCAGCTTCTTTCAGTGCTCTGTCACCCTCACTGTGAAGAAGTTCCTTCTCATATTGATGTGGAACCTCCTATGTTCCAGCTGACACCCATTACCCCTTGTCCTATCACTAGATGACATTGAGAAGAGCCTGGCTCCGTCCTCCTGACACCCACTCTTCACATATTTATAAACATTTATGAGTTTACCCCTTAGTCTCCCTTTCTCTAAGCTAAAGAGACCCAACTCCTCCAGCCTTTTCTCATCAGGGAGATGTTCCACTCCCTACCTCCCACTGATGTCCTGTTAAGATTTCCCCATGTTGCCCGTACAGTGCAGAACACGGCAACAACATCATTTGGCACCATTCCTGTTTCATGAAGGACAGTATTCTGCTGTGTCTGGGGCATTTTCACAGCTCCCACTTTCTAGGAAAAAGTGGTTTAAAATCAACTGGTCTCCTCTGTGTCAGAGCTGCTTCCCATGTGATCTGACCCCAAGGCCACTGGCCTGCCGTTACCCCTCTATGGCACCACAGTAGCAAAGGCAGTGGCAGGTATCTGATTACTGAAGGGAAGGATGGGTTGTTTTCTATGGGCTGTCTTATACCCTCGTGCATCATATGCACAGGAAAAGACAGCATCCCTGGTTTTTTGTTCTTGCTGGATTTCTAATTAGTTGAATAGGGAGAACAGAAGGTCCTAATCCCTCCTCCCTATCCTATTTATTCTTCTGTATACCTTTATCAGCTTCCCCCTTCAACATGATTCAGTCTGGATGATGAGATGCAGTATGTGTGGGGTTTTTTTTCCTGACTGTAGAGCTGTCTGGGCTGTGCTGAATTGCGTGTGTGTGGCCCACAACACTCAACGGCTGCTTTGGGGATCAGGAGATCTGTAAAACAGAGCAGGAGCAAAGTGCAGCAAAGCAAGAGCAAAGGAGCATCTGTGTGTGAGTGAGCCATCCTCTTGTATTCTCAAGCCAGGGAGAAGGTTGAAGCAGAAGTGTCAGAAGCGAAGGAGGAGAAAGCAGGAGCAGAAATGGGATGAATTTTCACACCAAGAACAGACACCACCAAGTGTCCTCAGTTCTTGTGTTGGTCAGGAGGGAGTGTGAGTGGCAGAGTCCCGTGAGCTCTGCTCTAAGGAGAAGTAGGGCAGAGAGCCCCTGAAACAAGAGCATTTACATGCTGTTGTGCTGGACTGTCAGCCAGCTTGGGTAGCAAGGGGTTAATCGCACATGCTTTGGAGGTGCTGGCACTCAGCGCTTTTGTCAAATGTTTCCCTTTGGTGGTGGCAACAGAGAAAATGCTCCTGTAGGTAGGGCTTCATTCACCCGGTGGCATTTGAGCTACTTGCTGTGTAACCTTGCTTACAGCAGGCCTGTGCCACGCAGTGCTTAAAATATCAGTCTGTCAGCGCCTTGTCTACACAAGGAACGGTCGTGTGGAATAGACTCAACTGTTGAAGAAACAGGATTGAGGAGGTCAGGGAATTCCTCCTTCACAGAATCCAAAGTGATTTATTTTTTTTACCAAGTCTAATTTTCCCTCCCCTCCCTGTCTGACAGCTTTTTGGGGGAAGAGTGACAAGTAAAGGAGGCATCTTTATCCCTTGGGCTGGATTAGTCACGTTTGTCTCTGGTGGAGCAACATTTCTCACTGTAGTGGCTTCTGTTCCAGCAGCTCACTTATAGCCAGTTCTAACAGAACGAACGTCAGCGCCTGCTTATTAAGACTGAATTCATCATCTTTGGAATAATTTTCCCCAATTTTTTTTTCCTTTCTATCGTTCTGCAGACATGGAAGAAGCAAGCAACTCTAGGAGAATCCTCCGATACAGTGTATGAGAATATCTAACGGAGCAAATCTGACCCTCCATGGACTGGACATCTTTCCGTATGGCAGAACACTCCCTTATATCCCCAGCTCTCTGCAGAGATCCACAGTGACTTCAGGGCACAACCATGAGGGACTTGGGAACCCCTGGCTCCTTCTAAACTGCCCTTCATTAAATGCATATGTCCAAATCCTACTGGAGCTCAGTCTGCAGCAAAGCTATTTTGCAGCAAAGCCGTTTGATATAAAAGAAAAGCTGCTTTTGTCAGGCACTCATACGTGTCAGAAATGGTGCAGATGAGATCTGTGCAGGTTTCTTTCACCTGGCCTGGCGGATATACTTAAATATTGATCCTCCGTAAATGGGAGCACAGTCCGGAGACCTCCCTACTTGCTGGCTTCATCTCCCAGTCCTGACCCTGCAGCAGTCCATCTGATCCTGTGCCTACAGCTTTCCTGACATGGCCGTCAGGCCTTCATGCATAGTTTAACCAAGATCTAAGCCTCCACCTGCCCGTTTTTCTTTTCTCAGGAACCCCACAGTGAAACATGCTTTCTCATAATCTGCTAATCCCATCAAGTAGTCATAGATGCCTGCTGTGACCATACTCGGTTGACTCAAACCAGTGCCTCCAAGTAAATGATTTCTCTTCAGCAGTATCAGCAGTATACAGTGAGGACTGGATGCACAGACAGAGATAAAGATGGAGAAAAGGAAAACAAAGAAAATAACCCTGCCTGGCAAAAAGCTTTAGTGACAGAGCCATTTCCAGAACAAGGAAGAGGAATAAGAAGGTGGGAACCCAAGGAAACTCCGTTGCTGGGGCTGTGCAGCCAAGGAAGTCTGGGGCCAGGTTTCAGCCCAGAGACATGTGAGCTGAGCTCCTCAGTTTCTAGTTCTTCTGGCAATGGACAGTTATTTTTTGCTTTTTTGAACTTCTGTGGGAGCAGAAATGATACCCCTGCCCCAGCAAAACCAATAGGTTTGCTTCTGTTTCAGCAGGCCAGCGCTTCCCAGCAAGGTTTAAGGATCCTTTACCCCAACTCCTATACATTATTTGGCCAGTTTGGAAACTCAGAACAACCAGAAGGGAGGAGGGAGGCCCTAGAGGTGGATTTTCTGTCCAAGCTTTTCTGTCCTCTGTCAGCTGGAACTTGCCTACAATTTGTGCTGATGCATATTCTAGTTCTGAGAGCAAAGAAGTTACATTAAATATCCATATAACACGATCAAACCAGAGGATCAAAAAGCTGAGGCTGTTTTATGTCAGATTAAAAAACAACAACAAAATAACAACCAAACAAAACCAACCCAAAATAAGAATATGCAGCATAACTTGAGAGGAATCATAGAAACCTCTTTAAAGAAGATCAAATTAAAATTGAGCTCCAGGGTCATAGGACCCTCTCTAGTTGAAGATAATGTTGCTATGCATCAGAGATAGAGGCTATGGAAAATGTCTCCAGGGCCTCCAGCCTTCCTATGCTATGTTTAAAGAGATAATCCGCTTATTGCTTTGCTCTTTTTATTAGAAGAGATTTCAAACATGCAATTTGGACTTTCTTTAACCACAGGAAAATGCTTTTTCTCTTCACAGTGTTGAGGAATTGATTTCAGAAAGAGCAAGGAATAGACGTCAGGGCTTATTAGACCTGCTTGCCTCTTGTGAAGTGATCATGACAATTATAAAGAGATATTTTTGAAATCAACAATTTTAGTGTCTCCTAATATGGCCAGAAAACAGTTTGCTCACAGAAGAATGTAGAGAGGACTGCACAGGTATAACAATTCCTTTCCTTAACGAGTTTGAAGAAATGATGAGATGAATTATAAATATGTTGCAGTACAGCAATAAAATATTCAGCAGAATCTGGTGGATTAGATGAGAAGCGAAAACTTTCAAAATAATGCTGCTTAGTTTTTTTGTGCTTTCCTTTTTAAATTTTACAAACGCTAAAAATACTGTGTGCTGCTGGAAATTTCCTGGCAGGGATCTCACTTTGCAGTGAATTGTCTGTTACCTTTTTGAGTCATGTGTTCCTTACATATGTGCCTGAACAATTCTACAGCTCCGGCAGCTGAAGCTGTTTAAAATGAAACACGAGAGGAGGGACGGTGTTTGGGATAGAAAAGGCTATTCTAGAACAATCTGTGCTAAAGTGCTGGAAGATTCACACCGTTTCTGATGAATTATATGAAAAGTACAAATTTCTGAGAAACACTGGCAAGTCTGGGGGCTTGGCTTAAGTGCCAAAGCTTGCCAAAATCGGGGG